>CM076580.1:1225624472-1226225740 GCA_034641835.2 Pinus albicaulis
TTTCCTGCGGTCCCGCACCTAAAGTTCAGCCTTCCTGCAGAACCATACCGCACATTCTTTGTGTTATGGGTGCGGACCTCTGTAAAACTTAAAAAGGTGAGAAAGTAAAGATAAAAAGTGAATTTCAGATGAATTCTAGAAGATTCTAGATGGGAATTTTTAGGAATGGATACGCTTTGAGAAGGTTCATGCATCCCTCACTTGATGGAGCTAACCCCTTGATGTAAGGAGCTAATCCCTTTGAAGGAGGATTCTATCCCTTCATATTTGGAACATAAAAACCTCCTCTTTTCCACTATAAAAAGAGGCCTTGGGTAGCCTCAAAGGGAGTTCAAGCTTAAGATATTTGAAGTTAAATGTTGTTGAGATTCAGACTCAGTTAACTAAGACTTTCTGTGAGGTTAAATCACTCATCTCTATCTGTCTTGGTTCAAGGAGTGAAATGCTTGTCAAATTAGAAGAGATTCCTGCTTCGGACCCCGGGAGGACTTGCACAACATCAAGGCACAGGTTGTAAAGGTTTTATTTATTTGAAGTTAATACAAATATAATCATTTCTCTCATTAAACTATCGATTCATGGTTTATTTCATAAATTCCTTGATCATTATGATAAGTATGGTTTATAATAATGTCTATACAGGTGCTGCATAATCTTTTTGCTTGTTTGTGACTGCAGATTCATGAGGAACTTTCTTTCAGTGCATGGGAAGGACTTCAACGAGATCAAGCAAGCGTTGGATATAAGGTAGGCCTTACACCTATATAGTGTTTTTATGAATCTTATATGCTTAGAGAGAGATTAGTATAATTGGCTGTTTGTTGCTAGTTACTTTTAGTACTAGAGAGATCGGTCTTGTCTGCAAGACGGATTAATCTACACAACACTTAGACATCCTTAAGAGCTCAAAAGACCCAAAACATACTTAGATTGGTAGTTAATTACTTATGGTGGACAACAACTCATCCTAAAACATTTGAAATCATCCACCTGGTGACTCCATAACTCCTAAAAGACCAAAAGACTGCACTCGTGATCAGTAGGCCTACTGATTACCCCTGGTTTCAAAAATACTCTACTCGGACAACCCACAATACCATTAAAACATCATGCTCACCCATGATTCAGAAACTCTAAGGATTAAGTTTTCTTTGTTAAAGACTAGTTTGCCTCTAAATATTGTCATATTTGGCTAACTTTCTTTTCTTTGGGTCTAATTCTTAGCATACTGGCTTAAAAAAGAATCCATACCAGAGTCTATCCTGACCCAAATCCTCCTGAAATAGTTCATAATATAGAAATCATTCTTAGGAAGTCTCCTGTATCTAGGGATCCAAGTATTGTCAGACCCATTCATAGAGCTAACTCCATGCCTGAAGTCCTTACAGTTCTATCAGATACCCAAGTTGAATCACCCTTTTCAAGAAGTTTACCAAGAACGAATTCACTTAATGGTATAGATCAGACATACTTTTAGCCTCCAACTTCACCACAACATAGTGGCCAACATATTAGCAGCGGAGAAACCCCTTCATGCACACCTCATGATCTTCATTTCATTCATAACTTTGGTTTCTCTCACCCCAAATCTGCTCAACAGTCTCTTGCTAGTACAAGCACTTCTCTCATCCATATAACCACTATTCAAACCACTCCATTCCTCCGACAAAATCATATCATGGCTACATGGTATGCTCCTCTAGTCCTTCCACTACCTTTAGCTACCTGACCACAAGGTTATTTGACCACTATTACTTTATATGATGCCAGCAGTTCCACTACTACTTCACAACATGTGGACAAAATGAATGATTACTTTGATAGGAATGAAATAGATGATGAGACTGTTAAACTCAGATTGTTTTCTCAGAGTTTAGGGGGAGAAGTAAGAAAATGGTTCAAAATCTTAACCCCACAGAGCATCAACAATATTCCTACCTTTCATCAACTATTTCTGAACAAATGGGAAATTAGGAATAACCCTCTCCAAATACTTTCAAATTACAACAACCTCAAGAGAAACACTAGGGAAAGTGTTCAAAATTATTGCACTAGATTTAATAGTGTTTATAGCGCACTACCCCCAGATTTGAAGCCTCCACAAGGCTCAGATTTGGCCAAATTCCATGAAGGATTTGATCCCAAAATGGCCTATCAGCTAAGAGAAAGCGATCCCTTAACTTTAGAAGAGATGCAGAAGGGAGCTCTTAGTGGGGAAGCAAATCTGATTGAGAAGAGAGCTAGATTGAGAACAAATAAAAGAGTAACATATAGAGATGACACTGAACCTTCCGCATCTGACTCAAGGTTAGACCATTTAGCCAAGGACATGGAAAGTTTAAAAATAATAATGGAGAGGATGGTTGTCCAAACAAATGCTCAGAATAGGAACCAACCTCAAAATCAGAACCAGAACTTTAGGAGAAACCCCCCTCAGATTAGACAAAAAGATACTGATCAAAAAATTAGACCTCCATTTCAAAAAAATTATGTTGATGAAGATGAGGGAATGACAAAAGAGCTAGAGGGAACTGATATAAACATGCTGGGAGTAAGTAATGAAGACCCTGCCTTTTTTACAAAGGATGATCATGCCACATATACATATGATTATAATGAAAGCTTAGAATCTAAAGACTATAGGAAAGGCTTTGATAATGCCATCATGGAGGAACATAGACAATATGACCTCAGGAGAAAAAAGAACTAAGAAACTCCCCAAACAAAGACCTCTGAAAATGTTGTTAAAAATAGATCTGAAAGGGTGGTCAGAAGGGTTGCTGAAAACAACAAAACAACAGCTGAAAGTTTTGGTAAAAACAAGGGGAAAAGCACTCAAACCACTAATAAACAGAGTGTGGACCCCAACAGCACTAGCACTTCAGCTATTACTCCTGTAAAAATAGTTTTAACTGATGTACATAGTAAAAACCAGCAAGTTGATTTTGTTGATAAGTTAGTGACTAACAAGACAGATTTGAGCCTTTCAAAGAATCAGTTCCCATTCAATTTGGAAAGTGATATTGCTAAAATCAAGATCTCTATCCCTCTCACTGAGTTATTCACTCAAGATGTATATAAATTTCAGGTGTTAAAATCTTTGAACATAAAAGAAAATAATGACGGTCAACCTAAATGATGATCAGCCAACCCTTTTATTTGGTCCTAAAATCAAAGGAAAGTTCTAAGAAGGAGTGGTCCCTCCTTTCTATGTTAGTTTGAATATCCATGATAAGATTTTACACAATGCTATGCATGATTCAGGGGCTTCACATAACCTCATTCCCAAAGTAATCATGGAGAGATTAGGCCTTGAGATAACCAGACCATATAAAGATTTGTATTCTTTTGACTCCAGTAGAGTAAAATGCTTAGGCCTGATCAAATATCTTTGTGTAAACTTGACCCAAATCCCAGCCAAATGCATAGTTATGGATGTGGTAGTGGCTAATGTGCCCCCCAAATATGGCATGCTTCTTTCAAGATCATGGGGTGCTAAGCTTCAAGGTACCATGCAAATGGACATGCCATATGCCACCATCTCTGTCTTCAGTCAACTTAGAAGACTTTATAGGGAATCACACATGAAATTTATGGTGAGTAGTCAAGAGAAATCAGAAAATTCCCCTCTTTATTCTTTCCATACAGACCTAGACTCATTCATTATTTACAATGATGAAAGCTTTGATGAACTAGAGTTGGAAAGTGAGCAATCACCCAACATAACAGAAAACATGGAAGGAGGGAATAGGAAGGGAGAGGTTCTCAAACATTTTTCCAAATATAAAAATTTTAGCCAACAAAATAGAGAGTATGAACAACCCACTGTCCACCAACTTAGTGCAAGTCATGAGAGTGAAGAAGAAATGCCTCAACTCCATGAAAACCTTAAGGAACAAGACCAACATAAACATGTTTTAAAACACATAAAACTATATAATGACAGTCAGAACACACATGACAAAGGGGACAACAATGAAAACAACAACAAGTCCGAAACTAGCCCTCTTTGGAGTATGAGTTTTGATTGGTCTTGTAATAGAATTGGTGCAGGAGAAGGTGTGTGGCTTCACAACACAAAGAATAATTACGTTGAAAGCCATTAATACAAGTTAAAATTCCAATGCAAAAATAACATAGCAAAGTATGAAGCACTCCTCTTAGGACTACACTTACTGAAGAAATTAGGAGCCAGGAGGATAGCTTCCCATGGAGATTCTGAACTGATAATTAGGAAAATAAATGGAGAGTACACTACCAAACATCCAAGACTAAGAGCCTATAGAAATGATGCCATGGACCTTTTGAAAACTTTTGAGGAATATAAACTTGTCTTTGTCCCTAGAAACCAAAACATTCTTGCCAATGGTTTAGCTTGTGCTGCTAGTTCATGTCAAAGGCCCTATGACAACAAACAGTTCATAGTTCAAGTGAAATATAGATCAACTGTCCCAGACAATGAAAAGTATTGGCAAGTTTTTGAGGGAGATAAATATATAGAGGACTTCCTACATTTCAGAAATGAGTTTGAATTTCCAAATTCAGACTCAAAGTATGATAAAGACTGTCTTAACGAGGAACAATTTGTTGAAAAAGAACCTCCTCGCATTACAGAAATAAATCTGCTAACTAGAGAGTTTTAAAATCAAACAGAAGAGTACATAAACTCAGGAAAAAAATACATAGAGGTACTACAGTCTAAAGATAAAGGCTTACCCAAAGGACTAGCACCCCTAGAAGACTTGTTTAATTTTAACGGCGTTTCCAAGAAACCAACAATAGAACCCACTGAATCTGATATTGAGGAATGCAATATAGGTAGTAAAGACAAGCCTAAAATGATCAAGTTATCTAAAACATTGCCAGCTCACATGAAACTGAAATATATTAAGTTTTTTAAAGATTTTTTTGATGTATTCACTTGGAGCTATGAGGATTTAAAGGCATATGACATAGAAACCATTCAGCAGAAGATACCACTTAAAGAAAACCAGAAACCGTTTAGACAAAAAATTACACAGAATAAACCCTATGCAGTTACCTCTGGTTGAGAAAGAAATTAGGAAAATGTATGAGGCTGGAATTATTGTCCCTGTGAGATACTCAGAGTGGGTGTTGTGGATCATCTGCATATCCTTTTTCTTTTATTTTATTTTGAAAATAAAAAATACAAAAAAATCAGAAAATCAGGAAAATGTATGCTATAGTATAATGTTTTCATACTATAACACAAAAAAAGAAACGTTTTTCCAAAAAGTGTATCATTAAGTTTTATTTGGATGTATGTTATAAGTCACGTGTTTAAGCCGCGAGCAAGTTTCCAAGCGGAAACAGCACGCCTTGAAGATTAAACTCTAAAGATGAATTGTGGAGGTGCAAAAAGCTCGAGAATTAGTGAATCATGAACCCCCGCAGTTGACCCGTTTGACCGCGGGTAAATGATGATCGACGGTATGGATGCATTGCAGGGGGGTCCATCCGAAGTCTTTCGCCGTACTCCAAGAACCCCCGCGATGACGTCATGCGGTGACATGGAAGACAGCTATAATTCATAACAACAGCTTTTACACGTCATCTCAAGCATTTAATTCGAGGTTTGTGTAGCTGTTAAATGGTTCTTTATCCCATTTTGAAAACTATTTGTGTTCTGTTTCCTTTTGAGCAGTGTCATCGCCACTTTCCCATGTTCTGCTACTCCTGTTGTCTATTCAGTCATGGCCAAACAAATTATCCACATTCCACTCATGGACAGTGAAAAATATATTCAAGATACAGTGTCTTTTATAAACCATCCCTTATTGTATCATCAGGTGGCCCTAAACGCTGAGAAATCCCGAGTTTTTTCTGCCATGAAGAATTCCGGTATACTGTTCACCTATATCCCAAAAGCCCATTTCTTCCCCGATTTTATCTCATGGCTGGTCTCTTCAATGTATCCTGTTACATGCTTCATAATGAATTCGCAGGGAGAAAATGTTTTGCAGGTATCGACGTAGTTAATTCGCCAAGCATTATGCTTTCCTGAAAACGAGTCACCACTGCAATTCTCTGAAGATTCATTGGCTCGTTATTTTGAGGACCTTTCAAATGAAGAATTTGATCAATGTATGTCCTACTTGAGATCAAATTCAAAGGAAGCTCAACTAGAGGGAGAAGAATTTAGTTTGGAAGTGTTCGATGATGAGTATAGGCCAATTCTGAGTTGCATTGCAGAGATTTTGGGCAAAGACAATGACCATACAGTTGATAAGTCGGTATTGGAAATGTACGCGCTGATGATGAAACCAAGGGTTGTTCTCGACATTCCATCTTTCTGGAAGGAGATTGTAAATTCTCAGTTGATGACCTTTCCTCTTACAGGTTTCTTTAAATTCCCCTCATTGATTATGTATTTATTTTTATATCAAAATGTTGAAGAATTTATGATTTTGGGGTTGAATATAGTTGATGTCAACAAGCAAAAGCAATCAGTTTTATTTTGGACTGACATGACTAGAAAAGAAGGAAATGAAGCAGGGTTATTTGAGTTTGCTAATCATTATATGTCTATTGCTTATAGAAATTTGAATGGAGTTCCTCCTCCATGTTTTCTACCAAAAGCCCGGGAGTTTCTATAGTTAGGACCCAGTTGCAGATTTGCAGATTGGTTTGTGTTTGAAGAATATTCGGAGATAAGATTGTATGGAGCTAGTATTGAGCCTTACAGGCTCCCAAATTTTGTGCCTATGCGGCTTTTTGCTCTTGAATTTATTAGACAGAGTCTCGATGTAGCTCAGGTACATTTTGTTCCTATGAAGAAAGGTCTAATGTAAGTTGCCCATTAGTATAGGACCTTTTGTGGTGAATACAAGGCAAGCTTTTGATGAAGTTTCTAAAATGTTGGAAGAGACACATTTGCTACTAGGAGAAAAATGGTCATATGATCCGCATGGAGTGATTTCAATGAGAAGAATTGAGAATGGATATTCTATGTTTTCTCACGTAAGCAGACCTGATCAGGAGAAGCTGGCAAACCTAGGTGAATTAGATACATCAAAAACGAGCATTCAAACACCTGTTATAATTTAAAGGGAAAATAAAAGAGGTAGGGACGATGTTGTGGAAGTAGATGATGAAGAGCCAAGAGAGGAAAAGAGAACTAAATTGGGTGAAGATCATTCTTCAAACTCACCTGGTTTTACCTTCCATATCAATGAAGAACAAAATGTCCCCTCTTCTCCTAGAGGCCATGATATTTACTCAGAGAAGATGCCTTCAGTGAAACAAATATTCACAAAAATTGAAGAACGAAATCAGAGAATAAAAGCTAATGTAGAGGCTCGGGCGGAGCATCATATAGCTGCTGATCAGACTAGGTTGTTGACTGTAATGGACCTTGAAAAGGATCAATTCAGAATGGCTCTAACACATCCAACAGGGATGTCCCTTGAATCTTCAAGCAGTTTCAATGAGCTAAATATAACTATGGATGTTAAGAAGATCCCACTATGGGATAAGATGAACCTTCATATGCAAACTAGATAGTTAATTGTTAATGATTTAACCAAAACCAATGCCACAGCAGTTAAAGTTGAAAACATGCTTGCAAAAGTTATCAAACAATTCAAGATGGAGAAGGCCAATTCAAGGGCCTTATCAGTTCAAAACGAAGAGTTAAAGAAGATTATCATGAAGATTGGTGTGGATCCAAATGACAAGGCTGTAGTGCAGAAGCTCATGAAGAGTGCAGAAATAGAGATATCCACCCTAAGAAGAAAGTTGAAGTTACCTGCTGCAGAACATTCAATGGCTGCAGAAGTAGTAGAGGTGGAAAAAGAGAAAGAAGAACTGCGTCAGCAATTGTTGCGAAAGGATGAAGAATTGACTAAAGTGAAGCAGACTGCTATTTCGTTACAAAACCATATTGAAAATCATACTTGTACTTTTTTTTTCCCTACAGGTGATACAGATCCCCAAGCACAAATTGCTCAACTTAGCACAGAGATGAAGATGGCAGAAGGAGATCTTAAACGAGCTCAATCAGAGTTAGAAACGGCCTCCAAGGTCATACAGATACTAAAAAATGAGGCAGATGATAATAAACAGAGATTATAAAAGGCTGAAGGTGAGATTAGAGATCTCAAGGAAAAGTTAAAAGGTAACATCTCCCTTATAAAGGCTAAAGATATCATTTGGGGTGAAATTATTTCAGAGATGAAGTCCAATTGGAATTTCCTGAATATAGTTGCTAAGGAGAAAAGCCTTATCTCCGAACATGAAGAAGAGATGCTGTCTGATAAGCAAACATCAATTAAGAGAGCAAATTGGGCTAGGAAGTTCATAGATTTTATCAATTCCAAGTCAGATGAGGAATTATGAGATATTGAAACACAAGATAGATATTTTTATGCTCAGGAGGTAAATAAAATGATAATCAGGAATGATCTTCATAAGGTTGCAGAGAAGAGGCTACTAGGAATCAAAGAAACAATGAAGAGGTTTGATATATCATTTGATAAATTGACAAGAATAGGTCTACCTTCCTGTTGGACAGAGAAAGGAAATATTATGTCATGGAATTTTTATGAAGATTCGTTAACATTGGCAAAAAGCAGGGCGGATAACAGGCATGAGAAGACACAGATCTTAAAAGGAGAAACAGTGTTTAACTTCTTGCAGAGACATTTCAATTTGCTATGGATGGTGAAGACTCTCTTCACAGAAATACCTGCACACAGCCAAGTTGTTGCATTCATGTTGGAGTATCATAGTTTCAAGAATGCCCCAATAACCAAAAGTGAACTATTGAAAAAATGCAAACATTCTCATTGGACACAGCGAAAGGGATCCCAACGTCTCAACCAAAAGTAGTCGTTGATTCAACAACCGCTTTAGGAGCAACTGTTCTCATAGATTAGAAGTTTTCAAAATCTCATTATGTTATTTCTCAAAATCATGTAAATGTAATAGGACCTTTTGAGGCATGTGCCTTCGTAACATTTAGTAGTTTAAGCAGTTAGAATTAGTTAGGGCAGTTAGAATCAGTTTCATTACTGGAAACTGTCTTGTGATACTGTATTTAAAGACAATTTCAAGAAAGATGAAGGTTCCAAGTTTTTAACCTTGAAGCTAAATTTTGTACTGAAGGATTACAAATCAATGAGAGAAGTATGCAAGTTTCTATCATTTCATTTATACTGAAATTTTTTCCAGTTTACATAATGTTTTCATGTATGTGAATGAAATAGAGTAATTTGAGTAGCGGGTCTCTTTATACATGTGTATTTAAGAGTTAAACAAACCTTAATGTGTGCTCCTCTATTTTAACTTTATCTTTACATAATTCTTCGGGGTTTTGAAATGGTAGATTCTGTTTTAAACAACATATCAGATTGAAATCCTCTTCTTATTTTCTTCCATTCATTCATTTCAACATAAGTGGAATATGGCATTGCAGAAACATGTATGGGTTTGATATTTGAAGGTTACAGAATCAATGTTTAAAGGTTTTTAATACAGAGACAAAATATATTCATTTGTGACAGAATTAGATAATGTCTTAAGCACAGATTCCTTACCACAGCAAAGGAATTGTTTCTTAAGGTACAACATTAATTGGCGCCGTTGTCAGGGACGAAGATTCTAAGATTTTCTCTGGGTTTTGTTTGATATTTCCTCTGGTTGTTCAGAGGGGAGGAAATAATAAGCTGTGTTTGTTTTAAAATAGCTCTGGCTCCTAAGAAACCTCACACGAGGTCGGATACCTCTCAGCAAAAAGTTCCTGTTTTGTCTGATCCTGAGAAGCTCGTCTCAAAGAAGAGCCAGAAACCAAAAATATTTGACACACCAGAAGTTACACTGCTTTCACCAGGCAGTAGTTCACGCACTTTCTCGTCTAAGAAAGTTTCCAAGAAACTCATTTTCTCGGAAGGAGAATCATCACCTTCATCCATTCATTTTCAAGAACCTACGTTAGAAGAGCAATCTTTGGAGTTTGTGTCTTTCCCTTTAATAGAAACTCAGCCCCATACAACTGCCAGCTCTTCTGCAATCATTCATACTCCAACTCCTATATCAGTTGTTTCACCTCATTCATCCCCACCTACAACTGGTATTCATTTTACCCCCGCTCAAGGAGCAGTTAATCCGAGCATAAACATGGTGGTCCCTACTTTCTTGATGAATAGATATGCACCATTAAATCTACCCCAACCACTGCATGATATGCCTCAGGAGTATCTCAAGTTACTCCCTAGATTTACTGGTGAAGATGAAATCATTGCAGAACAACACTTGTCCCTGTTTTGCACATTTGCTGAGAATTTAAATGTTGAACATTTGGACATTGTAATGACACTTTTTGTTCAGTCTCTAAGTGGAGAGGCAAGGAAATGGTTTAAAGGATTGCCTAATGGTTCCATAAATGATTGGGATGCCCTTATTGCGCAATCATGGCATGTATATGAAGAGGTTCAAGGTTCGAATCCCCTTGCCTTGACTGCGCAATTGTCATGGAAAATTCCTCCAAGTGTAATGCAAATCTCATGCAAAACAAATCTACCAACTGATAGCTTTACTCACCCTTTCATCTACCTCTTCCACTGGTCTCCACTGAACTGATCATGCACTGTAGTGAACTGAAGTGTTCTTGAGTTGACTAATGAGTTAATATTTATTAAATTAAATATTATTTAATTTACTCCACTCATATCTAGTTGATTAGTTAGTTAACTAATCCCAACTAGTTCAACTAAAACAAACAGAACACAACTCCACTACTTGTCCCGTTAACTCCTCCAAAACTCTTGCCACTGAAGTCTAACTGAAGCCAACCATGCAAGATGCCATCAAACCCTAGGAACCACGTGATTCCTTGTGTCAGTTGCATGAGTCACCTCCATGACTCAAACTGAAGTGCGCCAAGAGAGTAAACTGTTGTTTATAGTCAAAATATTATTAAGGGTAAATAATATTTGGCTTCCATATTTTTAGGAGATCAGTCTAAAAATAGCCCGGGTCCTAAAAATAAGGGTCTCATCTATTTTTACCGACATGTCGCATACTTCAAGAATCTCCAAGTAGAATTCCCAAATTATGCTCCGTATGTCTAAAAATAGACATAGTCTAAAAATAGACTTTGCGCCAGAATTTGCCTGCGGGCCCACTTAGTGAAAGCGACTTCATTTCACTAAGCTCCATCATCTTGCTGCATTTTCAACACTCCCTCTCAGCAAGATATGGATTATCTGCAACCCCTATCCTGCCTCCGTGGAATTCGAACTTGCTCCTGGTGAGCGCCTTCGTCAGGATGTCGGCATCCTGATCCTCCGTGGGAACATATGAAAGCATCATGATTCTCCGCTGAACACAATCTCTGATATGATGGTACTTGATGTCGATATGTTTGGACCTATCATGAAATACTGGATTAGCCGAGAGCTTGATGCAGCTCTGGTTATCACAGTAGATCACTGTAGGCTCCAAATGCAACTTGAACAAACCTGCGAGGATCTTCCTCATCCAAATAGCCTCGCATGCAGCCAAGCTAGCTGCCATGTACTCTGTTCTCTCTTGGGCGAGTGCACGGATCTGCGCTTCTGTGTGCGGAGAAGCTAACAGCTTGATACTTTGGCTCCTCAGAGTGCTCTTCGTTGTTGGGCTCCACCCAATGCATCGATGAAACAGTTTCCTCCATCCTCTATGCAATGCCATAGACCATATCCGTGTCTGCCTCACCGATATAGCGCAAATACATGTACCTTCTTTAAAAGAGCTTGGTAGGCTTAACCATAGCTTGCGAAAGCTGGTTAACTGCATAGCATATATCGGGTCGAGTATTGACCAGATACATCAACGACCCCACCAACTGTCGATAGACAGTAGCATCCACTACCTCCTCCGAAGTAGCATCTCCCTTCCTCCATCCTCCAGGAAGAGGGGTATCAACAGGCTTGCAGCCCTGCATGTTGAACCTCTCTAGAATCTCCCGGGCATACTTGCCCTGAGAAACAAACAGTCCTCCACTGCGCTGCCAAATCTCCAATCCCAGGAAATAATGAAGGATGCCCGGGTCCTTCATCTCAAACTCTCGTGCAAGATCCTCCTTGCATGAAAGTATCAAGTGCTCGTCGCCAGTCAAAATCAGATCATCTACATACGGTACGATGATCAACAGCTTTCTCCCCTCCACCACAATGAGTACGGTTTGGATCCACCTCACTCTTGGAGGATGATAGCTTACGTTAAATGTTGTCTATCCAGAGTGTACAGCTTGAGGTCATGCTTCCGGCCCATCTGATGCTCTGCCCCAGTCGAGCACCATGACTCATGACAGAATCTCAAAACCTTGAGCTGCTCTACCTAGCCTAACACCTCTTCCTCAATAATGCCTAGACATGAGGAAACGCGGTCTTCACATCCATGAATGGATGTGCCATCCCATCTTGGCTGAGAGAAGCAAGGATCGTAGTGTGGAAAGTACCTTACGACAGTGCAAAAATATCCTCATAGTCAATCCCCTACGTCCTTGAGAAGCCGGGCGACAAATCTGCGCCTTGTACTTCTCACATGATGAGCAGCAGCTACCTTGTAGATCCCGCCAGCAGAACCTGTGGATTTTCCAACCGGTCTTGGGACAATCTCCCATGCACTGTTCCTGATGATCGAATCATATTCTTTGATCATGGCATCAACCCATGCGGGTTCCTCCACAGCTTCCTCAAAAGAGGATGGCTCTGTCACAACACATTGACTCATAAGAGCCATGTATCCAGTGTACCGATCCGGTGACTGTCTCTGTCTGCGCTGTGCTGTAGATGGTCCTACAACCTTCTCTGCATCCCGAGCCAGTCGCTCAGCTTCT
Source organism: Pinus albicaulis (assembly GCA_034641835.2). Taxonomy (NCBI): domain Eukaryota; kingdom Viridiplantae; phylum Streptophyta; class Pinopsida; order Pinales; family Pinaceae; genus Pinus; species Pinus albicaulis. The sequence goes on from CM076580.1 coordinate 1,225,637,314, forward strand.
GTAGTGCGCATGCGCCCTCTGATGGTTGGCGCTGCCTGGGTGGTTTCTTCCACCTCCTGAACCTCCTCTTGTGGCTGATCCACATCCGGAAGCTCCTCCTTGGGAACTAACAGCTCCTCATCTGCATGCAAGTGTGGCTCCCTCTCAAGCGAACACTGCATGGCTTTCTCCTCCTGAAATTTTATATCCCGTCGCACAACAGTCTTGCGACTGTCTGGCACATACACCCGATAGTTGTGAGGTGTATCGGTGTACCCCACAAATATTCCAACTTCAGCAGTTGGATCCAGCTTCCTCCTTGCATCCTTCGTCACATGCATGTAGACAGGAGATCCGAAAATCCGCAAATGGGAAATATCAGGCCTCTTGCCAGAATAAGCCTCCTCTGGTGTACTCATCCCAAGAACCTTGTGAGGACAACGGTTCTGCACATACACTGCTGTATTGCATGCCTCAGCCCACAAGTGAAGGGGTAGGCCCTGATCATGCAACATCGCCCGTGCAGCACCCACGATCGTTCTGTTCTTCCGCTCAGCCACCCCGTTCTGCTGTGGGTTATGGGGTGCGATGAGCTCTCTGCGAATCCCTTCTGCGCTGCAGAACTCCTTGAATTCAGCCGAGATGAATTCACCACCGTTATCACTCCTTAGAGCAATCACCTTCTTCCCCGACTCCTTCTCGACCAGTGCTTTAAACTCTCAGAACTTCGCGAATGTATCGCTCTTCTTCTGCATGAAGAAGATCCAGCACTTTCGAGAGAAATCATCAACAAAGATCACATAATACCTGTGCTTTGCTGTCGAAGCAACTGAGAAAGGACCACACACGTCTGTGTGAACTCTCTCAAAGGATGAATTGTGGCCTTGTTATCCATCCTCTAGGCAGAGGTGGCTTTCACATACTTCCCTAAAGTACACCCTTGCAGTCATTTTGCAGAGTTCATAGAAGTCCGATGAAATCTGTTTAAAGTCTTCAAAACTCTCCTTTGAAGATAGCCAATCTCTATTACATAGTTCCTTCCTCATATCCCAGCTCAACACGACTTACCTTGCATACCACCATATTTACATGATCAAAATACTGCAGCGATAAGGTTGATTGAACCCATCTTCAGGATCTCTCTGCCAGTCTTACTGGCAGGGAAGGCTTTCATGAAGACACAATATAACCCTTATCCTCAACATCGCTAGAAAATCAGGTTCTTCTTCAATCCGGGTACATGCATGACATCCTTTAAGACAAAGGGTTTACCAGACTCCCTCTGAAAGGATACGGTGCCGATACCAGTCGCACTGTATCTACCGTCATCGCCCATCTCGATGTGCATACCCAAATCCTTGTCCTCCAGATCTGAGAACAACTCCCGATCTCCCGTCATATGAAATGACGCACCGCTGTCCAAGAACCACACAGATCCCATCACACTTGAAACCAAGCATGCAATCAGTGAAAAGTCAAGCTCGAACTGTGAAGCCAAAGCTTCTCCATCTGCAGATCTTCCCGCTTGCTTGTTCTTCTTCTTTGGACAATTGGTAGCATAATGTCCGTGATCATGGCAGTGAAAACACTTCACTTTCGCCATATCCTGCTTCTTGCCCTTTGCACCAGAATGAGAGGTTTTCTTACCCTTCCCCTTCTTTGCTTTGGCAACCAAAGCGCAGTTTTCTTCATCGGCTCCCTTTGATGAAGATCCATCTCGAGTAGTCCTCCTTATCTCCTCCTGCATGAGATCCGCCCAAAGGCGCTCCCATCCCGGCAGCTTCTCCCGACCATTGACACTATCTTGATATGAGTGCCAAGCCTTCGGAAGACCAAGGAGAGCCAGGTCGACCATATCCTCTTCATCGACAGTAACTCCCACACTTCCCATTTCATCTCTGCATTGAGTGAACTTCGTGAGGTATTTAGCGATACTGTCGCCCTTCTCCATCTTGATGTTCCTGAGCTTGTCTTTGAGCGCCAGCTTCCTTTGGTCACTCTTACTCTGGAATAGATCCGTCAAAGCTTTCCTCATTAAATATGGAGTAGCCTTTCCATGCAGGCTGGATACAATATGATCCTTGACGCCCTCCAACAGGATCCTTCGACATTTCGCGATCTTCTTTTGCCATGCATCGACCAAAGCTGCATCAGTGGGCTTTGGGACATCCGCATCCACGAACTCCTTCAGACCATTATCTTCTAACACTGCTTCCCTTCGATCCTTCCATGCAACATAGTTCGAACTGCCTTCAAGAGCATATTCGAGTCGCAAACCATTGAAAGAAGACATCTTTCAACACCGGCACCAAGAAGAACAACCTTCTGCAAAATTTGAATTCCAAACTCAAAGCTCTATCGCTTCCGATCTATACTTGAAAACAAATTATTTCCAAATCAGAGATTGACTGCAAAGGGCATTCACCAGATCTTTCACCTTACAAAGAAGGATGAATATTCCGGAGGCTACCTGGCCCGCATGCAGACTCTGTCCGAGGAAATAAGTTTGCAATCACCGTAATATATCTCGACAATTAATATTGCTCCGATACCATGTAGAAATTAGCTGAATAAATCACTTATTCACTGAATATTAACCCGGTCATATATCAATTTCGAATTGCATACATAACACATAACCTTCTTCTACAATTAATTGTCACATGCGGAAATAACAGAAGCAATCTCACATCAAATCAATCACACATTAACTCAGTATGTATGGGAAAGCCTATAGCTGAAAACCCCACAGCTATTGTGTATATTATAATGGAGAAATCAAGTAACCAAACAAGTACAATACTCCTCACAAGTACTCAGTACTCTCTCATGAAGTTACTCACAATCTGACTCAGTTTTGAACAAGTCTGAGGTTCAAAACTCCCCGCCAATTGCCTTGCATCTATTGCGCAATCATGGCCTATATATGAAGAGGTTCAAGGTTCGAATCCCCTTCCCTTGATTGCGTAATTGTCATGGAAAATTCCTCCAAGTGTAATGCAAAACTCATGCAAAACAAATCTACCAACTGATAGCTTTACTCACCCTTTCATCTCCCTCTTCCACTGGTCTCCACTGAACTGATCATGCACTGTAGTGAACTGAAGTGTTCTTGAGTTGACTAATGAGTTAATATTTAGTAAATTAAATATTATTTAATTTACTCCACTCATATCTAGTTGATTAGTTAGTTAACTAATCCCAACTAGTTCAACTAAAACAAGCAGAACACAACTCCACTACTTGTCCCGTTAACTCCTCCAAAACTCCTGCCACTGAAGTCTAACTGAAGCCAACCATGCAAGATGCCATCAAACCCTAGGAAACACGTGATTCCTTGTGTCAGTTGCATGAGCCACCTCCATGACTCAAACTGAAGTGCGCCAAGAGAGTAAACTGCTGTTTATAGTCAAAATATTATTAAGGGTAAATAATATTTGACTTCCATATTTTTAGGAGATCAGTCTAAAAATAGCACGGGTCCTAAAAATAAGGGTCATTAATTGGCGTCGTTGCCGGGGACGAAGATTTTCCCTGGGTTTAGTTTACATTTCCTCTGGTTGTTCAGAGAGGAGGAAATAATAAGTTGTGTTTGTTTTAAAATAGCTCTGGCTCCTAAGAAACCTCACACGAGGTCGGATACCTCTCAGCAAAAAGTTCTTGTTTTGTCTGATCCTGAGAAACTCGTCTCAAAGAAGAGCTAGAAACCAAAAATAGTTGACACACCAAAAGTTACACTGCTTGAACCAGGCAGCAGTTCACGCACTTTCTCGTCCAAGAAAGTTTCCAAGAAACTCATTTTCTCGGAAGGAGAATCACCACCTTCATCCATTCATTTTCAAGAACCTACGTTAGAAGAGCAATCTTTGGAGTTTGTGTCTTTCCCTTTTACAGAAACTCAGCCCCATACAGCTGCCAGCTCTTCTGCAATCGTTCATAATCCAACTCCTATATCAGTTGTTCCACCTCATTCATCCCCACCTACAACTGGTATTCATTTTACCCCCGCTCAAGGAGCAGTTAATCCGGGCATAAACAAGGTGGCCCCTGCTTTCTTGATGAATAGATATGCACCATTAAATCTACCCCAACCACTGCATGATATGCCTCAGGAGTATCTCAAGTTACTCCCTAGATTTACTGGTGAAGATGAAATAACTGCAGAGCAGCACTTGCCCCTGTTTTGCACATTTGCTGAGAATTTAAATGTTGAACATTTGGACGTTGTAATGAGACTTTTTTTTCAGTCTCTAAGTGGAGAGGCAAGGAAATGGTTTAAAGGATTGCCCAATGGTTCCATAAATGATTGGGATGGACTAGAAAGACGTTTCATCGAGAGATGGGGCGAAAAAAGGGATCATGGTTATTCTTTAACCGAATTCAATGCAATAAAGAAGAAACCCGATGAAAATATGAATGATTTCGTGACAAGATTTAATAAATTGTATAATAGTTTGCCTTTGGAAATGAAACCCCCTCCTATTGGAGCAAGGGTTGTTTTTGTTGGTGCTTTTGAACCAGATTTCAGTTTTACATTGAGAGAAAGAAGGTCCCCTACTTTGGAGCAGATTCAAACTGATGCTCTGGAAATTGAGGCTAATATGTCTGCTGCTGGTAAAGTTCAAGATAAAGGAAAGGCCAAAGAAGAAGCTTCATCACAAGATCAAAGAATTGATGATATGACTAAAGTCATAAAAAATTTGTCTAACAAATTAGTGAAGTTGGAAATAGATAGTAATAAGCCTGCAAAACAAAACAGAGGGGTTTTTAATCCCCAATTTAAAAAACAGCCCTTGCAGATTTTACAAAGAGAAAGAAAAGATCAAGACCAGGTGCAAGCACCTTTGTATATAGAGGCATCTTCCTCTTGTTCAACAGATGATGATGATGAGAAAGGGGATGATGTTCGAATTTCTGTCGTCTACATGGAAGACGATGAAACAGAAGAAGAAGCTGAGGAAGAAGAAGTGGAAGAAAATGATCTTTCGTTTGATCAAGAAGAGATGGATGATTACTGCAGACAGTTCACAGACTTCATGCAATCCGAGTTGCATAAAAAATATGATTTGAGGTCAAAAAAGAGGCTAAGAACTCAAGACAGTGAGGAAAAAGAACCTGAATCAGTACCTGCTCCAATGGCGACTCCACTACAGAAAAATTAGATTAAGAAAACAAACAAGGGGAAGCAACCCATGAATGAAGAAAAAGAAAAGGAAAAACAACAAGTTGAGGCTTCTCAAACAAGGATTAAAGATCCTAATATTTTGGAGAAAGTTGTTACTGTTTCTAATCAAGCTCTAAATTCCAAGAAAGATCAAGAAGAACCTCAAAAGTTGACAAAACAAAATCAAACTTTCAGTTTGTCAAAAGAGTTGGAGAAAGTGAAAATTCAAATACCTCTTCTTGAATTAATCAAAACACCCGGTTACAAGAAGGAGATTGTAGAATTTATCAATTTATCTCAGTCTGATGAAGTGGGTGATATCGTAAATTTGTAAGAAGAAAAACCAGTGGTTACTTTTGGGCCTCATGTTGAAGAGGTAGATTCATCTGTCCCTCCTTTTTATATATCACTTCTGTTACATGATTTTGTTTTGCATAATTGTATGCTATATTCTGGCGCATCCCACAATTTGATGCCATTATGTGTGATGAAAGAGTTGAATTTGAAAATCACTAAGCCATACCGAGACCTTTATTCTTTTGATTCAAAAAGGGTGAAGTGTGTGGGTCTTATTAAGGATATGGTTGTTACATTGGCTCAAATCCAAACCAAGAGCATTATGATGGATGTGGTAGTTGCAGATATTCTAGCCAGATTTGGTATGCTATTATCTAGATCGTGGGGGGCAAAGCTTGGAGGAGTTTTGAAGCTAGATTTTACATATGCTATAATTATTGTTTTTAATGGGGAAGAAAGAAGGTTTTATAGAGAAACTAGGTTTCAAAAAACTGCTACCAAGAAAGATGCAGGTAATTCACCTATTTATGGGCAAGAGAAGGAGGATCTCTCCGGTTTCATGCTGCATGAAGATGCAGAATTTGCTGAAGAGTCACAAGGGCAGTTCCCTTCAGCCATTGTACATAAGGAGTTGCATTCCAACAAGCTTTGGAAGTGTTTTTTTGATGGTGCGTTTTCTAAAGAAGGCACTGGAGCTAGTTTCATTTTTGTATCTCTGGAAGGTAACCTTAAGCCTTTTTCTTTCAAATTGAAGTTTGAGTCCACTAATAATGTAGCGGAATATGAAGCGTTAATCATTAGTCTGCAGACAACTAAGAAAATGGGAATTCAGTCTATGACCGTGTTTGGGGATTTTGAATTAATCATAAGACAAGTAAAGAATTTGTGTCAAACTAAACATCCCAGATTAAGAGCATATAGGGATGAGGTATGGGATTTAATTGAAAACTACTTTGAAGCTTTCAATTTACAGTTTGTTCCAAGGGAAGAGAATAGAATGGCTGATTCTTTAGCAGTTGCAGCCAGTACATTCAAGCCTCCGATCAATCCGAGACTAAGATATGAAATTGAGATGAGATATAGACCTTCAATCCCTGACAATGTCAAACATTGGCAGGTCTTTGAGGATGATGAACCGATTAAGCAATTTTTGTTGATGATCGAAGATTTTGAAGATCATCAGATTGATTTGGAAACTGATGAGAATGAGTTGGTTGGTAAGACTCTAAAAAATAAGATTGGAATTCAGGAGATTATTCAGTTGAAAGACAATGTTTTGCCAAGAGGCTTGGTGCCTCTCGAAAGACTGTTTGATGCAAATGACGTGGCAGTGAATCAGAAGAAAGCAAACCAAGATGAGAATGTGGAAGATTGTAATTTAGGAACTCAACATGAGCCTAAAATGATCAAATTGTTCAAAGGAGTCCTGAAGGACTATAAAGAGAGGTACATATATCTGTTCAAACAATTCAAAGATGTATTTGCTTGGTCTTATGATGATTTGAAGACGTATGATAAGAGTATTATACAACATAAAATCCCACTGAAAGATGGAGTCAAACCGCATAAACAGAAGCTCAGACAAATCAATCCATTATTGTTGGCTCCGATTGAAAAGGAGGTAAAGAAATTGCTGCAGGCCAAAATAATTGTTCCTCTCAGATATTCAGATTGGGTTTCCAATCTTGTACCAGTCAGAAAGAAAAATGGAGGAAACAAGTCTAGGGTCTCTTTACATATGGCATTATAAGAGTTAAACAAACCTTAATAGGTGTTCCTCTGTTTTAACTTTATCTTATTCTAATTCTTCAGGATTTTAAAATGATAGATTCTGTTCTTGACAGCATATCAGATTGAAATTCTCTTCTATTTTCTTCCATTTTCAATTTAGCATAAATGATAAATAGCATTGCAGAACGTTCATTGATTTGATACTTGGGTGTTACATAATCATCGTCTGGGTTGATAAGACAGAGTGTTATTGCCATTTATAATGAATCTTGTGACACTAATGTATAATGTCTTACTTTGACAATCCTTTCCTGTGATTAAGAATTGTCTGGCCAAGGTGGCCACATTTCCGACGGGCTTCCTTCCAGCCGGCAACTCCACCAAATCCCATGCATCATTTTTGTGCAAGGATGCCATTTCATCAACCATGGCCTCCTTCCATAGTTTTCCATCCTCTGAATCTACTGCCTCCCTGACAGTTCTGGGTTCATCATCAGTTATAGTGAAGGCAAAACCTGAACAGAATGCAGATGGACTATACCTTTTCGGTTGCCTTCTTTCCCGAAATGATCTTCTCAAAGTTGGAGTTTGTGGCTCTTCATCTTCTGAGTCTTCTTCTGTTGTAGAGTCTGATTCATCCTCCTTTAGCTCAAACTCTATCTTCTCGGGTTCCTTTGGTAGGACTTCATGTTTAACAACATCTTTCACTTCTCTAAACACCACATCTCGGCTGTACACAACCTTCCTTGTTTCTGGGTTCCAAATCTTGTAACCCTTAAAACCATCCTTATACCCAATAAAGATGCACCTTTCAGATTTATTATCCAACTTGATCCTTTTCTCCTTTGGAACATGTACATATGCATCACATCCAAATACCCTTAGATGTGAAAGAGAGGGTTTCTTACTAGTCCATACCTCATGTGGGGTCTTATCCTCCAATGCCGATGAAGGTGATCTGTTAACTAAGTAACATGCAGTCTCCACTGCCTCTGCCCAGAATTCTTGTCCTAACCCGGTACCACTGAGCATGCTTCTTGCCTTTTCCATCAGTGTTCTGTTCATTCTTTCTGCAACTCCATTTTGCTGAGGTGTGTATGGAGTATTCTTCTACCGTGCTATACCACACTTCTTACAGAACTCTTCAAATTCCTTCTTGCAGAACTCCCCACCATTATCTGTCCTCAATGCCTTTATCTTCTTCTCTGTCTGGTTTTCCACCAGAGCCTTAAATTCTTTAAATTTGTCAAAGACTTCAGATTTCTTCCTCAAGAAATATATCCATGTATTCCTTGATAAGTCATCTATGAATGAAACATAGTACACAGACTTTCCCAGTGATGGAATTGACACAGGCCCAAACACATCACTGTGCACAAGTTCTAATATCTTGTTCGCCCTCTTAGCACCAGAAGGAAAACTCACCCGATTCTGCTTCCCATATACACAATGTTCACAGAAATCGAAATCCAGAGAGAAATTAGACATAACTTCTACCATACCATTTCTATGCAGTATCCGAAGGCCCTTCTCTCCAATATGTCCAAGCCTTTGATGCCATAGCATGGTCTTTTCTCCAGAGACAGCTAGACTTTCCGTCCCACTTTCAGGAACCACAGAACTGTTACACCCATCAATAACAGTGCTACCTTGTAGCTTATATAGAGTTCCAGTCCGAACTCCCCGCATTAATACCAGTGCTCCCCGAACCATCTTGCAGGCATCTTTCTCGAACACTATTTTTACACCTGCATCATCCATCTTGCTTACAGAAATCATATTTCTGGCCAATGCAGGAATATGCATAACACCAGGAAGTGTTCTAATCCTTCCACCTTGCAGCTTCAGCTTGACCTTTCCACGTCCGATGATTTTGGCCTTCCTATCATCCCCTAGGAATACATCACCATCATATTTCTCATACTTGCAGAACCACTCCCTATGGGGAGTGAAGTGAAAGGATGCACCTGAGTCAATCAACCATGACTCATGATCTACATGTGTATTTGAAGAAGAAGCCAAAGACACATCCCCACCTTCATCCGAGGTGGTTATTGCCTCTGTAGAAGGAGAGTCATCAGATCCCTTTCATTCTCAGGAGCTTTAGATCTATAGTCCTTTTTGAAGTGCCCTTCCATTCCACATTTCTAGAACACCTTTACAGACTTTCCAGCAGATTTATATCTCCCTCTAGATTTAGGTCTCCCACTCGAAATGTTATTCTTGTTTCTATTTTGGGACCTTCCTCATATAGATAAGGCATCTCCATTCTGGCCCTCCATATTTCTCCGTCTCATTTCCTCCGACAGCAAAGCTGAGACAATGTCATCAAAATTCAAGGTAGTTGCATTGCTACCTATTGCAATAACCAGCCTGTCCCACGAGTCTGGTAGAGAACACAACAAACTGATGCAATTATCTTCATCTGATATTTTAATATCAATAGATGATAGCTGACTTACCACAGTATTGAAGGAATTCAGATGCTTTGTCACCGAGTCTCCATCCTTCATCCTCAGGTTATACAACTTTTTCCGTAGGAACAACTTATTCACGAGAGACTTAGATTGGTACAAAGTCCCAAGTTTTTCCCACAAATTCTTCGTCGTAGCTTCCCCAGATGCATTCAACAATACTGAATCTGAGACACACAATCGTATTGTGCTCTTAGCCTTCCGATCCAGTTTCTTCCAGTCTTCATCTGACATTGCCGTTGGTTTAGTACCTGGATCTACCATGATCCACTGATATTTATCCACTAGCAGATCCTCCATCTTGAGCTTCCACAACTCAAAACTATGACCATTAAATTTCTCGATCTCTATCTTTCCGCCGCTCTCCATCTTCTTTCACCACAAGAATCGATCTCGTAGATCTCCCACTGAACAGGGTCTACCTCAAGCCCGAGAAAAAAATCCTCAGCAGCAAAGGCGTCCCCTTGAAGCCAAAACAACTCTGATACCAAATGTAGGTTTTAACCTTGAACATAAATTATCTACACATGAATCTTATAACAGAAAATAAACAATAGCGAGAGCATAAAACATAAAACAGATAAACACAGAGATTTTCCCCTGGATCCCAAATTGGGATGACCAGCTTGATTTTTCATTATATTCCTTTTAGTGTTACAACACATATATATACATGCCGAAACATACATAAACCCCAATCCATTAACCCTGGATTAGAACATAACCGTAGTTCCCTTGACCGGATCTACAAAATACCAGGGGCCGAAAACCATTGTACCCCAAAACCTTGTGCAAACTCATGCACAAAACATGGGTGGGTTCGCCTATGAGTGGGTCCGCACACCAAAATAATTTTCGCCAGGGCGCTGCCCCGGACCCCAACAGTGAGGTCTGTCTCCCCCCTTGTGACCCTCCTGCTGCTCCCGGCGTGACGTACAGTGCATGGGGCTAGTTGTGGAAAGAATATAACACATACCCAAAAACACTATTATTGTTACTTTGCCCAATAAGTTGTACATGATACCAGAGGTAGCACCACTTTCCGCATCTCTTTGGTTACTGCAAAACAATGCAGTAAGTTCATTTCCAAAATTGGGAAATTTGTTTTCCTAATGATCCACCCTTAGGGCAAGAAGAAGACTGTGGCCACGACCTCCAAACAGGGCTCCTCTGCACAAAAACAACAAATGGAAAAGGTTGAGGAGTATGGGGACATCTTCACCTCACCCATAGGGGTGCCTCTACACTGTAAGGTCAAGCACCCCATTGATCTGAACCCAGTTGTACCTGTGCCAAATGGACTAATCTATCAGTGATCTATTCTGGATAACAATGAAATCAAGAGGTAGATTCAGGTACTACTGCAGAAAGGTCACATATTTCCAAGTTCATCGCCCCGTGGGAGCTCGATCTTGTTGGTACAGAAGAAGGATGGACCTTGGAGACTCTTTATTGACTATCAAGTGATGAACAAGATCAATGTTCAGAATACATACCATATCCCAAAGATTGATGACCTTTTGGAACAACTCAAGGGGGAATTTTTTTTTAGCAAGATCGACTTGAATTATGGGTATCACTAGGTACCTATCAAACCCTCCGATGTATGGAATACTTCCTTCAAAGCCAAGGAGGTCCTTTTCGAATGGTTGGTCATGCCTTTCGAGTTGATGAATGCTCCTGCAACCTTCATGAGGCTGATTGATGACATCTTACGGCCATTCACCAACTCATTCGTAGTAGTGTACTTGGATGACATTCTAATCTTCAGCCAGACTTGGGAAGAGCACCTCCACCACATCCAACAAGTCCTCCAAACACTGACGCAATGTAATTTGTGTGCCAATTTGGAGAAGTGCACTTTTGGCATGATCTAGGTTCAGTATCTAGGATACATTATTGATGAGCGGGGGGTGCATGTGGATCTAGCCCAATTCCAAGTCATTCGGGATTGGCTAGCCCCAACCACTCTAAAATAGCTTCACAACTTTCCAAGACTTGGCAATTTCTACTACAGGTTCGTGTTGAGATTCTCTCATATCACTTAGCCCTTGAGTCAAGTCACCAAGGGAGTAGAGAATTTTTTATTTATTTTGGTATTAATCTCAATAGAAGGCATTCGTAGAGTTGAAACATTACCTCTACTCTTCCCCAGTGCTCACATTACCAGACTTGCAACAACAATTTTAGATTGAGAAAAATGTATCTGACTATGCTATTGGGGAAGTTCTTACTCAACATGGGCATCCAATGAAATATCACAGTGAGACACTATGCGACACAGTTTGGAAGTATCCCACTTATGACAAAGAGATTTATTCCATTGTGCAGAATTGTCGATAATGGAAGCATTACATTTTGGGGAAGGAAACGGTTATCCACACAGACCACCAACCCCTATAGTTCATACAGACACAAAGGAAGTTGAAAAATTATCGCCATCAAAAGTGCTCCACATATTTTCAATAGTTTCATTTTAACATCAAGTACAAGAAGGGAAACACCAATAATGTTGCAGACTGCCTCAGCCGATCACTGATCGTGGTGCTAACCACCCTGCTCAACTCTGATGGGCATGAGACTTATGATTGGCCGCTTCTCTACAAGAGCGATCGAGAATTCGGCCACACATACAAGACGCCTTTGGAGGGTAAGAAAGTTCCAAATTTTCACCTCGAGGATGCACCACTATGTCACGTAGGAAAATTTTGTGTTCCTTTAAGCGAGCGTGCTAAGATGATTTAGGAAGCGCACTACAATCGGGTCGCTAGGAATTTCTGAGTCGAGAAAATAGTGGAAATATTTCATAAGTATTTCTATTGGCCAAAACTTTACAAAATGTTGGGAAGTACATTAGATCCTGCACTGCCTGCACCATTGCCAAACCGACCATCAAGAAGCAAGGCCTCTATACTCCGCTGCCTACCCCTGTCGATCTTGGGAATCCATCTCCATGGATTACATGTTGGGCCTTTCTTCTACTAAGCATGGAAATGAATGTTTTTTCGTTGTCTTCGAAAGATCTTGAAGATGGCCATTATGGTGGCCTACAAGAAGAATATCACAACAAAAGCCATTGCTAAAATATTCTTTGAATGAGTGTGGGTACACTTTGGGATACTACAGTCTATCATATAAGATTTGGAAAATAGGTTCCTTAGTATATTTTGGTCCAACATATGGTCAATGCTAGACACCAATCTCACCAAGTCCACAACTTCCCATCCCCAAACTGATGGCTAGAAAGATGTCCTCAACAAGATGATTGTACACATTCTACACATTTACAACTCAAACTATCCACACAAATGGGATGAGAGCCTCCCCTATGTACATCACAACTATAACTGGGCTCTCCACATCTTAACTGGCTGCAACCCCTTTCATGTGGGATTAGCATTCCAACCACTATGTCCCTTTGTTGTAGCCATGCCATTTGCAGCTACTCAGGATGATTCAAATCATGCCCAGTGTGAAGCTAACAAGGTGAATAGTTTCATTGAACGCATTCAACACATCCACCAATAGGTTCATGAAATATTGGACAAAGACAATGCTAAGTACAATAAACAACATGATCAACATCGGGTGCCACACAACTTCCAGGTGGGTGACAAAGTGGCTACATTTGTAGAAGGAGCGCCTCGCTGGACCCCACTGCAAGCTTCAACCACTCCAATGTGGGCCATACAAAATCACCAAGACTATAGGAGACAATGTCTTTGAGCTTAGTATTCCACCATTCCTCGGTCTGCACCTAATGTTCAATATGGACCACCTTCGGCCCTACTTTCCACCTCTACTGGACACATCCAACATGGTAGATCAAATCATGCCAATAGAGTTAAACCCAGACTGCATGGTACAAGCCACAACTGATCAGATCATGGAAACATAGATAAACAACACATGCCAATGGAGGATCAATCTATATTGAGTTGTCAAAGAAAGTCAACTCCTTCACCAGGGAAAGTGGCTCACTAGGGACCAAGTTCAACATAAGTTTCCTCATCTCATGCAGGAACTCAACGCAACGGGGACCATTTCTTCCTAAGGGGGGAGGAATGATCTAGGTCAATATTGGTGGCCACTTACCTATTCCACTTTGAACCCCACCATTTTTTCTTTCAGTGTTTTAGTTTGCTTAATTGTAACACAATTTACTATTTTTGGCAGTTATTTGGGTCTTGAATTTCCGGAGCTATTTTGAGGCACTAAATGGCATTTTTTTGGAAAATCACTATTGGTGAAGGAGAGTTGTCAACTTGGAATTAATTATTATTGGTTATATTCCTCACATTTATCTTTCTAATGAGGTATCATGTGCATCAAATGAAGATTGTATGCCAAAGTTACGACCTCGGGAAATTGATGTACCAATTTACACCAACAAGGCACATAGTTTGGATTTTCATCTCGTAGGGTTAGGTTTTTGGATGCTTAGTGTTTTCCATTGTTTCTCAATAATAAATAGGCCTTAGAGCCTCATTTCAGAGGCCTGTAGCCACCACATATCTTCTTAGAGATAAGCAACCATTGCCCTAACTAGTTTATTTCCATTATGTCTGTAAGCATATTTTAGTTATGTGATATTAACTAAATGAAGTATTATTTCTACTTCATCTTTGCGTTTATGTGTATTTTTGTATTTTATTACATTTATGTATAATTATGAATCAGTGGTATCAAAGGGGTATATTATTTCTTGATCATTCTTTGCATGTCACCAACGAGGTTAGGGTATAAGGATTTAGGGCTCGATTTGGTTGAACCTTTGCAAGATCAGCCTCACAAACCTTGACAGTTGCCAATGGGGGACAAAAAAAAAGATGAGGGAGCAAGAGATACTATCAAAATATTGCTCAAGGAGGCCCTCGAGAAACAAAGGAATGTGACAATGGATAAATTTTCCCAGATCCTTCAACGACTTCCCATCGGTGGCACATCTGCATCCAACAACCACTCTGAAGGCATAACTCCTTTTAAGGCAAAGTAAACTTTGACATTCCCATATTTGAGGGCCAAATATATGCAGGCATCATCAATAGATGGTTGAATCTATTAGAAGGGTATTTATCAGTTCATGACTTTTCCAACTGGGAAAATATTACTTTTGCACTCCTTAAATCCACCCCCCATGTCAAGGATTGGTGGGAAACCTACTGTGAGAAAATGGAAGAGAGGGAACCCTATATTTTTTCTGTCGCAACCACTTGGGATTCTTTTTGAGATGCCATGAAGGAAAAATATTATCCCGTGGCGATCTATTAGGACAAGTACATACAATGGACTACATTACGACAACAAAGGGATCAATATGTGCATGAGTTGATGAATATGTTCCATACTCTGTGGAGAAAAAAAGATATCAAATATTTGGAGAAAAATTTGGTGCTAAAGTACCACAATTGTCTGCACAGATATATTCTTGAGGAAATAAAGTTCCTCAACATCTCCTCGCTTGGTGCAACATACTGGTATGCTGCCAATATTGAGTAGAAGTTCAAGTAGAAGAAGCAAGACTTTGGATCTGCAAATTAGAAGCAGGGGAATGGTGCCCCCAAGCTATTGAACAAAGGTCAAAGCCAAGGTGGGGTGACCCACGATAACCCTCCAAATCCACAATAAAATAACAACACCGTGAAGCCAAAAAAGGACATGGGAAAGTGGTTTGAGTTCCATAAGAGCTCCAATCACAACGCAAGTGAGTATTAGGCCCAACAGTCACTAGTGGGAAAGATGAAGGATTTTGAATCAAATGCATGTTATGACTCTGAATCAGAACCCAAAAAGGGGAATGAAAATGGAAAAAAATTATTGATGTGGATCCCAACACCACCATTGCCACCATGAAGATCCAGAAGGAGGAACTGGAAGATCTAGAGGAGGCGGAGTGCCTCTTCACTCCAAGATGTGGGTAAAGAGTTCCTCGCTACAGTTTATTGTCGACAGTGAGAGACAAAAGAACCTTATTTCAGTAGAGGTCCTGAAACGTCTAGGCTTTCTGACCACAACACACCCACAACTGTACACCATCGGGTGGCTTCACCAAGGACGAGATCTCCGTGTCAACCAACAATGCTGCCTTTCCTACAACATCAATCCCTTCATGAATAAGGTATTATGTGACATTGTTCCTCTTGATATTTGTGATGTATTATTAGGCCAACCATACTTGTGGAAGCGATATGCTGTGTATGAGTCCCAACCTCGCAATGTTATTATTAATTCAGGAAATAAGTTGTACATGATAATGTAGTTAGCACTGCCTGCCACCATATTTTTGGTTACAACAAAACAATGCAGTAAGCTCATTTCCAAAATCGAGATTTTTTTTTTCCTGATGATCTACCCTCAAGGAAAGAAGAATATTATGGCCACAACCTCCAGAAAGGGTTCCTTCACATGAAAACAATAGATGGAAAACATTGTGGAGGAGTACGGGGACATCTTCACCTCACTCACAGGGGTGCCTCTGCACTGTCAGGTCAAGCAACGCATCTATATGACGCTAGGTGCATCGCTGCCCAATGGAACAATATATTGGTGCTATGTTATAGAGAACGATGAAATCAAGAGGTAAATTCAGGAGCTGTTGTATAAAGGTCACATCTGACCGAGTTCATCGCCTTGTGGGAGCTTGATCATGTTGGTGTAGAAGAAGGATGGGACTTGGAGACTCAGTATTGACTATCAGGCATTGAACAAGATCACTGTCTAGAATAGATACCAGATCCCTTGGATTGATGACCTTATGGACCAAATCAAGGGGGAAAAATATTTCAAAAATATGGAATTGATGTCCGGGTATCACTAGGTACCTATCGAACCCTCCATTGTGTGGAAGACTATCTTAGCCAACGAGGGTCTTTTCGAATGGTTGGTCATTCCTTTCGGGTTGAAAAATGCTCCCACAACCTTCCTGAGGTTGATGGACGACATCTTGTGGCCATTCACCAACTTATTTTTACCAGTGTACTTGGAATACATCCTGATCTTCAGCCAGACTTGGGAAGAGAACCTCCACCACATCCGACAGGTCCTCTAAACACTGTCGCAACACAAGTTGTGTGACAATTTGGAGAAGTGAAGTTTTGGCATGACCCAGGTTCATTATTTGGGATACATTACTATGAGCAAGGGGTGCATGTGGATCTAGCCAAGATCTAAGTAATTCAAGATTGTCCAACCCCAACCACTCTAACAAAGCTCCGCAAATTTTTGGGTCTTGCCAATTTCTATCGCAAGTTCATGTTGAGATTCTCTCATATCACTTGGCCCTTGATTCAAGTCTCCAAGGGAAAAGCGAATGCAAAATTATTTTGGTCTAAATCTCAAAAAAAGGCATTTGTAGAGTTCAAACATCGCCTCCTCTTTTCCTTAGTGCTCACATTACCAGACTTGAAACAAACATTTAAGATCAAGACCAATGCCTCTGACTATGTTATTGGTGCAATTCTTACTCAATAGCGAAATCCAGTGGCATATCATAGTGAGACACTGTCCGACACAATTCAGAAGTATCCCACCTATGACAAAGAGATGTATTCCATTTTTCAGAATTGCTGACAATGGAAGAATTGCGTTTTGGTGAAGGTAACGGTCATCCACATAGACCACCGACCCCTGCAGCTCATATATACACAAGGGAAGTTACAGAATGATCACCATTAGAAGTGGTCCAAATATCTGCAATAGTTTCATTTGAACATCAATTACAAGAAGGGAAACACAAATAATGTTGCAGAATGCCTGAATCAACCATTGATCATGGTGATAACAACTATGCTCAACTCTTGTGGGCATAAGATAGACTTGGAGGGTAAGAAAGTTCCAAATTTTCACCTCCATGATGCACTACTATGTCACCTAGGAAACCTTTGTATTCCTTCAAGTGAGTGTGCCAAGATTATTTGGGAAGCACACTATAGTCGAGTTGCTGGGCATATTGAGGTCGAGAAAATAGTGGCAGTACTACATAAGTAGTTCTATTGGCCGAACCTTCAACATGATGTCAGGAAGTACATCATATCCTGCACTTCTTGTGCCATTTCCAAATTGACCATCAATAAGCAAAGCTTCTATACTCCCTTGCCTATTCTTTGTCGACCTTGGGAATCCATCTCCATGTATTACTTGTCGACCTTGGGCCTTCCTTATATACTCCCTTGCCTATTCTTTGTCGACCTTGGGCCTTCCTTCTACTAAGCATGACAATGACCGTGTTTTCATTGTCGTCGACAGATTCTTGAAGATGGCCATTATTGCGACCTACAAGAAGAATATCACAACAGAAGCCACCAATAAAATTTTCTTTGAACAAGTGTGGGTACACTTTTTAATCCCACTGTCTATCATTGAAAATCAATACAACAGGTTCCTAAGTATATTTTGGTCCAATCTCTGGTCAATGATGGAAACTAAGCTCACCAACTCCACAACTTTCCATCCCCAAATGATGACTAGATAGAGGTCGTCAATAGGATGATCATACCCATTCTGGATATGTACAACTCAAAGAATCCACGAACATGGGATGATAACCTCCCCTATGTACACCACAAGTATAAGCAGGCTCTCCACAACTTAACCAACCACATCACCTTTTAGGTGGGCTTGGGATTCCAGCCACTATGTCCCATTGATATAGCCATGCCATTTGCGGCTACTCAAGCCGATTCAGCTCATGTACAGTTTGAATATGACAAGAAAAACAAATTCATTAAGTGTATTCAACACATCCTCCAACATGTTCATGAAATATTGGATAGAGCTAATGAAAAATACAAGAAACAACATGATCAGTATCGGGTGCCACACAACTTCCACTTGAGTGACAAAGTGTGGTTATATTTACAGAAGGATCGCCTCCTTGGACCCCACCACAAGCTTTGTCCACTCTGATATGGGCCATACACCATCACCACAGTTGTAGGAGACAACGCCTTCGAGCTTATTATTCCAACATTTCTTTGTCTACACCCAATGTTCAATGTGGACAACCTTCGACCCTACTTTCCACATCTACTGGAAACATTCAACATGGAAGAATAACTCACACCAACAGAGTTAAGCCCAAACTACATGGAACAAGCCACAAATAATCGGATCATAGAAACACATATCAAGAATGATCATGAGAAGAGGATCTAACTATATCAAGTTGTCAAAGCAGACCAACTCCTTCACTAGGGCAAGTGGCTCACGAGGGACCGGGTTTAGCAGAGGTTTCCTCATCTCATGGAGGAACTCAATGCAATGGGGACCATTGCTTCCTAAGGGGGGAGGAATGATCTAGGTCGATATTGGTGGCCACCTACCTATTCCACTTGGACCCCCACCATTGTTTATTTCAGTTTTTCATTTTCCTTAATTATAGCACAATTTACTATTTCTGGCAGTTTTCCGGGTCTTGAATTTCCGGAGCCGTTTTGAAGCCATAAATAACATTTTTTTTGGAAAATCACCATTTGAAAAGGTGAGTTGTCGACCCAAATATTTCTATATTTGGTTTTATTCCTCATATAGATCTTTCTAATGAGGTATCATGTGCATCAAATGAATATTGTATGCCAAATTTATGAACCCAGGAAATCGATGTACCAATTGACGCCAACAAGGCCCACAATTTGGTGTTTCATCTTCTAGGGTTAGGTTTTTTGATGTTTAATGTTTTCCATTGTTTCAATAATAAATATGCCTTCAATATTCATTTTAACATAGTTTAGAGGCTTGTATCCACCACATCTCTTCTGAGAGATAAGCTACCAAAGCCCTAACTAGTTTATTTCCATTCTATCTGTAAGCATATTTGAGTTATGTGATATTAATGAAATGAAGTCTTATATCTGCTGCATATCTACATTTATGTGTATTTCTATATTTTATTGCATTCCTGCATAAGTCTGAATTAGTGGAATCAGAGGGGTTTTCTCTTTCTCGATCCTTTTTTGTATGTCCCCAACAAGGTTGGGGTAGGGCTCGATTTGGTTGAACCTTTGAAAGATCAACCTCGCAAACCCTGACGAATGCCCATGCAGGATGAAAAGAAATATTATGGAGCAGGAGATACTATCAAAATATTACTCGAGGAGGCCATTCATAAACAAAGGAATGTGATGATGGATAAATTTTCCCAGATCCTTCAACAACTGCCCATCGGTGACGCATCTACATCCAGTAGCCATTCTGGAGGCGCAAATCCTTTTAAGGTACAAGTAAAATTTGACATTGCCATATTTGAGGGGAAAATAGATGCAAACATCAGATATAGATTGTTGAATCTATTAGAAGGGTATTTCTTAGTTCATGACTTTTCCAACCAGGAAAATATTACTTTTTCACTCCTCAAAGCTGCCCCCCATGTCAAGGACTGGTGGGAAACCTACTGTGAGAAAAGAAACGAGAGGGAACCCTATCTATTTTCAGCCGCACCCACTTGGGATTATTTCCAAGATGCCATCAAGGAAAAATATTATCTCGTGGGTAGCTATGAGGACAAGTACATACAATGGACTACACTGCGGCAACAAAGGGATCAATATGTGCATGAGCCGATGAATCTATTCCATACCCTACGTACAAAATTAGGTATCAAAGATTAAGAGAAACATTTGGTGTTGAAGTACCGTAGTTGCCTGCACATATAAATTCAGGAGGAAATGGAGTTCCTCGAAATCTGCTCTCTTGGTGCAGCATACTGGTATGCTACCAAGATTGAGAAAACGTTCAAATAAAAGAAGCGAGAATTTGGATCTATGAATAAGAAGCAAGGGAAAGGTACCCCCAAACTATAGAAAAAAGGAAAATTCCAAGGCGAGGTGGCCCAGGATAAACTGTGAAATCCATAAGAAAAAAACAACACAGTGAAGCCAAAGGACATGGGAAAGTGGTGTGAGTTCCACAAGAGCTCCACTCACAACACAAGTGAGTGTCGGACCAAGCAGTCACTGGTGGTCGAGCTAAAGGCTTCTGAATCAAATTAATTCTTTGAATCTGAATAAGAAACTAACAAGGGGAATGAAAAATGGAAGCAGATTATCGATGCAGATCCCAACAACACCATTTTCACCATGAATATCGAGAAGGAGGAACTGGAAGGTCCTGAAGAGGGGACGCGCCTCTTCCATTCCCAGATGTGGGTAAAGGATTCCCCACTGCAGTTCATTATTGGCAGCGGGAGCCAAAAGAACCTTATTTTAGTGAAGTTCATGCAAAATCTAAGCTTTCCAACCATAGTACACCCACAACCGTACACCATCGGGTGGCTTCACCAAGGATAGGATCTCCGCATCAGCCAAGAGCTCAACCTTCCCTACAACATCAAGCCCTTCAGAGATGAGATATTATGTGACATTGCTCCTCTTGATGTTTGAGATCTATTATTAGGCCAACCATACTTTTGGAAGTGACATGTTGTGTATGAGTCCCAACCTCACGATGTTATAGTACTTTGAGAAATAAGTTGTACAGGATACCAGAGGTAGCACTGCCTACCGCCATCTCTTTTGTTATTACAAAACAATGCATTAGTCTCATTTCCAAAACTAGAAAATTTGTTTTGCGAATGATATGCCTTCATGGCAAGAAGAAGACTATGGCCACAACCTCAAGACAAGGCTCCTTCGCATGAAAACAAGAAAAGGCCAAGGTCATGGAGGAGTACGGGGACATATTCACCTCACCCGCAGGGGTGCTTTTTCATTGTCAGGTATAAGACCCCATCTATCTGACCCTGAGTATGCTGTTGCCCAATGGACCAATTTATTAGTGCTATGTTATGGAGAACAACAAAATTAAGAGGAAGATTTAGGAGCTACTGCATAAAGGTCACATCTGGCCGAGTTCATTACTCTGTGGGAGCCCGATCATGTTGGTGCAGAAAAAGGATGGGACTTGGAGACTCTGTATTGAATATCAGGCATTGAATAAGATCACTGTATATAATAGGTACCCGATCCCAGATATTGATAACCTTCTGGACCAACTCAGGGGGGAAATTTTTTTTAGTAAGATCAACTTGAAGTCTGGGTATCACTAGGTACCTATTGAACCCTCCGATGTATGGAATACTTCCTTCAAAGCCAAGGAGGGCCTTTTCAAATAGATGGTAATGCCTTTTGGTTTGAAAAATTCTCTTGTAACCTTAATGAGTCTAATGGATGACATGTTGTGGCCATTCACCAACTCATTTTTAGTAGTGTAGTTGGATGACATCCTGATATTTAGCCAAACTTGGGAAGAGAACCTCCACCACATCCGAGAGGTCTTCCAAACATTATTGCAACACAATTTGTGTGCCAATTTGGAGAAGTGAACTTTTGGAATGACCCATGTTCAATATCAGGGATAAATTATTGATGAGCAGGGGGTGCATGTGGATCCATCCAAGATCGAAGTCATTCAGGATTGGCCAACCCCAACCACTCTAAAATAGCTCTCTAAATTTCTGGGTCTTGCCAATTTCTACCGCAGGTTCATGTTGAGGTTCTCTCATATCACTTGCCCTTGAGTCAATTCACCAAGAGAGGAGCGAAAGAAAAATTCTTTTGGTCTGAATCTTAACGTAAGGCATTTGTAGAGTTGAAACATCACCTCTGTTATGCCTCAGTGCTCACATTACCAGACTTGAAACAACCATTTGAGATCGAGAAAAATGCCTCTTACTATGCTATTGGGGAATTTCTTAATCAATAGGAGAATCATGTGGCATATTACATTGAGACACTGTTTGACACAGTCCAAAAGTATCACACTTATGAAAAAGAGATGTATTCTATTGTGTAGGCTTGCTGACAATGGAAGCATTACATTTTGGGGAAGGAAACGGTCATCCACATAGACCACCGACCCCTGCAGTTCATATGGATACAAGGGAAGTGTCAGAACGATAGACATCAGAAGTGGTCCACATATCTGCAGCAGTTTCATTTAAACATCAAGTAAAAGAAGGGAAACACCAATAATGTTGTAGACTTCCTCAGCTGACAACCGATCGTGGTGCTAACCACCATGCTCAACTCTTGTGGGCACGAGACTTCTGATTGGTCGTTTCTCTACAAGGGCAATGAAAAATTCAGCCACACATAAAATACACTCTTGGAGGGTAAGAAAGATCTAATTTTCACTTCCATGATGCAATGCTATGTCATATGGGAGACCTTTGTGTTCCTTCAAGAAAGTGTGCCAAGATTATTTGGGAAGCACACTACAGTCAGGTCACTCACATTATGCGGTTGAGAAAATAATGGAAGTATTGCAGAAGTATTTTTATTGGCCAAAACTTCGATGAGATGTTGAGAAGTACATCAGATCCTTCATTGCCTGTGCCATTTCCAAACTGACCATCACAAAGCAAGGCCTTTATACTCCACTTCCTACCCCTAGTCGAACTTGGGAATCCATCTCCATGGATTAAATGTTGGGCCTTCCTTCTACTAAGCATGGCAATGACTGTGTTTTCATTTTCATCGATAGATTCACGATGATGGCCATTATGGCACCCTGCAAGAAAAATATCACAGCATAAGCCACTTCTAAACTCTTCATTGAATGAGTGTGGGTAAAGTTTGGGATCTCATAATATATCATCTTAGATCAAGACAACAAGTTCCTTAGTACATTTTGGTCCAACCTCTGGTCAATGCTGGACACCAAGCTCACCAAGTCCATAACTTCCCATCCCCAAACTGATGGTCAGATATAGGTCATCAACAGGATGGTCACACAAATTCTATGCATGTACAACTCAAAGCATCCACACATATGGGGTGAGAGTCTCCCCTATGTACATCACAACTATAATTGAGCTCTCCATATCCTAACCGACCACGACCCCTTTCAGGTGGGCTTGGGATTCTAGGCACTATGTCCCATTGATGTAGCAATGCCATTTGCGGCTACTTAGTCCAATTCGACTCATGGCTAGTCTTAAGCTGACAAGGTGAACAACTTCATTGAGAATATTCAGCACATCCGCCAATAGGTTTATGAAATATTGGAAAAAAAAAATGCTAAGTACATGCAGCAACATGATCATAATCAGGTGCCACACAACTTCCAGCTGGGCGACAAAGTGTGGCTACAATTGTAGAAGGAGCGCCTCGCTGGACCCCATCGCAAGCTTTGTCCGCTTCGATATGGGCCATACACCATCTCCAAGGCTGTAGGAGACAATTCCTTCAAGCTCAATATTCCATCATTCCTTGTTTTTCACCTAGTGGTTAATGTGGAATTCCTTTGGCCCTACTTTCCAACTCTACTGGACACATCCAATATGTCAGAAAAAATTAGACCAATAGAGTTAAACCCAAACTGCATGGAACAAGCCACAATTGATTAGATCATAGACACATGGATCAAGAACACTTTCCAGTAGAGGATGCAACTATATTGAGTTGTCAAAGAAGACCAAATCCTTCACCTAGGCAAGTGGCTCACTAAGGACCAAGTTCAGTAGAAGTTTCCTCATCTCATGGAGGAATTCAATGCAATGGGGACCATTGCTTCCTAAGGGGGGAGGAATGATCCTGGTGGATATTAGTGGCCATCAGATTATTCCACTTATACCCCCACCATTTTTTATTTTAGTTTTTCAGTTTCCTTAATTGTAGCACAATTTACTTGGCAGTTTTTCGGGTCCTAAACTTCCGGAGCTATTTTGAGGCCCTAAATGATGTTTTCTAGAAAATCACCATCGGTGAAGGTGAGTCTTCAAATTTAAATTCAATGCTTCTAGTTGTAGTCCTCGAATATTTATTTCTGATAAATTTCCATCAAACAGAGATCGTATGCCAAAGTTACGATCCATGGAAATTGATTTACCAATTTACCATAGTTTGGCATTTCATCTCATAGGGTTAGGTTTTTGGATGTTTAGTGTTTTCCATTGTTTATTAATAATAAATATGCCTTCAAGCCTCATTGTAACATAGTTCAAAGGCCTTTAGCTGCCACATTGCTTCTCAAAGATAAGCTACCTGCGCCCTAACTAGTTTATTTCCATTCGATCTGTAAGCAAATTTCAGTTATGTGATATTAATGTAATGAACTCTTATTTCTACTGAATCTTTGAATTTATGTTTATTTATGTATTGTATTGTATTCCTACAGAAGTCTGAATCAGTTGTATCAGAGGGGTCTGATCTTTCTTGATCCTTCTTTGCTTGTCCCCAACAAGATCAAGGTATAAGGAGTTATGGCTCGATCTAGTTGAAACTTTGCAAGATCAACCTCACAAACCTTGAAGAATGCCCATGGGGTACAAAAATAAAGGTGAGTGAGTAGGACATACTATCAAAATATTGCTTGAGGAGGCACTTGAGAAACAAGGTAACTTGATTATGGATAATTTTTCCCTGATCCTTCAATGACTGCTCACTGGTGGCACATCTACATCCAGCAGTCACCTTGGAGGTGCAACTCCTTGTAAGGTACAAGTAAATTTCAACATTCCAATATTTGAGGGAAAAATAGATGAATAAATCACAGATAGATGGTTGGATCTATTAGAAGGGTATTTATTAGTTCATGACTTTTTCAACTGGGAAAATATTACTCTTACACTCCTCAAAGTTACGACCCATGTCAAGGACTGGTGGGGAACCTACTATGAGAAAAAGGATGAGAGAGAACCCTCTCTATTTTTGGCCACACCCTCTTGGGATTCTTTGTGAGACGTCATCAAGGAACAATATTATCCTGTGGGGAGCTATGAGGATAAGTACATATAATGGAATAAGTTGCGGTAATAAAGAGATAAATATGTGCATGAGCTAATAAATCTGTTCCATACCCTACACACAGAATTTGGTATCAAATATTGAGAGAAACATTTGGTGCTGAAGTACCATAGTTGTATACAAAGATACATTCAGGAGGAAATGGAGTTCCTTGAAATATTCTCGCTTTGTGCATCATACCAGTATGATCCCAAGATTGAGCATAAGTTCAAACAGAAGAAGCGGGACTTTGGATTTGTGAATCAGAAGCAAGGGAAAGGTGACCCTAAACTACAGAACAAAGGAAAAAGCCAAGGTGGCACGGCCAAGGATAACCTGCCAAAGCCACAAGCAAAGAACAACACTGTGAAGCCAAAGAAGGACACATGAAAGTGGTGTGAGTTCCATAAGAGCTCCACTCACAACACAAGTGAGTGTCGGGCCAAGCAGTCACTACTAGCCGAGCTGAAGGCTTATGAATCAGGTGCATGATATGAATTTGAATTAGGACTTGACAAGGGGAATGAAAAAAGGATGCATATTTTCCATGTGGAGCCCAAAACCACTGTTGCCACCTTGAAGATCCAAAAGGAGGAGCCAGAAGATCCAGAGGAGAGGGAGCGTGTATTCCATTCCTAGATGTGGGTAAAGGGTTCACTACTACAGTTCATTGTCGACAACGGGAGCCAAAAGAACCTTATTTCAGCATAGGTCATGAAGCGTCGGGCTTGTCGACCACAACACGCCCACAACTGTACACCATCGGGTGGATTCACCAAGGATGAGATCTCTGCGTCAGTCAATAATGCTTCCTTCCCTACAACATCAAGCCCTTCATAGATAAGGTATTATGTGGAATTTCTCCTCTTGATGTTTGTGATGTATTATTAGGCCAACCATACTTGTGGAAGCGACATTTTGTGTATGTTAGGTCCCTATATTACGAGTGTAGTGCCTTATTATTGTTAGTATAGCCCCTTTATTGTTATTTTTGTACCCCTGTAGTCCCCATATTGTTATTATTGTGCCCCATAAAACCCCACTATTGTTATTGTTGTGCCCTTACATTAATATTGTTAGGTCGTCTAGGATTATATAGTGACCCCATGGACTCCTATATATAGAAAGAAGGTTTTTTCATTTGACTCATCCAAGGATTTTTCATTTATGTAATGTAAAGGAGGTTTTCCCCTCGAAGTGGCTGATTTTTAAGGCGTTGATCTTTCTTTTCCTCTATTTTTGGAGATGGTTTCATAACATTTGGTATTAGAGCTTTGGATTATGGGGTTTCGCTGCTTTAAACAGGCAATAATGGAATTTTCGCTATAAATTTTTTTCTACAAAGGTTTAGATGCTAAAAAAAAACCCATTTGCGAAGAAATCATGAGGAACTTAGTGTAAAAATTTCAGATGTTGGTTCACAATATTTTCGGAGCTATGATCTATGGAAGTTAGGGTTTTTGAAAGCTACCAAATTTCTTCTCAAAGCGGTGACCTTGGGAAAAGTATCATAACTCTCTCTCTGAGCATCAGATTGTAATTCTATAAGAAGTAGTCAAAAGTACATGGAATTTATTTTCATATGTATCAATTTCAGAGTTGAAGGAGGAAACAATGACATGTGGTAGGCCGTAAAAGTTCGCTCCACTGAACTAGTCCATTATTAGGTCATTGCAGGTGATTGTGAATAACTTTGTCTTGAAGAATCCAAGTCAAGTCATACCTATGGCATTGGAAAGAAGATTTATATGGCTACTACAGTACCGAATTTTATATATTGAAGATCTGAAATCATAGAGATAATTTAGGTTTAATATTGACCTCCTAAAAATCAAGAAAAAAGTGTGTATTTATTTTTGAAAATTTCATAATGTTTGTTTGAAAAAGTAGTTTTAAGTGATTATAAGGGAATATTGAAGCATTTTTATTAGTATTGGTTCTGTAATAACTCCCAAAAAGGATTCAACACCCATTAAGCCCTCAGAAGGATATACTATGGCTCATGAAGATGAAGCAGTGCAACTTGATATATCAAAATTACAAGAACAAGTGCATCAAATTTCACTCTCGCAAAGAGTAAAAAAAATGAAATGGAAGTTTTGAAGAAAGGCATGGAAGCTAAGATGGATGGTTTGAAGAAAGGCGTGGAAGCTAATATGGATGGCTTGAAGAAAGGCGTGGAAGCTAATATGGATGGTTTGAAGAAATGCGTGGAAACTAAGATGGATGGTTTAAAGAATGGCATGGAAGCTAAGATGGATGACATTGAAGCAAATATGGATGGAATGGAAGCTAAGATCGATGAAAAAATTAAAGGAAACATGGAATACATGGAATACATGAAGAATGATCTAAAATAAGACATGAAAGGTTTGAAGGAAGGCTTGACAAAGTTGATACAAGAAATGATTCCTAATGGCGAAAAGGTAGTTGAGGAAACTCATGATGAGAACAAAATAATTGTTAATCATGATTTTATAAACTCTAATGTTGGATTGAAGATACACCATATTCGAAAGATCGATATGAGGAATTTTGATGGAAAAGATCCCATAACATGGATACTACAAATGGAACAATATTTTTATCTCCATAATGTGCAAAACACACAAAAGGTACACATTGCAACTTTACATTTAGAACAAAATACATTTGTATGGTATCAATAGCTTTGCTCTCATAATTTTTTTTTCACTTGGTCAATTTTTATGGAGGAAATGATAGCACATTATGAGGATAAAAAGAGAAACACCATCTTTAGCCAATTTATAAATCTCAAACAAAAGGGTTCAACGGTGGAGCACATTGAGGACATCCGAAAATTGAATATAAGGGTAACTGATATTCCAAAGGAACACAAGATGATGTATTCATAGGGACTTTAAAGGATAAGATCCAACATGAGGTTCATCTTTGGGAACCTGATTCATTGGAGGCGACTTTCAGGTTAGCAAAAAATAATTAAAGTAAAATTATGGCGACAAGGAAGCCTACCACTCACATCTATAAAGATAGAAGTGTTGCTACTCCTAGACTTCTAGAGCCTACAAGGTTAACACCACAAAAATTGGAAGAAAAGAGAGAAAAAGGGCTTTTCTATAGTTGTGATGGAAAATACACTAAAGGTCATAAGTGTGCTGAGAAGAAATTATTTTACATAGATTGTGAAGAGGAGGAAGAAAATGAAGAAGAAATTTCAAAAGAAGAGGATATACACCAGGAACCAACCCTAGAGAAAGAATAAATGAGTCTGATCATATACTATAATGCATTGTTAGGAATTACCACTCAAACTCTGAAGATAGAAAGGCATATCAAGAAGAAAAATGTAATAGTGTTGATTGATTCAGGTAGTACCCACAATTTTATTCATTGTAAGGTATCCAAGGAATTGAATTGATTCATATAAGTAGCACCAGAGTATCAAGTGATGGTTGCAAATGGAGGGAATATAAATTACTCTGGAAAATGCCATAATATCAAGCTAACCATGGGGGAATATGTATTAAATAGTCCAATGCTTTCCATTCCAATGGGAGGTGTTGATGTTGTACTAGGAGTACAATGGTTACAATATTTGGGGATGATGTCTTTTAATTTTCAAGAAATTTTCTTGAATTTTTTTCAGAAGGAAAGGAAGTTGAATTACAAGGTGTCACAGGGAAGCTAGGAAAGATAATAAGCTCTAAGATCATGACAAAGCTTCTGAAGAAATAACAACGAGGCGTAATTGCGCAATTATGCTCACTAGAAGTTCCAACATCAAAATCATCTATTTCTCCAGAACTCCAAAAAGTCTTGGAAAATCATTCCAAGGTGTTTGAAACTCCCAAAGGACTCCAACCTATTTGTGATCATGATCATGCTATTCATTTGATTCCAAGAAGTGTTCCTCCAAACATCAAGACTTACATATATCTTTATGTCAAAAAGAGCTAAATTGAACGTATGATTGCAGAAATGTTAGAGGCTGGTATAATTCAACCTAGTCAAATTTATTTCTCTGCTTCAGTAGTATTGATGCACAAGAAGGATGTGTAGAAATTTGCTGAATAATGAAGATTTATCCATCGAGATTATCCTGGTCACACACTAATTCGAATTCATGCATAACACATAACCTCTTATATAATTGATCATCAATATGCAGAAATAGAAACAGTCGCATGCGCACATAAACACAATATGTAATGGGGAAAGCTTATAGCTGAAAACCCCCAGATATTTTGTATATTATAATAGGAGAGAACATGTAACAATACATAGCACAATACTTCTCACAAGTACTCAGTACTATCTCCGGAAGTTACACACAAACTAGCTCAGTTTTGAACAAGTCACGGGTTCAAAACTCCTCCACTGTTTTCCTGCCTCTACTGCGCAATCCAAGTTGGTGTAATGAGAGATCCAAGTTCAAATCTCCTTGGCTTGATCTACGCAATCCTCATTGGAAATATCCTCCAATGCTTGTGCAAATCTCATGCACAACTAATGTCACAACTAATAGCAAACTGGCTCTTTCACCTATCTCTTCCACTGGTCTTCTTAGTGTCCATGCCATGTGTGATGTGATGTCATTGCTTCTTTAGTTGATTTATGAGTTAATAATTAGTGAATTAATTAATAATTAATTCACACCACTCATCTCTAGTGTATTAGCGAGTTAAACTAAATACAACTAGTTCAACTAAGTTAAACCGAACACAACTCCATCAACTCCTCAATCAACTCCACCAAAACTCTGCCACATGAGTCTAACTGAAGTCAACCATGCAATAGCTCAACCAAACCCCTAGGAATAGCGTAATTCCTTCTTTCAGCTGCATGGGCCACATCCATAGCTCAAACTGAAGTGCGCCAAGAGGATAAGATAATGTTTATAGTCCAAATATTATTAAGAGCTAATAATATTTGACTGTTCTATTTTTAGCTCGACAGTCTAAAAATAGAAACCACCCAATATCTAAAAATATAGGTCCATCTATTTTTACCAACTCGACCAATCATCCATAAATAGCATCCTGCAACTCATAGACCATGATCCATATGTCTAAAAATAGACTTTGCGCCAAAAATAGCCTGCGGGCCCACTTAGTGAAGGCGACTTCTTTTTACTAAGCTCCATCATCTTGTTGCATTTTCAACACTCCCTCTCAACAAGATATGGATTATCTGCAACCCCTATCCTGCCTCTGTGGTATTCGAATTTTCTCCTGGTGAGCGCCTTCGTCAAGATATCAGCATCCCGATCCTCCGTGGGAATGTATGAAAGTAACATGATTCTCCGCTGCACACAATCTCTGATATGATGGTACCTGATGTCGATGTGTTTGGATCTATCATGAAATACTGGATTAGCCGAGAGTTTAATGCAACTCTGGTTATCACAATAAATCATAGTAGGCTCCAAGTGCGACCCGAACAATCCGACGAGGATCTTCCTCATCCAAATAGCCTCGCATGCAGCCAAGCTTGCTACCATGTACTCGGCCTCTGCTGAACTGAGTGCCATGGATCTTTGCTTCCTGCTGTACCAGGAAACTGCTGTCGACCCGATACTGAAAACTCCTCTAGATGTGCTCTTTCGATCCGTTGGGCTCCCTGCCCAATCTGCATCAGTGAAGCCGCTAAGCTTCACTCCATCCTCCTGTCTGTACCATAGACCATATCCCGATGTGCCACTAAGATAACGCAATACATGCTTGCCTGCCTTCCAGAAGAGCTTGGTAGGCTTAACCATAGCTTGCGAAAGCTAGTTAACAGCATAGCATATATCGGGTCGTGTATTGACCAGATACATAAGCGACCCCACCAACTGTTGGTAAACAGTGGCATCCACTACCTCCGCTGAAGTAGCATCCTCCTTCCTCCAACCTCCAGGAAGAGGAGTATCAACAGGCTTGCAGCCATGCATGTTGAACTTCTCCAGTATCTCCCGGGCATACTTACCCTAAGAAACAAATAGTCCATCACTGCGCTGCCAAATTTCCAATCCCAGGAAATAATGAAGGAGGCCCAAGTCCTTCATCTCAAACTCTCTAGCAAGATCCTCCTCGCATGAAAGTATCAACAGCTCATCACCCGTCAAAATCAGATCATCTACATACAGTACAATGATCAGCAACTTCCCCTCCACCACAATCTGGTACAGGTTAGGATCCGCCTCACTCTTGGAGAATCCAAGTCCGGTGAAATAACTGTCTATCCGTGTGTACCAAGCACAAGGTGCTTGCTTCAGCCCGTACAGTGCTCTCTTGAGTCGGAAAACATGTGACTCACTGCTGAAGATCTCGAAACCTTCAGGCTGCTCTATGTACACCTCCTCCTCAATGACTCCGTTGAGGAACACAGTCTTCACATCCATCTGATGGATGTGCCACCCCATCTGCGCTGAGAGAGCTAGGATCGTCTGTATGGAAGAGTACCTTGCGACAGGTGCAAAAGTCTCCTCATAATCGATCCCCTCTATCTGTGAGAAGCCTCGGGCAAAAAATCTTGCCTTGTACTTCTCCACACTCCCGTCAACCACCTGCTTCACTTTGTATATCCATCGCGAACCCACCACTGATTTCCCCTCCGGTCTTGGGACAATCTCCCATGCACTGTTTCTGACAATCGAATCATACTCTTCCACCATGGCATCTACCCATGCGGGGTCCTCCACAGCTTCCTCGAAAGAGGATGGCTCTGTCATGACACATTTGCTCACAAGAGCCATGTATCCAGTGTATCGATCCGGTGACTCTCTCTGTCTGTGCTATGTTGTAGGTGGTCCTAAAACCTTCTCTGCATCTTGAGCCAGTCGCTCAGCTTCTGTAGTGCGCTTTCACCCTCTGATGGTTGGTGCTGCATGAGTGGTCTCTTCCACTCCATGAACTTCCTCTTGTGGCTGATCCACATCTGGAAGCTCATCCTTAGGAACTAATAGCTCCTCATCTGCATGCAAGTGTGGCTCCCTCTCAAGCGTACACTTCATGGCTTTCTCCTCCTGAAATTTGATATCCTGTCGCACAACAATCTTGTGACTGTCTGGAAAATACAAACGATAGTTGTGGGGCGTATCAGTGTACCCCACAAATATTCCAACCTCTACGTTCGGATCCAGCTTCTTCCTGGCATCCTTCATCACATGCATGTAGACAGGTGAGCCAAAAATCCTCAAATGAGAAATGTCAGGCCTCTTGCCCTACACTGGTCTCCTCCTATGTACTACAAGTTTCTTGTGAGGACAACGGTTCTCGCACATACACTCGCAATATTTTGCGTTCTCAGCTCCACAAGTGAAGGGGTAGGCCCTGATCATGCAATAACGCCCGTGCAGCACCCACGATCATTCTGTTCTTCCGCTCAGCCACCCCGTTCTGCTGTGGGTTATGGGGTGCGATGAGCTCTCTCCGAATCCCTTCT
This sequence comes from Pinus albicaulis, assembly GCA_034641835.2. Classification (NCBI taxonomy): domain Eukaryota; kingdom Viridiplantae; phylum Streptophyta; class Pinopsida; order Pinales; family Pinaceae; genus Pinus; species Pinus albicaulis. Next base: position 1,225,670,085 of record CM076580.1, read on the forward strand.
GCGCTGCAAAAGTCCTTGAATTCAGTCGAGATGAATTCACCACCATTGTCGCTCCTAAGAGCCTTCACCTTCTTCCCCGATTCCTTCTCGACCAGTGCTTTGAACTCACAGAACTTAGAGTATGTCTCGCTCTTCTTCTGCATGAAGAAGATCCAACACTTTCGAGAGAAATCATCAACAAAGATCACGTAGTACTTGTGCTTTGCTGTCGAAGCTACTGAGAAAGGGCCACACACGTCTGTGTGAACTCTCTCAAGGATTGTCAGGCGCGGACACTCTATCCTTCTCGTGAAAGGTGGCTTTCATTAATTTTCCCAAAGTACACCCTCAGACCGATCCGATTGCGTAAGAGTGCTCCAAGAAAGCCCAAGAGAAATCAGCAGATCTCAAAGCTCCATGGTGAGAGCAGGCCCAGCCCCTGTGCCACAGCCCGCCATCATCCCGCCACCACCGTCTAATCTTGTGGCGCGCTTATTGTCGGGCGCACTATCCACTTGCAACGATAAAGGTTCCCGACTCGAACCCTGTCTTCCTGGCCTTCTAGTTTTCACAAAGCAGAAAGCCTTTCCCTCACGCCGAAGACCATCATACCCCTTGAATTCCAACATCAAGCCAGCCAGTAGATCAAATTCTTCATCAATCCTGGAACATGCAATACTTCCTTCAATACAAATGGTTTACCAGACTCCCTCTCAAAGGAAATTGTACCGATACCAGTCGCATTGTATCTACCATCATCGCCCATCTCGATGTGCACTCCAAGATATTTTTCCTCCATATCTGAAAACAGATCCCGATCTCCTGTCATGTGGAATGACGCACCACTGTCCAAGAACCATACTGATCCCATCACACTTGAGACCAAGCATGCGATCAGTGAAAAATCCAGTTCAAACTAGGAGGCCAATGCCTCTCCCGCTGATCAGCGGCCTTCCTTGTGCTCTTTCATGCCAGGACAATTTTGTGGCATAGTGTAAATGGTAAACCAGGTGAAGACATTCACCTGGACATCTTGCTTCTGCCTTTCCACACATTCTCGAAGCTCTTTCTCTTCCCATGTGATTTTGTGACCAAAAGCTCATTTTCTTCATCAGAGTCTGCTGAGTGAAGGTCAGTCAGGTAATCAGCCTTATCTCCTCTTGCTTTGAGATCAGGCCAAAGTCACTCCCATCAGATCGGTAAGATGTTCAGTGATTGATAGGAATGCCAACTCTTTGGAAGACCAAGGAGAGCCAGGTCCACCAAGTCCTCATCATCGACAGTCACCCCCACACTTCCCATCTCATCTCTGCATTGAGTGAACGTCGTGAGGTACTTGGCGATACTGTCGCCTTTCTCCATCTTAATGTTTCTGAGTTTATCCTTGAGCTCCAGCTTCCTTTGGTCGCTCTTGCTCTGGAATAGATCTGTCAATGCTTTCCACATCAAATATGGAGAAGCTTTTCCATGCAGGCTGGATACAATGTGATCCTTCACGCCTTCCAACAGAATCCTTCGACATTTTTCCATCTTTTTCCAGACCTCAACTTCAGCAGGATCAGTAGGCTTTTGGACATCCATATCTACGAAATCCTTCAGCTCGTTATCATCTAATACCGCCTCCATCCGGTCTTTCCATGCAACATAATTTGAACTTCCCTCAAGGGTATAATCAAAGTCTTGGCTTGAGTTTAAACCATTTCTTCTGGCATTTCAAGAAAAACAATATCTTTTACTTAAAATTTGAATTCCAGCTCAAAACTCAGCGTACCGGATACGTGGAAAATTGTTCTAACAAGAGTCAAAGGTGTGGAACATTTCTTGGATATATCACCTTTCAAAGAAAGGATGGATCCAGAGGAAGGCTACGACCCGTTACGGACTATCTTGCCGAAATAAAATTGTAATCAACGTAATAGATCTAGACAATCAATTAGTTACGATACCATGTGAAACATGTAGTACAGATAATGAATATTAAATCCATAGGATTATCCTGGTCACACACTAATTCGAATTCATGCATAACACATAACCTCTTCTACAATTGATCATCAATATGCGGAAATAGAAACAGTCGCATGCGCACATAAACACAATATGTAATGGGGAAAGATTATAGCTGAAAAACCCCAGCTATTTTGTATATTATAATAGGAGAGAACATGTAACAATACATAGCACAATACTCCTCACAAGTAATCAGTACTATCTCAGAAAGTTACACACAAACTAGCTCAGTTTTGAACAAGTCACGAGTTCAAAAATCCTCCACTGTTTGCCTGCCTCTACTGCGCAATCCAAGTTGGTGTAATGAGAGATCCAAGTTTGAATCTCCTTGGCTTGATCTGCGCAATCCTCATTGGCAATCTCCTCCAATTCTTGTGCAAATCTCATGCACAACTAATGTCACGACTAATAGCCAACTGGCTCTTTCACCTATCTCTTCCACTGGTCTTCACTGAACTGTCCATGCACTGGTGTTAACTGATGTGTTATTTAGTTGAATAATGAGTTAATAATTACTGAATTAATTAATAATTAATTCACACAACTCATCTCTAGTGTATTAGCCAGTTAAACTAAATACAACTAGTTCAACTAAGTTAAACCGAACACAACTCCATCAACTCCTCAATCAACTTCACCAAAACTCTGCCACATGAGTCTAACTGAAGTCAACCATGCAATAGCTCAACCAAACCCCTAGGAATAACATAATTCCTTCTGTCAGCTGCATGGGCCACATCCGTAGCTCAAACTGAAGTGTGCTAAGAGGATAAGATAATGTTTATAGTCCAAATATTATTAAGAGCTAATAATATTTGACTGTTCTATTTTTAGCTCGACAGTCTAAAAATAGAAACTACCCAATGTCTAAAAATAGAGGCCCATCTATTTTTACCAACTCGACCAATCATCCATAAATAGCATCCTGCAATTCATAGACCATGATCCATATGTATAAAAATAGAAATAGTCTAAAAATAGACTTTGCGCCAAAAATAGCCTGCGGGCCCACTTAGTGAAGGCGACTTCATTTCACTAAGATCCATCATCTTGTTGCATTTTCAATAGGATGGATCATGGCACATGTGTCCGGATTATAGGGAGCTGAGTAAGCTCACTATTAAAGATAAATTTCCCATTCCTGTGATTGATGAATTATTAGATGAATTACATGGAGAGATTTATTTTTCCAAGTTGGATTGTCGTTCAGGATATCATAAAATTAAAATGAATAATGAAGATATTCCAAAAACAACATTTCAAACTCATGAGGGTCATTATGAATTTTTGGTCATGCCTTTTGGCCTTACCAATGCACCTTCTACATTTCAAGGGTTGATGAATTCCATTTTCAAACCCTTCCTTAGAAATTTTGTGTTAGTATTTTTTTTATGATATACTAATCCATATCAGGTCTCAGAAGGATCATGTTCAACATGTTGACAGGGTTCTCAAACTATTGGAGGACAACAATTATATGCAAAAACCTCCAAATGTTTCTTTGGAGTACAAGAGGTGGAATATCTGGGTAATATTGTATCTCAGGAGGGTGTTAACACTAGTACATTTGGCGGAAATTCCGACACTTTTGACCAAATGTCGGAAATTTCCACAAATTTTATCAATTTTTCAAATCTCGCCCACAACTGTTGCTATACCGAAGTTTGGAGACAAGTGTCGGTATTGCGACACTTAGAGGTAAATGTCGGTCTTGAGACGTTTGGAGAAAAGCATCGTAATTGCAATGGATTGGAGGAAAGTGTCGGTCTTGCGACACTTAGAGCTAAGTGTTGCTATTGCGACATTTGGAGAAAAGCGTTGGAATTGCGACGGATTGGAGGAAAGTGTCGGTCTTGCGATGCTTTCCTCCAATCCATCACAATTCCAATGCTTTTCTCGAAACGTCGCAATAGCGACACTTAGCTCTAGTTACCATGTTCCATACGAAAAGCTAAGCAACCAGCTCTGAGATTGATCTAGTAAAGGAAACGTTAGTTTCTCATTTTATATCGTGGGTTAATCGCTTCGATGAACAACTTTTGGTCAAAGGTTCTTTATAAAATGAACGGTTATTTATAAAATATGAGTGAACGGATAGGGGTCAAACACCTAGCAAGATCACGCAGATTTCGCCATCGTAGTATATTTATATGTAGCTCATAGGATTCTTCATTGTTATGGAGATTGTATAGTTTAATTACTCCCGAAAGCATAAAGCATCAGCCAAATCGAAGAAAATTGGCACAATGGATCTCCTGAAAACCCGATGAAAAAAAAACAGGGCAACTGGCTTTTACAACTCCAAAAATTAGGCTGAAATCTATATGTTGGTTGTACATCAAACACAAATTGAAGTGTCGTCTTTCATTTTTAGTAGTAAATTAATAGATCACCTAAATCGAATCGGATGGAAATTTTCTTTTCAACGTCCAAGCAGTTGAAATAGAGATCCAAATATGTAAGAATTCGTAGCTTCCTATATCTGTAGAAATAAGTGCACAAATTTTGTTATTTGAGTGATAGAGATTTGTAAACTGTTTCGATAATATAATGTCAATGAACAAGATATTAGAGTGATAGAGATTTGTAAACTGTTTCCATAATGCAATGTCAATGAACAAACTGTTAGGTAGGGGGAAAAGGACCCATTAATTGATTTTAGCCTTCCGTGCATTAGTGAAACTTGAGGGAGTAACAAGATCTGGGAAGGAAAGTTTCTAAGAAAAATGGTTTATAAGGAGTGAGATTCATTCCATCCCTTACAATTTTCAGTGCACAAAAATCCACAGTTTTGTAGAAAATATATCCCTCACACAATATATTCAATCTTTGTAGATAATGAATCACATTGCATATGAATTAATCAAAAGAAATATCCCTTTTGTTGAAAAATAAGTTTCATTAAAGACAAAAAAAAACCTTAGATAAAAATAGCTTAATGGATTGACCTAGTGAAGAACCAATCCTCTTTGGTAAGATCCTCTTTTTTTTTTCAAAATTTTTAAGAAATGTTAACCATCTAAATTTGCTAAGTTGTGACCGCACGGGTGCCCTATGAACATTCGTTGCTACCCTTTTTCCGTTGCTCCCTTATGCCTTCGTTCGGTCATGCACGCCGTGTCGCACTGTGTGAGGGTGCCCGCCCAAATGTGTTCGAATCGGGTCGTTTCGTTTGAGGGCGGTCGTATCAAATTTACTAAGTTGTGACTGCACAGGTGCCTTGTGCATGTTCGTGCGGCTTGTTTTCCGTTTTCTCCCTTGTGCCTTTGTTCGGTAGCCCGCCGTGTCATTTAATTTGAGGGTGCCCACCCAAACCCGTTTGGGTAGGGTCGTTTCATTTGATGGCGCCCACCGATACCCGTTCGGATAGGGTCATTTTTGTTGAGGGAGCCTGCTGAAACATGTTCGGGTCGAGTTGTTTCGGTTGAGGGCGCCCGTCCAAACGCGTTTGGATCGAGTTAGTTTGGTTGAGGGTGGCTGTATCAAATTTGCTAATTACTTGTGATTGCATGGGTGCCTTGAGCACGTTCGTGCGGCCCGTTTGCGGGTTGCTCCCTTGTGCCTTCGTTCGGTCGTGCGTGCTGTGTCGTGCCATGTGAGGGCGCCCACCCAAAAACATTTAGGTCGGGTCATTTCGTTTGATGGTGGCCGTATCAAATTTGCTAAGTTGTGACCACACGGGTGCCTTATGCATGTTCGTGCGGTCCGTTTGCTGTTTTCTCCCTTGTTCCTTCGTTCATTCGGGCGCGCCCTGTCATTTCGTTTGAGGGCACCCGCCTAAACCCGTTTAGGTCAGGTCATTTTGGCTGAGGGCGCCCGCCCAAACGTGTTCAGGTCGAGTCGTTTCGGTTGAGGGCGCCCGCCCGAATGAGTTCAGTCGGGTCGTTTCGGTTGAGGGCGCCCGCTCAAATGCGTTTGGGTCTGGTCGTTTCAGTTGAGGGCGACTGTATCAAATTTTCTAAGTACTTGTGACCACATGGGTGCCCTATGCACGTTAGTGCGGCCCGTTTTCTAGTTGATCCCTTGTGCCTTTTTTCAGCCATGCATGCCATGTGGCGCCGTCTGAGGGTGCTCGCCCAAACGCGTTTGGGTCGGGTCGTTTCGTTTTAGGGCGGTCGTATCAAATTTTCTAAGTTGTGACTGCACGGGTGGCCTGTTTGCCATTTTCTCCCTTGTGCCTTTGTTCGGTAGCCCACCATGTAGTTTCATTTGAGGGCGCCCGCCCAAACCTGTTCGGGTAGAGTCGTTTCGTTAGAGGGTGGTCGTATCAAATTTGCTAAGTTGTGACCGCACAGGTGCCTTGCGCATGTTCGTGTGGCCTGTTTGCCATTTTATCCCTTGTGCCTTCGTTCGGTAGCCTGCCATGTCGTTTTGTTTGAGGGTGCCCGCCCAAACCCATTTGGGTAGGGTCGTTTCATTTGAGGGCGCCTGCCGAAACCCGTTCAGGTCAGGTCATTTTGGTTGAGGGTGCTCGCCCAAACGCGTTCGGGTCGGGTCGTTTCGGTTGAGGGCGCCCTCCAAAACACATTTGGGTTGGGTCGGTTCGGTTGAGGGCGGCTGTATAAAATTTGCTAAGTACTTGTGACCACACGGGTGCCCTGTGCACGTTCGTGCGGCCTGTTTGCCGATTTCTCTCACTAGTACGTTTGGCGAAAATTCCGACACTTTTGACCAAATGTTGAAAATTTCCCTAAATTTTATCAAATTTTCAAATCCTTCCCATATCAGTTTTACTAAGTTGTGACCATCGGGATGCCTCGTGCATGTTCGGGTGGCCCGTTTTCTATTTTATCCCCTGTGTCATCGTTCGCTGTATCACGCCGTGTGAGGTCGTCGCTCGACTGGGCGTGTTCGAGGCCGCCCGTATCAGTTTTTCTAAGTTGTGACTGTCTGGGTGCCTTGTGCACATTTGGGTGGCCCATTTACCATTTTCTCCATTGTGGCATCGTTCGGTCAGGTGCGCCGTGTCGCGTCGTGTGAGGTCGCCCGATCGGGTGCATTTGGGTCAGGTCGTTTTGTTCGAGGGCGCCCGTATCAGTTTTGCTAAGTTGTGACCACCTGGGTGCCTTGTGCACATTCGAGCGGCCTGCTTTTCATTTGTTACCTTGTGGCATTGCTCGGTCAGGCGCGTTGTGTCGCGCCGTGTGAGGTCGCTCGACCGGGCGCGTTTGACTGGTCGGGCCATTTCGATCGAGGGCGCCGGTTTTAGTTTTGTTAAGTTTTGACCAGTCAGGTGCCTTGTGCACATTCAGGCGGCCCATTTTCTATTTTCTCTAGCCTTGTGGCATCAGTCAGTCGGGCGTACCGTGTCGTGCCGTGTGAGGGTGTCCGAACAAGCGCGTTCGGGTTGGGCCATTTTGTTCGAGGGCGCCCGTATTAGTTTTGCTAAGTTGTGACCGCTCGAGTGCCTTGTGCACATTCACGCAACCTGTTTGCCATTTTCTCCCTTGTGGAATCATTCAGTCGGGCACACCGTGTCGCGTCGTGTGAGGTCGCCCGACCGGGCGCGTTCAGGTTAGGTCGGGCTATTTCGTTCGAGGGCACCCATATAAATTTTGCTAAGTTGTGACCGCCCGAGTGCCTTTTGCATGTTCGGGCAGCCCATTTTCCATTGGCTCCCTTGTGGCATCGTTCGCTCGGGCGCATAGTGTCGTGCCGTGTGAGGTCGCCTGACCGGGCAAGTTCGGGTCAGGTTGGGCCGTTTTGTTCAAGGGCGCCTATATCAGTTTTGCTAAGTTGTGACCGACCAGGTGCCTTGTGCACGTTCGGGTGGCCCGTTTGCCGTTTTCTCCCTTGTGGCATCGTTCGGTTGGGCGTGTCGTGTCGCGCTGTGTGAGGGTGTCCGACCAAGTGCGTTCAGGTCGTGCTGTTTCATTCAAGGGCGCCCGTATCAGTTTTGCTAAGTTGTGACCACCCGGGTGCGGCCTTGTGCACGTTCGGGCAGCCCATTTGCCGTTTTCTCCCTTGTGGCATTGTTCGGTCGTTCAACTTTCCCTTTTGGGTTGGGTCAGGTCATGCCATGTGAGGCTGCCCAAGGAAATGCGTTTGGGCATGTCAAGTTGGGTCTGGTTGGGTCGTGTCGTGTGAGGCCGCCCAAGGGAGCACATTCGTACGGGTCGGGTTGAGTCATGTGTTGTGAGGCCGCCCAAGGAAACACATTCGTACGGGTCAGGTTGAGTCATGTACTGATGGTGCTCAAGGAAATGCATTCGGGCGGGTTGGGTTGGGTCTGGTGATTGGGTCTTGTCATGTGAGGCTGCCCAAGGAAACACATTCGTACGGGTCGGGTCGAGTCATGTGATGGAGCCCAATTAGTTGGAAACGAGTTCGGGTTAGGTCAGGTCAATTTGTGCCATATTGTAATTAAGGGTGCCCAAGGAAACACGTTTGGGTGGGTTGGGTCAGGTTGGGTCAGGTCAGGTCTTGTCGTGTGAGGTCACCCAAGGAAGCACATTTGGGCGGGTTGAGTTGGGTCTGGTCAGGTCGTGTTGTGTGAGGCCGCCTAAGGAAATGCATTCGGGTAGGTCGAGTCAGGTCAGGTTGGGTCGTATGAGGGTGGTCGTATCAAAAATTCTATGTTGTGACCACCCATTTTGCTTGTGCACATTTGTGCGATCCCTTTTCTTTTTCCTCCCTCGTGTGCCCTTTCTTTGGGCGGGTCAGGTCGTGTTATGTGAGGGGCACACCACAGGAAACTCGTTTAGGTCAAATCGTGCGAGGGAGGTCGTATAAAAAATGCTAAGTTGTGACTGCCCATGTACCTTGTGCACATTCATGCGACCCATTTGTCATTTTCTCCCTCGTGCCTTCGACATTCAGGTGGGTTCGGTTGGGTTGGGTCATGTGATGTCGCCCAAGGAAATGCGTTCGGGTCGGGTCAGGTCGAGTCATGTTGTACCGTGAGGGCGCCCAAGGTAACATGTTTGAGAGGGTCGGGTTAGGTTGGGTCATGTGAGGGCACCCAAGGAACATGTCCAACTGGGTCTGGTCGTGTCATGAGGGCACCCAGGGAAATTACACATTTAGGTGGGTCGGGTCGAGTCGTGTGATGCTGCCGAGGGAAACGCGTTCAGGTTGGGTCAGGTTGGGTCGTGCCATATTGTGAGGGCACACAAGGAAACACGTTCGGGCAGGTCAGGTCAGGTTTGGTCTGGTTAGGTCATTTCGTGTCATGAAGGTGCCCAAGGAAACACGTTCGGGCGGGTTGGCTCGAGTTGGGTTGGGTCATGTGAGGGTGGTCGTATAAAAAATGCTAAATTGTGACTGCCTTAAAATCCAGTGCCTCTTCATAAAATCCTCTCCTTGTATAATCAACCACCATTACAGACGTTTACACCACATTTGGTTTAGACATTTAGTAGGTAGGTAGGGTGCCCCTATCTCCCATCTCCATATAGAGTAATTTGGTCACATATTATTTCTTCTATGATACTGGTTCCTCTCTCTTAAGTCCTATCTCTTGTCCTTATTCTCTCTCCCTTTCTCTCCTTATACCTCCCTCTCTCTTCCCCAATCTCCCTCCCTCTCTCTCTCTCTCTCTCTCTCTCTCTCTACCCTCCAATCCTCTCACTATATCCGTCCCTCTATTGAGCATACATTTGGTTTGATTGCAGTAGACATTTTCATCAATAAATGTAAAGCAATGGCTAACAAATACTATATAAATTAATAAATAAAGAAGACATGGCAAAAAGAAACAATACTTACAAAATTTTTACATTGAGACGCAAAGAATAAGCAACTAATGTGCACAAACAGAGACCAATGAAACTATCATCTTAACCCCTAACGCCTTAAACACTAATTCCCAACCCATAACCCATTTAACCCCCTAAACCTCTAAACCAATAACCCATTTAACCCCTAAACCATAAACCTCTAAACCCTTAACCCCTAACCCATTTAACCCCGTAAACCCCTAGTAAACCCCTAACCCATTTAACCCCCTAAACTGTAAACCTATAAACCCTTAAATCCTAACCCCTTAAACCATAAACCATTAAACCCTTAACCCCTAACCCCTTAAACCCTAAACCATTAAACCCTTAACCCTAACCCCTTAAACCCTAATTCATGACCCCTAACCCATCTAACCCCCTAAAACCTAACCCCATTAGCCCCTAACTTCTAACCCCTAAAATCCTTAACTTCTAAATCCTCTAACCCCCTAAATCCCTAACACATTTAACCCCCTAAACCCTAAACATATAACCCCTTAACCCCTAACCCATTAAACCCCCTAAACCTCTAAACCCCTAACCCATTTAACCCCTAAACCATAAACCTCTAAACCCTTAACCACAAACCCCTAAACCCTTAACCCCTAACCCATTTAACCCCCTAAAACCTAAACCTATAACCCCTTAAACCCTAACCCATCAAACCCTAATTCCCAACCCCTAACCCATTTAACCCCCTAAACCATAAACCTTTAAACCCCTAACCCATTTAACCCCTAAACCCTAAACCTCTAAACCCTTAACCACTAATCCTTAAACCCTTAACCCCTAACCCATTTAACCCCCTAAAACCCTAACCCATTTAACCCCCTACCATAACCCTTAACCCCCAAAATCCTTAACTACTAAATCCCATAACCCCCTAAACCTATAAACCCCTAAACCCTAAACCTCTAACCCCTTAACCCCTTAACCCCTAACCCTTAGCTAAAATCCTTAACTACTAAATCCCCTAAGCCCCTAAACCTCTAAATGCCCAACCCATTTAACCCCCTAAACTTCTAACCCTTAACCCCTAACCCCTTAAACACTAATTCCCAACCCCCAACCCATTTAACCCCCTAAACCCCTAACCCATTTAACCCCTAAACCATAAACCTCTAAACCCTTAACCCATAACTCCTAAACCCTTAACCCCTAACCCATTTAACCCCCTAAACCCCTAGTAAACCCCTAACCCATTTAACCCCCTAAACCCTACACCTATAAACCCTTAACCCCTAACCCCTTAAACCCTAAACCATTAAACCCTTAACCATAACCCCTTAAACCCTAATTCCCAACCCCTAACCCATCTAAATCCATAAAACCTAACCCCATTAGCCCCTAAATTCTAACCCCTAAAATCATTAATTTCTAAATCCCCTAACCCCCTAAACCCCTAACCCATTTAACCCCCTAAACCCTAAACCTATAACCCCTTAACCCCTAACCCATTTAACCCCCTAAACCTCTAAACCCCTAACACATTTAACCCCTAAAACATAAACCTCTAAACCCTTAAACCCTAACCCCTAAACCCTTAACCCCTAACCCATTTAACCCCCTAAATCCCTAGTAAACCCCTAACCCCTAACCCCCAATCCCCTAAGCCCTCCAAATTCGAATTAGCTTTGAAGAAGTAATTGTTTTCTTACTTTTGTCTAATTCACTATATACTCAGATCATGAATGTGAGAAGGCTGTTTGCAGATTATATTATTATTGTATCAACAGTGTAATTATTTCTGTGTAGTTATATCTTTCTAGTCAAAAACCTCATCTTTAGAAATAATTTCTTGTCATTTTCAAAATTGACTGCTTCATTGAGCACAACATGCAGCTTATCTAATACTTTATTGAAGCTAAGAGCTCCATCTTTGGGGCAAGCTGCTTTTTAGGCGCTAACTCCACTATGTGTGGGTTTAATTAACCCTATGCCTACAATGTTTACTGTTTTCATATCATATTATGTGAGGGTAGATAACTCATAGCCATATCACATAGGCCCCATTCACTTACGAAGGTTCCCTAAACTCTGCCCCCAATTTGGTTGATCTTGCTCAGCTTGAAAATTTTGAATTTTCATTGATGATTGATTTTCCTCTCTCTCGAATTCAAAAAGAAGATGAATTTAATCTTTTTCCTCCATAATTTCCACATTCGACATCTATTGTAGCTATTCATCTATGCTCATCTAGAATCACCACAAGTTGTACTTTTTTTTTTGCAATGGATTCTTGATGTTGATCTCGACGAGATTTATCCTCCTCAAAAAACATATCTTGGTTGTAAGCATGGTTGTGGTATGTTGATGTTCAGATGAAAACTACAACTTGTAGCCCTTGATCTGCTAGGGGCCAGTTACCTTGATATTAACGGTGGTGTATTCATACTCCTTCTGAATAACCAATAGTGTCATAGTGATTCCAACCAACTTCTTTGGAAAGCCTTCCTAGCAGACAATACTTGTGACCTGGCTGAAGCCTCAATATTTTCAGAGCATCTGGAATGACCATTCTATTTTTCTGATCATATGGTGGGGGAACCCCTTCAAAATCTTTTAGCCTAGAAAGTGATGTAGCACCACGCTTGGTTTTGTGTGGAATCATTCATCTAATTGTCCAGTAGTCAAATCCTTCTCTTAATTTATTGTCATTTGCCCATACCTAATCAATGCGAGCACAAGAACACCTATTTCTATAAAAGAACCTATAACTTCTCTTACTTTATTGTCATTTGCCCATAACTAACCAATGAGAACACAAGAACACCTATTTATATAAAAGTACCTATAATACTTTTGTGGGTATCACTAATATCCCTTTAGTTAGTGTGTGCATAGTACCTAGATCCTAAAGTGATTCCCGTACAATGATAATCCACTAGTTGTATTTGTTCTTAAAAAACTATGCATGGATAGATGTCCTATTTATGGCCAAGTTCCACCAAAATGGTTCCCCCCTACCTACCTAGTAACTACATTACATTTATTTCATGACAAGACTACCCTACAACCCACCAAATTTCTATCATATCCTTGACGTCAACAACAATTTGTTGTTCAAGATATGGCTAAGTTGGAACAAACTTAGATCTAGAGCTTAGGATATTTTTCCACCTCTAATGTTTATAAACCAATAGATATAAAATTTCTAAATCATGTGGGAGCCCTTTAAATATCACCTTTCCTATATTGACTCCATCTTAAAAATCATGGAAAATTTCCATAGATGAGTTATCCTTACTAAACCAAAAATTTCATTGAAAATAATCATTCATACGATAACATTACTACTTCCCTTTTAACCACATAAAATTTATTTTTAATTTTCCATAATTCATATTTAATATCACATAATTAGATTAAAAAATCAACCAAAATCCCTAGTTTATGAAATAAAAATTCAACAATTTTATATAATTAATAATTTAAATAAATGCCTTAGATCTAATCTCATTAATAATTATTTATAATCAACAATACCACTTTTTTTCCCAAACCCCCTATTAACCCCAAGACAAGTCTCACACAGTTTATTTAATTAGAAAAGTCTCACACATTTTATTTAATGGAATTTGAGTGGCCTTAAAAAACACACGTATTTCATTTCAAAATTTCAAAAATTTTCAAATATCAAAATTTTTAATTTCCCTCATTCATTTACCTCCGGTTGCATGGTTTGTCCAAGGAAGGAGGGAGGATGTGACAAATATTGTTTGAAGGGGCAGTTCAGGGTTAAAACAAAGTTGCTCTATCTATTAGCTCTATAGCCAAAGGTTTTCAAATAAGCGGAAGTTGCAAAAGGGTTTCTGATCCATATTTGATATTGGGGTTTCGTTGTTATTTTTGTTTGGTTTCTGCAGATTTCATTGAGTTTTCTTGCAGGTTTTGAAGTCTGGAACGTTGACCTGAAGCCATATGTCCTGCATCAAAAACACAATAAGTGATCTTCAGATTCGTTGATTGCATCCTAGAGGAGTTACATGCAGATCTATTGAAATAGGAAGCAACCTAATGATGCTTTTCTTACCTTAATCACTGAGCGATCTTCTGCAACAATTCTTGATGTATTGAGCAGCGATAGAGGGGCAGTTCAGATCTGATCCAAATCTGAGTTGGGTCGATAGCAAAAATGTGAGAGATCCTTCACATTTAGGGGGGCCAATGTGGAACCCAGATCGACTCCAAGTTCTGGGAAGTGGTCTGTGAACAACACGGGATCGATCCTACTAGGAGATATCAGGGCACTTTAGATCTACAACTTGAAAGGGTTAATGTCTACTACAATGAGGCGAGCTATGGGAGATTTGTGCCCCGATCCTTTCATTGGGAAAACCATTCAACCAAGCTATTCCAACTTTAGTCGGTGGTATCGTATTTGTTCCTATTTGTCCACAGATATTTTCTTCTACTATATGTTTATCAATGTGAGAGCTCCTGTAGAAGCAATATGAGGTTTCTTTCATGTTTTTTTTAAGAGAAATCTTAAGAAAATGGGTTAACCTTCCTGCAGGTATGTGATATGGCTTTTAATTTTTGTAGTGTATCATCTTCCGACTCTCTAGGCAATGGGAATCGATATAAAGATGAATTTATCTTTATTTTTAACATTATTCTTGTCATCAGTGCTGGCTCTTGTGGTTTTCCATATTACATTTATTTTTCTGTGGTACATGGGCATTGTTTCTCGTGTAGCAGGAAAACGACCAGAAATTCTTACCATTTTACAAAACAACGTTGTAAGAAATTCTTGAATTATTGAAACATCACATGTTTAATACTGTAAAAACAAAAATTTTGAGCTTAAAATTTGACTATTTTATTGTCAATGCTGCAAGTTTTAAGTATAGCCTGTTGTGTTTTCTACAACCATTGTGGCAATCAAGCTTCCTTGAGAAGTAAGTGGTTTGGAAGGAGGCATTCTGGTCATTTAGTTGTAGATTCATTGAATAAACTAGATGATGCTAACTGGTACTCCGGGTTGACTCATATGCATGAGCTGAAAGAGAAAGTTTGCTCTACATGGTTTTCTCCTGTTGGGTCTACAAGCGATTATTCTGTATTTTCCAAGTGGGTTATTTATGGTGAGGTATGTTTTTATCACTTATAAGTTTTCTTTGTTCTTTGTTTCTAGAATTTGTCCCCTTGCATACAACTTTGTATAGTGGTCGACCTGAATTTTGACTTTAAAGTTTAGCTAAATCCTAAGTTCTCAAAAATGATAGGATGCAATTATTTTTATTTTAAGTTGAACTACTTCACATAATCAGTTGGGCTATTAAATGAAATTTTTTCATTTCTTGTTATAGTTAGTTTGCCATGAAGCATGTGTCGGGCCTTCTGGCACTGTATCACCAATTTATTCTCTTTGGGCAACATTTATAGGACTATACATTGCAAATTATGTGGTGGAATGATCGATGGGTATGCCTTAACATGGTCATGATGTTGTGTTGTAGATTTTTAAATACATATGAATGTACAACATACGTTAATTTATGCACGTCTGTCTATATCCTAAATACATACATTGGTTATATCTGAGTGCCTCTGTGTATGCTCATATGTTTACATGTGCATCCGTTCTCAAGTGTGCATATAGGTTTGGTGTATTATCCTTTTTCATGTGAGATATATCCATCATCCTTCATCTATCTGTCGTAACATGTATCTTAAGTTGTGCAAGTAAAAAAATCCCTCATTTTCCTGCTCTTTCATTCTGTGCTTATATTATACACTAAAAAACATTCCTAGTTAACTTGGAATTTGACAATTTACAGTTGGGCTTTGACACACCCTGAATCTCTGTCAAATTTGGAGTACCAGAAGACACAAATGTCACCAGATTTTCTGGACATGGTTCCTTGGTATTCAGGGTATGCATGTTACTACATGGTTTTCAAGATAATGGTGCTTCAAAAAAGTAATTTGGACTCATGATGACAATAATCTATGGTGCAAGACATCAGCTGATTTGGTCAAGACAGTTTTTGACCTTTTGGTATCTGTAACCCTATTTGTTGGTCGCTTTGATATGTAGATGATGCAGGTAATTCTGGGAAAATGCTAAGATCTTGCCCTCTGAGATCAAATTAGATTGTTTTATGTTATTCTAAATTCTATCCCACAATCTTTGAAATGTTTGTTGTGTTGGGTGTGTGTTATATTCTTTCCACGACTAGCCCCACACGATGTACGTTACGCCAGGTGCAGCAGGGGGGTCACAGGGGGGGCGGTAGCCCCCCGGTGAATCTTTTTTTTGGTATGCGGTCCCACTTATAGGTGGACCCACCCATGTTTTGTGCATGAGTTTGCACATGGTTTTTTTGGGGTACGATGGTTTTAGACCCCTGGTATTTTGTAGATCCGGTCAAGGGAACTACAATTATTTTCT
The DNA here is from genome assembly GCA_034641835.2 of Pinus albicaulis. Classification (NCBI taxonomy): domain Eukaryota; kingdom Viridiplantae; phylum Streptophyta; class Pinopsida; order Pinales; family Pinaceae; genus Pinus; species Pinus albicaulis. The sequence continues at coordinate 1,225,686,189 of CM076580.1, forward strand.
AATCTAGGGTTAATGGATTGGGGTTTATGTATGCTTCGGCATGTATATATATGTGTTGTAACACTAAAAGGAATATAATGAAAAATCAAGCTGGTCATCCTGATTTGGGATCTAGGGGAAAATCTCTGTGTTTATCTGTTTTATGTTTTAAGCTCTCGCTATTGTTTATTTTCTATTATAATATTCGTGTGTAGATAATTTCTATTCAGGGTTAAAACCTACATTTGGTATTAGAGTTGTTTCGGCTTCAAGGGGATGCCTTTGCTGCTGAGGTTTTTTTTCTCGGGCCTAAGGTAGACCCTGTTTAGTGGGAGATCTGCGGGATCGATTCTTGCAGTGAAAGAATATGGCGAGTGGTGGGAAGATAGAGATCGAGAAATTTAATGGTCAGAGCTTTGAGTTATGGAAGCTCAAGATGGAGGATCTGCTGGTGGATAAAGATCAGTGGATCGCGGTAGATCTAGGTACTAAACCAACGAAAATGTCAGATGAAGACTGGAAGAAACTGGATCGGAAGGCTAAGAGCACAATACGGTTGTGTGTCTCAGATTCAGTAATGTTGAATGTATCTAGGGAAGCTACGATGAAGAATTTGTGCGAAAAACTTGGGACTTTGTACCAATCTAAGTCTCTGGTGAATAAGTTGTTCCTATGGAAAAATTTGTATAACCTGAGGATGAAGGATGGAGACTCGGTGACAGAGCATATGAACGCCTTCAATACTGTGGTAAGTAAGCTATCATCTATAGATATTAAAATCTCAGATGAAGATAAGTGCATCAGTTTGTTGTGTTCTCTACCAGAATTGTGGGATAGTATGGTTATTGCAATAGGTAGCAATACAACTACCTTGAATTTTGATGAAATTGTCTTAGCCTTTCTGTCGGAGGAAATGAGATGGGGAAATATGGAGGGTCAAAATGGAGATGCCTTATCTGTACGAGGAAGGTCCCAAAATAGAAACAAGAATAATGTTTCGAGTGGGAGATCTAAATCTAGAGGGAGATCTAAATCTCCTGGAAAGTTTGTAAAGGTATGATGGAAATGCGGAAAGGAAGGGAACTACAGAAAGGAGTGAATATCTAAAGCTCCTAAGAAAGGAAAGGGATCTGATGATGCTCCTTATAGAGAGAAAAAAACCACCTTGGATGAAGGTGGGGATGTGTATTTGGCTTCTTCTTCAAGTACACATGTAGATCATGAGTCATGGATGATTGACTAAGGTGCATCCTTTCACTTCACCCCCCATAGGGAGTGGTTCTACGAGTATGAGAAATATGATGGTGGTGATGTCTTCCTAGGGGATGATAGGAAGGCCAGAATCATCAGACGTGGAAAGGTCAAGCTGAAGCTGCAAGGTGGAAGGATTAGAACACTTCCTGGTGTTCTGCATATTCCTGCATTGGCCAGAAATCTCATTTCTGTAAGCAAGATGGATGATGCAGGTGTAAAAACAGTGTTCGAGAAATATGCCTGCAAGATGGTTCGGGGAGCACTGGTATTAATGTGGGGAGTTCGGATTGGAACTCTGTACAAAGTACAAGGTAGCACTGTTATTGATGGGTGTAACAGTTCTGTTGTTCCTGAAAGTGGAGCGGAAAGCCTAGCTGTCTCTGGAGAAAATACCATGCTATGGCATCAAAGGCTTGGACATATTGGAGAGAAGGGCCTTCGGATACTGCATAGAAATGGTATGGTAGAAGGTATGTCTAATTGCTCTCTGGATTTCAATTTCTGTGACCATTGTGTATATGGGAAGTAGAATCGGGTGAGTTTTCCTTCTGGTGCTAAGAAGGCGAACAAGATATTAGAACTTGTGCATAGTGATGTGTTTGGACCTGTGTCAGTTCCATCACTGGGAAAGTCTGTGTACTATGTTTCATTCATAGATGACTTCTCAAGGAATACATGGATATATTTCTTGAAGAAGAAATCTGAAGTCTTTGACAAATTTAAAGAATTTAAGGCTTTGGTGGAAAACCAGATAGAGAAGAAGATAAAGGCGATGAGGACATATAATGGTGGGGAGTTCTGCAAGAAGGAATTTGAAGAGTTGTGTAAGAAGTGTGGTATAGCACGGCAGAAGACTACTCCATACACACCTCAGAAAAATGGAGTTTCAGAAAGAATGAACAGAACGCTAATGGAAAAGGCAAGAAGCATGCTCAGTGGTACCGGGCTAGGACAAGAATTCTGGGCAGAGGCAGTGGAGGCTACATGTTACTTAGTTAACAGATCTCCTTCATCAACGTTGGAGGATAAGACTCCACATGAGGTATGGACTGGTAAGAAACCCTCTCTTTCACATCTAAGGGTATTTGGATGTGATGCATATGTGCATGTTGAAAAGGAGAAAAGGACCAAGTTGGATAATAAATACGAAAGGTGCATCTTTATTGGGTATAAGGATGGTTTAAAGGGTTATAAGCTTTGGAACCCAGAAACAAGGAAGGTTGTGTACAGACAAGATGTGGTGTTTAGGGAGGTGAAAGATGTTGTTACACATGAATTCCTACCAAAGGAACCTGAGAAGATAGAGTTTGAGCTAAAGGAGTATGAATCGGAATCTACAACAGAAGAAGATTCAGAAGAGGAAGAGCCACAAACCCCAGCTTTGAGAAGATCAGTTCGGGAAAGAAGGCAACTAGAAAGGTATAGTCCATATTCTTTCTGTTCAGGTTTTTCCTTAACTATAACTGATGATGATCCCAGAACTATCAGGGAGGCAGTAGATTCAGAGGATGGAAAAATCTGGAAGGAGGCCATGGTTGATGAAATGGCATCCTTGCATAAAAATGAGGCATGGGATTTGGTGGAGTTGCCGGCTGGAAGGAAGCCCATCGGGAGCAAATGGGTGTTTAAGAAGAATATGAATGTAGAATGCAAGTTGGAGAAACACAAAGCTTGGTTGGTAGCCAAAGGTTATTCCCAGGTGTTGGGAATTGATTTTGGTGATATTTTTTCTCCTGTTACCAAAGTTACTTCTATTAGATTAATTTTATCTGTTGCTGCTGCATTTTATTTTGAGATAGAATAGATAGATGTGAAGACAACATTTCTTCATAGGGATATAGAAGAGGAGATCTACATGAAGCAACCTGAAGGCTTTATGGTGAAGGGTAAGAAATAATTGGTGTGCAGGTTGAAGAAGTCTCTGTATGGGTTAAAACAGTCACCAAGGATGTGGTATTAGAAATTTGATACCTATATAAGGGGAATTGGCTTCAATAGAAGCAAGGAGGATCACTATGTTTATTTTAAATTAATTGGTGACTGTGTTATTTATTTGGTCTTGTATGTGGATGACATGTTGTTGATTGGAAATGACAAATAAATTATCCAAGATTTGAAGACCCAACTGTTCTCCAAATTCGACATGAAGGATCTTGGTGTTGCAAACTATATTTTTGGCATGGAAACTAAGAGAGATCGAGAAAAGAGGAAGATCTGGTTAAACCAGAGGAAGTATGTCGAGACTATATTGCAGAGGTTCAATATGCAGGATAGTAAACCGATGAGTGTTCCTATTCCTGTAGGTGCAAAACTGTCTGCTGAACAGTGTCCCAAGTCATAAGAAGAAGAGGAGGATATGTCCCGTGTTCCATATGAAAGTACAGTGGGTAGCTTGATGTATGCAATGGTATGTACTAGACCATACATTGCACATGCAGTGGGAGTATTGAGCAGGTTTATGTCAAACCCAGGGAAGGAGCATTGGAAAATAGTGAAGCGGGTTTTCAGATATTTACGTGGCACTAGTGATTATGGCTTGTGCTACCAAGGAAGACCAGGATTAGAAAGAATGTTGGACATTCATGGTTTTTTTGATGTAGACTGGGCTGGAGATCTGGACCAAAGAAGATCTACAAGTGGGTATGTGTTTAACCTATTTGGAGGTGCAGTCAGTTGGATGAGTAAAATATAGTCTGTAGTGGCGCTTTCAACTACAGAGGCAGAATACATAGCAGCCACTCATGCAAGCAAGGAAGCAGTTTGGTTGCAGAGATTGTGTTCAAGTATGGGGTTAGTACAGCAAGCTATAAGGATAGACTGTGATAGCCAAAGTGCAATTTTCTTGGCTAAGAACCCTGCTTATCATTCAAAGACAAAGCACATTGATGTTCAATATCACTTTGTTAGAGATATGGTTGAGGCTAAAGGGTGTTGCTGGTAAAGGTGGACACTTTGAAGAATGTTGCAGATGCATTGATGAAGTCTGTGAGCACTCAGAAGTTCTCTTGGTGTAGAGAAACAATGGGTGTTGAAGAATTGGCCAAATGACTAAGCTCTCCTGTGGCCCCTTGTGGAAAGAAAACAACAAGTGGGAGAATGTTGGGTATGTGTTATATTCTTTCCACGATTGGCCCCACGCGCTGTATGTTGCGTCGGGCATAGCTGGGGGGTCACGAGGGGAGAAGTAGTCCCCACCGTTGGGGTCCGGGGCAGCGCCCCGGCCAAAATTTGTTTTTTGTGCGGACCCACTCATAGGCGGATCCGCCCATGGTTTTGTGCATGGTTTTGCACATGGTTTTGGGGTTCGATGGTTTTCGGCCCCTAGTATTTTTGTAGATCCGGTCAAGGGAACTACGGTTATGTTCTAATCCGGGGTTAATGGATTGGGGTTTATGTATGCTCCGGCATGTATATATATGTGTTGTAACACTAAAAGGAATATAATGAAAAATCAAGCTGGTCGTCCCGATTTGGGATCCAGGGGAAAATCTCTGTGTTTATCTGTTTTATGTTTTATGCTCTCGCTATTGTTTATTTTTTGTTATAAGATTCATGTGTAGATAATTTCTATTCAGGGTTAAAACATACATGTTGACCCTGCACTTGATCTGCATTTTATGAATGTTTTATGGTCTTTGTAGCAATGAGTAGGGTTCAAGAAAGTTCGGAAAAATAGGGTTTTCTTTATGATCACCTCAGCACAAGAGAAGAACTGTGGTTTCACTTCATGGCAGATACCGGGGATGGTGGAAACTCCTCTTATAGTATAGCTCGACTGCTTGCCCAACCGTCTTTAAGAGTAAGATTTGAGGACCAATCCAATGATCTGCCTCATGGCAACTTGATTCTTGTGGGAGGAGATCTTGCGTGAGTTTATGTTGAACTTTACTGGTTTCCTTATTCTTATCTTCAGTGTAAAACTAGTTCTAGCATTTCAGTAGAAGATTCAAATGTTTTTCCCTTGGGAAAATGCTGCACATATTACAACAAGATACATGTTCAATCAAGACCCAATATTGTTACATCCAAGGGCCATAGTGGTCAGAGAAAATCCCCCTACCTACATAGGAAAAAGGGCTACCAAATCCACTTTGGCACTGACTTAACAATGTACAACTTTTCTAAAAAAGGCAATTTTGGTTGAGAGGTGAATAGCCAAGCCAGATTTAAATACAACAACTTCTTCCAAATCGAATTAAGTGTTACAGCTCATGAAAAGTTCTCGATAACATTGTTTCCATATGAGAGAAATGTCTGTCAGGTGGATTACATCCCACATAGCCATTCTTCTGTCAGGTATAACGTGGCATGTATCTAGTGAGCATTAATTCTATTTTTTGAAAATGAAAGAAAGCTATTGTAGCTTCCTTTTGGGGAAGTTGTATTCCATGGAGGAGGAAAAAGATATAGTCAGTGTAATAGTTGCTTATATATAGAGTGATCAAGGGTGGAAAGTGACTCCCAATCATTTCGCATCGAACAATAAACACGATGTCTCAGTTGTGGATTGCCCATTTTCCTTTAGCGTATTTCTGTGATAAAGGATTTTGCTTTCGAATTTAGTTTTATTTCCAGTGAAATTACAGTTTTAAATGCTCGATGTTGACCATTTTTTCCTCAATTTTGTTTTAATAATATAATTATATTTCGAAAATGGTTAGCCAAGTTACATTTGTCACATGCTTTGTTCAACAATTTACGTTAACTGCTTCCTTCACTTGGGACATTCCAAACTTAAACATCAAATAAAAATCCAAATATGAAACTCATATTTCTCAACCTAATGCATCGAAAAAAATACAATTCCATTTATCCACCAAAACAATGGAGGTTCTCCCAGCTGATTCGATCCAAACATATTTTATATGCAGCTATTTGATTACGGAATTTGATATCCAACAATCTATGCAGTGAATTTGAAACACAAAAATGGCGAGGACAACTAATGGAGAAGCTAACACTTGTTTTTGTATATGAAAATTAAAAAGGAAGAAAATAAAGAGATTTTTCTTAACTTGTTGTTCTCACGGGAATTGATGCACAAATATCTCACTCAGAATGATAACCTAAGAAGTAAGCAATATTCACTATATGATAACCTAAGAAATAAGCAATGTTCAAAACATATATTTTAACAGTGTTCAATAATAACCAATTGTTTCATTTTTTTTTTAAATGTTTTTAACCTATCATCGGAAGTCCGACATTTCATAAGCATCGGTCTTCCGACGCTTTAAACGTTGGAAGATTTTTGCGTCAGAAGAGTGACGACACATTTTTTAAAAATATTATTACACTTTTGTCGGAAGAGCGACGTTGCATTTTAAAAATATTTTTAAACTTTCGTTGGAAGAGTGACATTTGGTAAGCGTCAGAATATCGATGCTTTAAACGTTGGAAGAGATAACATTAGAATTGCGATGTTTGTTTGAAAACCTGATAAGCGTCGTAAGACCAACAATTTGGTTTCGTCGGAAGACTGACGCTTATAAAATGTTGGAATACCGACGCTTTTAAAACGTTAGAATTACGATGATTTGGATAACGTCAGAAGAGTGACGACAGTCTGGAAACGTTAGAAAAAAGTGTCTCTCTTTTGACGCTTTAGTGAAGTGTCAGAATTGCGACTCTATGGCTAACCACGTTTTCCCCCACCTCATACTATCGCTCTTGCAACAACTATGAGTCGGAATAGTGACGAAGTTGTCGTCAGAAATTGGGCCAAATTTACTAGTGTAAGGTAGACCCTATCAAAATTAAAGCCATTAAGAAATGGAAAGTCCCCACAAACATAAATCAGTTGTGAGGATTTATAGGGTTAACTTGGTATTATCGTAAGTTTATTAAGAATTATGGGAGTATAGCAACACCTCTAACTACATTATTGAAGAAAGATGCATTTTCATGGACTCCTGAATCAACTAAGGCCTTTCAATATCTTAAAGAGGAAATGTGCCTAACATCGGTCTTAGCTATGCCGGACTTCACAAAACCTTTTGTTATGGAATGTGATGCCTCAGGAAATGGAATTGGTGTTGTATTCATGCAAGAGGGAAGATCCATTGCTTTTGAAAGCCGTCCAATCAAAGGAAAGTATTTAATGAAAGCTATTTATGAGAAGGAAATGTTGGCAATACTACATGCACTAAAGAAATGGAAACCTTACCTAAAGAAATGGAAACCTTACCTAATGGGAAGACACTTTAAGGTAAAAAGCGTTCATGATAGTCTTAAATAAATTTAGGAACACATAATATATTTAGAAGAGATACAAAAATGGGTCACAAATATTTTAAGTTATGACTTTGAAATCATCTACAAAAAAGGGAAGCTAAATGTTGTTGCACATGCACTCTCAAGAAAGGATGAGGAGGTGGAAGCATTTCTTTGTGCCATTTCTATTATCCATCCAAATTGGATAACTAAAGAAAGGGAGGAATGGAAGAATGACGAAGAAGTGTGGACACTCATTCAAAATTTGCAGCAAGATCCCAGTACATCTAATACATTTAGTTGGAAAAATGATTCCTTATGGTACAAAGACCACTTATATATTTGTAAGAATTCCCAAATAAAAAAAAAGATTCTTTTGGAATTGCACACCTCTCCCATAGGAGGGCACTCATGGTTTTTAAAAACTTACCATAGGGTGAAGAAATAATTTCTTTTGGGATGGAATTAAATCTGATATTCAAAATTTTGTGGCGGAATGTTTGGTTTTCCAGAAAAATAAAGTTGAGACAATTAATACTTCGGATCTGCTACCAACTTTTCCCATTCAAAGTCAACGTTGGGAGGATTTTTCAATGGATTTTATCATAGGTTTACCTAAGTCCGAAGGAAAGAGTGTCATCATGGTGGTAGTTGATAGACTTACCAAGTATGCACAATTTTGTGTATTATCTCATCCATTTAAAGCATTTACAATTGCTACTACATTTATGGAAACAATTCAAAAGCTACATGGAAACCCAAATATTATTGTAAGCAACAGAGATCCCATTTTCAATGGAAATTTTTGGAAAAAATTATTTTTTTGTTTGGGTACTAAACTAGCCCATGGCTCATCTTATCATGCTCAATCCAATGGGAAATTGGAGATGGTGAACAAATGTTTGGAAGGATATCTTCATTGTTTTGTATCTGATAAAGAAACACAATGGGTCAAGTGGTTAGCTCTGGATGAATGGTGGTATAACATTTCCTTCCATACTACAAAAAAATGACCCCATTTGTGGCACTTTATGGATATCATCCATTGTCCATCACATCGTCTTTAAGAGAAAATTCTAAGGTTCAAGCAGTGAAATATCACATTGAGCATAAAAAAAAAAGTTCTTCAACTCTGAAAGGATAACCTAAATTTGGCACAAAATCAAATGAAACAACAAGCATATCAACATCGCAATGAGATAAGTTTTGATGTGGAAGACTGGGTATTTTTACGACTATAACCATACAAAAAAATGTCCCTCAAGAAAGCTAAGAAGGATAATAAATTATCACCAAAGTACTATGGTCCTTGCAAGGCATTGCAAAAGATTTGTACTATGGCATACAAATTGGAGCTTCCTGCTTCTTCTCGAGTGCACCCAATTTTCCATGTTTCATGCTTAAAGAAGGTTATAGGTGACAAAATTCTAGTTCAAACAACATTGCCAGAACTTGATGAGGAAGGAAAAATCATATTGGAACCTGAAGTAGTCACAGAAACAAGTAATCGACAGCTATGAAATTGATTAATTTCAGAGTATCTCATCAAGTGGAAGAACTTACCCACTGAAGATTCCACATGGGAGGATGATAATTTTATACAGAAGCATCCAGAGCTACTCAAGCGTTGAGGACAACACATTTTTGAAGGAGAGGAGCATGTTAGGTCCCTATATTACTAGTGTAGTCCCTTGTTGTTGTTAGTGTAGCCCCCTTATTGTTATTGTTGTACCCTTGTAGTCCCCATATTGTTATTATTGTGCCCCATAAAACCCCACTATTATTATTGTTGTTCCCTTACATTATTATTGTTAGGTCAGCTAGGATTATATAGTGACCCCATGGAATCCTATATATAGAAAGGAGGTTTTTTCCTTTGAATCATCCAAGAATTGTTCATTTATGTAATGTAAATGAGGTTTCCCCCTTGAAGTGGCTGATTTATAAGGCGTTGATCTCTCTTTTCTTCTATTTTTGGAGTTGGTTTCATAACAGTGTATGAGTCCCAACCTCACGTTGTTATTGTTACTTTGGGAAATAAGTTGTACAGGATACTAGAGGTAGCACCACCCGCTTCCACCTCTTTGGTTAATGCAAAATAATGCAGTAAGCTCATTTCCAAAATTGAGAAACTTATTTTCCTAATGATCCACCCTCAGGGAAAGAAGAAGACTATGGCCAAGACCTCCAGATAGGGCTCCTCCGCATGACAACAACATATGGAAAAGGTCATGGAGGAGTATGGGGACATCTTCACCTCACCCGTAGGGGTGCCTTTACATTGTCAGGTCAAGCACCCCATTGATCTGATCCCATGTGATACATTTCCCAAAGGACCAATATATTGGTGCTCTGTTTTGAAGAACAATGAATCAAGAGGAAAATCCAGGAGATGCTACAAAAATTTCACTTTCGGATGAGTTCATTGCCCTGTGGGAGCTCGATTGTGTTGGTGCAGAAGAAGGATGGGACTTGGAGAATTTGTATTGACTATCAGGCATTGAAAAAGATCACTGTCTGGAATAGGTACCCGATCCCATGGATTGATGACCTTCTCAACCAACTCAAGGGGAAAAAATATTTCAGCAAGATCGACTTGAAGTCCGGGTATCATTAGGTACCTATCAAACCCTCTGATGTGTGGAAGACTACCTTCAAAGCCAAGGAGGGCCTTTTCGAAAGGTTGGTCATGCCTTTCGGGTTAACGAATGCTCCCATAGCCTTCATGTGGCTGATGGATGACATCTTGTAGCCAATCACCAACTCTTTTGTAGTAGTGTACTTGGATGACATCCTGATCTTCATCCAGACTTGGGAAGAGCACCTCCAACACATCCGATAGGTCCTCCAAAAACTGTCGCAACACAAGTTGTGTGCCAATTTGGAGAAGTGTACTTTTGGCATGACCCAAGTTCTTTATCTAGGATACATTATTAATGAGCGGGGGTTGCATGTGGATCTAGACTAGATATAAGTAATTTGGGATTGGTTAACCCCAACCATTCTAATAGAGCTCCATAGCTTTCTAGGTCTTGCCGATTTCTACCATAGGTTCGTGTTGATATTCTCTCATATCACTTGGCCCTTGAGTCAAGTCAGCAAGGGAGGAGTGTAAGAAAAATTATTTTGGTCTGAATCTCAATAGAATATGTTCATAGAGTTAAAACATCACCTCTACTCTGCTCCAATGCTCACATTACCAGACTTGCAACAACCATTTGAGATCGAGACAGATGCCTCTAACTATGCTATTGGGGAGGTTATTACTCAACAAGGGAATCTAGTGGCATATCACAACGAGACACTGTCTGACACAGTCTAAAAGTATCCCACTTATGAAAAAGAGATGTATTCCATTGTGCATGCGAGCCGACAATGGAAGCATTATAATTTTGGGAAGGAACTGGTCACCACAGAGACCATCGACCCCTGTAGTTTATACATACCCAAGGGAAGTTGCAGAACGATCACCATCAAAAGTGATCCACATATCTACAATAGTTTCATTTGAACACAAAGTACAAGAAGGGAAACACCAATAATGTTGCAGACTGCCTTAGTCGACCATCGATCGTGGCACTAACCACCATGCTAAACTCTTATGGGAATGAGACTTCTGATTGGATGCTTCTCTACAAGAGCGATCCAGAATTTGGCCATAGATACAAGACACTCTTGTAGGGTAAGAAAGTTCCAAATTTTCACCTCTAGGATGCCCTTCTATGTCACCCACGACACATTTTTGTTCCTTCAAGTGAGCATGCCAAGATGATTTGGGAAGCACACTATAGTCAGGTTGATGGGAATTTTGGGGTCGAGAAAATATGGCAGTACTACAGAAGTGTTTCTATTGGCCGAACCTTTGACAAGATTTTGGGAACAAGAGTACAAATGGGGCCAAAATCTGATGTCACTTCGTTATTTATATGACTCAACTTCATCTAGTATCCGACAAAACCGAGACATAGATATCGTTGATGGGAATTTTTCAGACATTCGACCACCATGAAATCATTAGACCTGTGCATCGGATATACGTCGTCCTTAATACCAAATAAACCATCGACTAACTAGGCATTTGTTTGAAATATAATCATCAAGTAGGTGACATTTTGTTTGATGTATAGTCATTGAATAAGCGGCGTTTTGTTTGATGTATATTCGTCGAATAATTTTTTGGATTGAGGGGTCCTAAACCAAGTTTGAAGGTTCAAGGTTTGCCAACAAACCCCTATACTATTGGCCCTTTCAGTAGTGACCTACTTGTGTAGGCCAAGGTCTCACTTGAAGTAGTATGGGTGGGTGCTGGAACTAGGTTTCCGCACCCTGGGAGAGGGTAGGTAAGTCAAGCAAAGATGCATTCAACCTTATAGTGACCAGATCTTATATCATAGAGCCTAGATCTATAGATTCCCTTCGCATCCACGTGCAAAACATCAATGATATTCACATTAATCAACAGATCATGAACTTATATAACGATAACGCAACTATTCTGGATATTTTTGCATGAAGTGCAACAGAACAGATTCAAATCGCAGCATAAATAAGTAACACAAGTATGTTCATAGCTTAAATCAATAACACAACAACATATATTAATTAACCACACATCACAAATTCACATCATAGTAATTCCAATAGATTCAGATATTCAACAATACTTCCGCTTTCATTAATCCTTCAGATCTACTTACAATACCCCAAAACCCAACCTGCGCACACAACAGCAGGGTCTGCACAGAGCAGGACTGAGAATCTCTGTGCACACAGCAGCAAGAGTCCTTCCCCAACAACCCTAGCTAGATCTATCAGTTCGCACTTAGCATCAATCTCTATTCCTTCCTCCTCCTTTACAACTCAAAATGTCCTTCTATTTATAAAAAGCTAGCCTAAACTTTCTTGTGGTCCGCAAAATGTGGTTTGCGGACTCTAGGTCTACCCTTTGACCCATTACAATGCTTTCGAGGCTTTGAACCACCCCAAAACCCTTGCGCTAGACCAAAATATGCCAAAACTATACAAAATACTCGAAATTGTCCCAGTTTGCAACCGTTGGAGGACCCTGCTCCAATAGTACCCCAACAAAATCTTGTGACTCGTCTCAAGTCACTGTAGTGGCATGGTATCCACCTACGCATGTAGTGAATTGATGGCTACGATCAGTGGAGGTAGCACCTCTTGAATCTGAGCAGCAGCGCTCTGCACAAGGTTCACAAGCTTTTGGGATGTTGGTGCTTCAGTTGCCACTGTGACACTTTCCAGTGTCTGGTTTAGTCGCTTGAACATGCCATCTGCATCCTATGAGAGCTGGAGGGATGTGGTAGCTCACGGCTTCAATCGTTCCTCGATGACGTGCTTCTTGTGCCAGAGTTTCTCACTCTCATCCTGGAGAGCGCTACTGGTCGTCAAATGTGCTAAATGCTGTGTAGGCACCAAGGTGGGAAATGTAGCCTCGACCTGCTCGAAAGCTTCTTCCTTCTGCTATAAGTCCTGATTGATCTCTCAAAGGACTTGATTGAACTGGACCATGGTCCAGATCTACATGGTTAACTCTAGCAACTGGGCACCTTGAGAAATCTTCCCTGTGATAGTGTTCGTAGCTTCGACCACTAGCGCAGCGCGCTGGGCTCGTACCTCCTGTGGCGTGGTAGGCTGCAATTTGGCCTGTAAGTCGGAGATTTGCTGATCCAGCTATGTCTTGATGACCTACATTTCTGTCCTAGATGCTTCCAATGCTGCAACCATTATTTCCACTTTGGCCCAGGGCGTAGCTGTGACCGGGATCTCGTCTGGAACCTCTGTGTAGATATGGTGGATCACTATTTCAAGCTCCACCTGCTATGATATAGCGAGGTAAATTTCAGCGTTCTTACATGCGATGGTCCTCTAGGCCACACCGAGCTGTAGGTGTACTTTCTAGTCTCGATGGTGGATCTCCCGGAACACGGCAGTGTGGAGACCTTGTAATGCCTTGTGGGGTAGCCTAGCCAGATCCAATTGTATCCCCATACCTGCTTGGAGTTGGATTCCTACAAGGGCAGTGCTAGGAAAAGAGCAACGACGACTTTCTTCCGTAGCTAGTACTGTACTGCTGGTTGCTAAGGGAGCCCGTGTCTGAATTACGCTAGTATGTAGCATATCTGTCTTCCGCTGGACGGCACGGAGCTCAGCTAGAATGGTGTCAATTTCAACCTTCTATTGTTCCTCTATGGATTCCCATCTATCCTCTGTAGCCAATGTAAGTGCATCCGTGATTTTTTCGAGGTCACCGTCAGTTAGCGTGACTGTCGCATCATATTCTTGGCATTGGGCACGCTGCATTTTTCGGGGCCCTTTTGCAGGCTCGCCTGGCTGCGTCATACCCTGGAGGGAGGTGGTATATTTTTTATTCATCCCTTGCACGCTAAGGTCTAGATGCGAACTGGACTCAGCGTCCTTTTCGGTGATCTGTGGCAGTTGTGATTCCTTTTTCGTGGCGGCGTCCGAGCCTCTCTTGCTCGGTCCTGCGGTTTCCTTGGGGTTGACAGGGGGGGTCACTCTTGTCGCGCAGGTCCCTTCGGTGCTCATTTCGCTAGGTATGAAACCAATCTACCATGTAGGGAGTGAGAGCACCATTATCCTATCGATTTCTTCGTCCCCCGACCCAATCACCATGATTTCCCCAAGTTTTGGCCCTGTAGGTATCGAAGCTTCTGCGGGGTTAGTATCTGCCATTCTAGCGTGAAAAGGGAATCTTGATTCTGGGGGACTATTGGCAGCGGGATTGGGTTGATTTGTCATGAACGGGATGCTACAGGCCCAGAGAACCGTGCATCATAGAGAAAATACATATGGGTTACGGAAGTGATACAAAACCTTTGTCGGAGCTATTCTTCCTACTTTATAGGGCTTGCGGTCATCCAACGGTAGGGTAAATGTCACTTGGAACTTACCATCAAGTAAACGGTAAAAAATCTCAAGGAATCGCTTCATTAATTGCCATCCACCCGCTCCATTCAACATTAACTTGTCCTCTTTACCAAATTTTACTATTCCAACCGCCACTTTTCACTCCTCATGTGCACTCAGTGTACTTGCTGCACTTGGACTAAAAACGTGTGCCTCTGGCGCATCCTTCCTCAACATAGGCTTGTTCTGTAGAAAATTTTAAACCAAAGACATGTTCCTCCGACATGCATCATCCCAACATAACTAAACCCCTTTCGTAAGAAAGTTTCTCAGAGGTGTTGTGATCAGTGTGTACTGTCAAACAAACTTCCTGTAATAACCTGCGTGGCTGAGGATTGAACGCAACTATTTCTTGGTTGTAGGAGTTGCCGGATATATTGTAACTCTACTTCCTGTATTCGCATCCCAAATCTTAGCCAACGTAGGGTGAGTTTCAATGCCTCCCATTTGTAGCCTACCCGCCCTGGTAATCATGCGCATCCCTTCCAATTCTAAGTCAGAAGCAGCTTGTGGATCCTTCTTATCTTCTGTTGGGGCTAGGCCGCAGTAATCAGCTAGACTTGGCACTTGTGTTTCCCATGTGGGTATTTCAGGTGTGACATATAGGTACGATTCACCCCATGCCACAACATCAGTGTCTTGCAGAGCTGCGTCAAGTGCCTCTATCCCACCTACGAGCCCAAATGTCCCCATAAATTCATCCTTCAAAGTCTCCCAATGGCGAGTGCACTGATGTAGCTCCATGTCTAAATACTGTGCGGTGGGAAGTGGTCCCAAGGCATGAATAAATAGATGAACCCATTATTCTGTAGTCTTGTCACACCATTTCTCCATCCATGTGAATAGATACTTGCGCGGGTCTTCAGGGCCGATGTATATTTGGGCGCACATGTGATCGGGTTTTTTGAATCGCGGGACCATCATATCCCAAAACTTTTCCCAGTCCTGGAATGCTTCCTTATGTGTGTCCCACCATCATGCAGGTGTCTTACGCATGGCGAGATTAAGGGCCCCTAGCCTTCGTCCTCTTGGAACCTCAGCTTTGAATGCTCATAAAAATTCCTTAATATTACTAGAACCATCGAATTAGGGTAGGTCTCTTGCCTCTAAGGAAATGCAGTGGAAGTCCTTTGTGACCCATAGCATCACAGTGCAGAGACATCATGTAATCGGTTTTTCCAATTCTCCATCTCCCCATCAGAGTCAGAGAAACATTCACTTTCCTCTTCCCAGCAGAGCACACCATCAGTCGTGGGGTTAATCCAATCTTCGTCCTGCATAGTCATCTTATAAATATGATCCACACCCTCTTCATCATGCACCGGCTCAGTGTGTTGTTCACCTTCCACAAGATCTAATGGCACTATCACCCTTGTACCATTATTCTCAAACACCATGCTTCTCTTCTTCAAGTTAATGATACCTTCCATATCGATGGCCCAATCCAAGCCCAGGAGCACAGGATAGGGGTCCGAATCTTCTACAATCTCAATTACCTCAAAGTCTGCCTGGGCCTTTACTCCTGCAATATCCGCCACGATTTTCAATAGTCTCCCCAAGGGTATAATCTTTTGCTGATTATCCATGCATAGCTGGATAGTGGACCATTCCAATTTAGGTTCTCCCATTTGTTGCCAAGTATGTTTAGGTAATACATTCGAATTTGACCCTAGGTCAAAAATAACCTGATCCATCTCATAATCACTGTTCTGTGCAGTCAACCGCATCTCCCTACTAGTGCATTTCTTATATCTATATAGTTTGTACATGTCCTTGATTTCCGGAGGTAGGCTAGGTTGTGTTGCGTAGCTATCTATCAATGCCTAAAGATTCTCTACAGTCGTTGGGTTGCGTAGCATCTTCATACATGCTTGTACAAAGGGCTTGACCTCCTCGTCTGCCTTAAGGTTCGCAGGTGTCTGAGAAGTAGATGCCTCTGCCTTAGCAAAGCCTTTGCGAGTTGCGATAAATGTTTCTTTTTTCCTTGCTTAGGTCCAAACCTTCTTGTTTGATAACAACTTTCTGGATCAAAGATTCAATCGCAGCCTTCTCCCTAGGTCCTCCAGTGGCCATTCCACTACACGTTACGACATTTATGGTTGGATCTTTGTCTCGCAGCTCAGCCTTAACCCACTGCACATTCTAAGTAGGTGTTGGCTACTTCTCCTACATTTTTGCTATCAATATTGGACAGTCTATGATCGCATGATCTAGCTGTCTACAGTACCGGCAGGACTGTCTCGTATGATTCGGGAAGTCTCTCGCAAAGTGCCTAACCTCTTCACAGTTATAACAGATTAGCTACCCTCGTCCCCGACCTGCGCTTCTGCCTTGGCCTCCCCCCCTGCCGCTGGTTGGGGAGCCCCCTATGCCTGTGGGGGACATTGGCGACGCAGGGTCTGATTGTACCCTATATAATTTTCTGTGATTGATCATCAAATGGTATATTTGATAGTTCTATTCATCATGTCCTACCAATATAAAGAACCTGCATCATTGATTTTTTACCTCTAGGACATACGCAGCAAGGCGGGGCAGTGGTTTGTGTCATGCATTCCTACAATGCGACAATCATCGCACCACAATGCTGGCCCACTTGGCCCTGCAATTTCTCTCAGGCGTAACGGTCTAGGTCCCCTGGCCTGCATATAATCTGCTAACAGAGGGTAGTTATCCTTGGTGTGCCCATTCATCCTGCACCATATGCACCAAATTTCAGAGCTAGTCTCTGCACCTTGCTCTTTTCGCAGGTTTTGGATCTCCATGTGCATTGCTTCTAGCTGTCCTTGGATCTATTGGACGCCCAGCTGGGTCTCGTCTTGAGGCACAACTTCTAACTTCATAGCACCCTCCAAAGCTTTCTCCCATGATTCGAACATTTGATGACCCATAGGTATGTGTAGGTGAGGTAGTAGCATAGCAATGAACCATTCTGTATGCTATCTTTCATCATATTTAAATCCTCCTTCTCTAATCATCTTCTTCAGTCATTGATCAACCTCCCACATAGACTCAAAAGGTCCTTGAAATCTTTTAGATCAACCACTATTTTCGAGTAGGACTTAGGCTTCTTGAATTTGCTTCAAAGTGTTCTTAATCTCCTCAATGGTTGCGTTCGCATGCTGGCTGATGTATCCCATGTACTAGTCCAAAGCTCTCCCTTCAAAGGCAAGGGATAGTTGTGCCCGCCTCACTACATCACTAGTTATGTTCTGCACAGTCCATACTGATCCTGTGACAAACTAGAACTGATCCATGTCTTCATCCCCCACACCCTTAAAAGTTGGCAACTTCATGTGCACAACCATGTCATCTTCCGGTGGTGCTGGAGGTGTAGGTGAATTCTTACTCCTATGCTGGTTTGAAAGTGGTGTGCTGGGAGGACTCTCCACAACTGCATCTCTTACCAGGTTGTAGACAGATCTATCTCCTTCTAGGTTGGTCCTATAGTATTTTCCGCTTCACGTCGTACTTCCAACCGGATCAGTGGTCATTCACTCGGTGTGACTACACAAGATACTCTTTTTGCACAATAATATCTTAATCAGCAATGGTAAGGTATTCAGAAACTTACCTCAGAAGCCGTTGAAGAATCTTCGCTCTGCTTTTGAGTAGGATACAAATTGATCGATGGAAAATTCTGTCATGAACCCTCCTAGCACACTATCCACCCAGTGGTCCACCATGTGAGTGATGGTGTTATTAGTCTTCTCTAACTGCTAAATCAATTCGGGAGTCCACTGCGTGACCCGTTCGTCCTTCCAACACTTCTGAAATTCGACGAACCTCGCGAGCCACTCCTAGAGCTCGATTGCAATTGTTACAAAGAATATCTCATAGATATCCATGAAAATATAATTTTTTTTCCACTCCTCGATGGTCAACCTCTTACTGTCGTTCTCTTTCACTGCGAATTCCTAAACTTGCTGTTCGAACCATTCATCAATTTCTTTTCTTTTAGGTTTCCAGTATGGCCTTCGCATTACGCGATCCCTCTCTCAAAATGCTCCCAGTCCCGGCAATGAAACCATTTTTTGTCTCAAGGGGTCCTGACCCAGGTTCAGAGGTTCAAGGTTTGCCAAAAAACCCCTATACTACTAGACCTTTCAGCAGTGACTTGCTTGCACAGGCCAAAGTCTCACCCAAAGTAGTATGGGTGGGTACTGGAACCAGGTTTCCGCACCCTGGGAGACGGTAGGTAATTTAAGCAGAGCTACGTTCAACCTTATAGTGACTAGATATTATATCATAGAGCCTAGATCTACAGATTTCCTTCGCATCCATGTGCGCAACAACAATGATATTCACAGTAATCAACAGATCATGAACTTATATAATGATAATGCAACTATTTCAGATATTTTTGCATGAAGTGCAATAGAACAGATTTAGATCGCACCATAAAAAAGTAACACAAGTATGTTCATAGCTTAAATCAATAACACAACAACATATATTAATTAACCACATATCACAGATTCACATCATAGTAATTCCAATAGATTCAGATATTCAACAATACTTCTGCATTCATTAATCCTTAAGATCTACTTACAATACCCCAAAACCCAACCTATGCACACAGTAGCAGGGTTCGCACACAGCAGGACTGAGAATATCCACGCACACAGCAGGAGGAGTCCTTCCCCAACAACCCTAGCCAGATCTATTAGTTCACACTTAGCATCAATCTCTATTCATTCCTCCTCCTTTACAACTCAAAATGTCCTTCTATTTATAACAAGCTAGCCTAAACTTTCCTGTGGTCTAAAAACCGTGGTTTCTGGACTCTAGGTCTACCCTTTGACCCATTACAATGCTTTCAGGGCTTTTACACACCCCAATACCCCTGCACTAGACCAAAATATGCCAAAAATATACAGAATACTCGAAATTGTCCCAGTTCGCAGCCGTTGGAGGACCCTGCTCCAACATCAACGTTTTAATTTTTAACCAAGGTCAAATAACCAAAATCCATTTGACGAATGTGTTTATTGAATATCTAACCATCATACATCAGTTAGCCGACATTGCGACTTTTCATTCGATGAAGATGGTATGGATCCGACGATATTTTGTTTTGGACAGGAGACGAATATCTCACACTGGTTCATTGATGAGGGCCGACGAATATTCGACACTGGTTCATTGATGAGGGCCAATGAATATCCAAAAATTGTTAAATTTACATCTAATATACGACGATTTATTATTGAAAAATAATGGAAGAGGCTCCAATGAATGGTCATTAACTTCAAGAAGGTATTTTTTTTTTAAAGTTTTGGAAAATTTGATTTCAAACTAGCTCAGTCTAGAACTTTAATGTATATGTAACCCAATTACTCAGACTATGGTTCAGGCAAAAAAATTTGGAGAATGTGTAATTGTCATGTGTTTCAATTCAAGAATTCACTCAAATGAAATAAGGTACATGGGATGCGAGCTTCAGCAATGTTGTGCCAAAAGAGGATTGGCATGTAATCTACATAGAATTCTAGTACAATCCTCTTCTCGCACAACATTGCTGAACCTCACATTCCATGTACATTATTTCATTTGGGCGAATTCTTGAATTGAAACACATGAAAATTACACATTATCCAATTTTTGCTGCCCGAACCATAATCTAGGTAATTAGGCTACATCTACATTAAAGGTCTAGACTGAGTTAGTTTTAAATCAAATTTTGCTGAACTTAGAATGGAAAATACCTTGTTAAAGTTAACGACCATTCCTTGGAGCCTCCTCCATTTTCCCAAACTTCAGCTTGAAAACCAAGCAATAATGAATAGATAGAGAGGACAAGCATCTTTAATTATTAGAAATAGGATACATATGAAAATTTATAAAAGGTATAAAACACATGTTTCTCAAATAATAAGAACCACAAAACAAATTCCTAATAAAAATAACGAAAATTTGAATGCTAAATGTAATGTTACCTTTTTGAGATATTTTCTTCCGATAGTTGTTCCTCTTCAACATCCAAATCGACACAGATTGTCCTACACATATTCATGAAAACAATTTGAAAAATCTAAGCAAAGGTTTCTTGCTTTTTGGGAAATCCATATATCTAGTTATCACCCTCAATATATACTCCAATGTTCCTTCTAGCTAAGAAAACCATGAGATTTTTCTTCCCTACAGAGGGAGTGAAACTTCAAGGCTTCACCGATGAATATTGGGCAGGAAGTCTATCAGATAGAAAGAGCACATCCAGAGGGATCTTCAGCATAGGATCAACATCAGTTTATTAGTACAATAGGAAGCAACGATCTGTGGCACTCAGTTCAGCTGAGGCAAAGTATATGGTAGCCAGTTAGGCTGCATGTGAGGCCATCTGGATGAGGAAGATTCTGGTTGGTTTGTTTCGTTCTCAGATGGATCCGAGTGTGATACATTGTGATAACAAGAGTTGCATTAAACTCTCAGTTAATCCGGTATTCCATGATAGGTCCAAGCATATAGACATCTGGTACCACCATCTTAGATATTGTGTTCAAAGGTGCATTATGTTAGTTCAGTACATTCCCACAGAAGATCCAGATGCAGATATTTTGACGAAGGCACTTTCCAAGTGAAAATTTGATACCATAGAGGCAGGATTGGGATGGCATGTAATCCCTTTCTTGTTGAGAGGGAGTGTTGAAAATTCAACAAGAAATGTGTGACTAATTTAATTTTCCCTTAATTAAATTGGACAATAAAATGTAATCTCATCTCATAATCACTTATAATAGTTAACTGAGTGTGATAAACTTAGTTAGCTCATGAATTTTGAGTCGAGGGTGGTTGGTGAGGCATGCCGAGTGATTATATTAGTTATGGAGTTCGATTTGCAGTTAGTGCATTAGTTTAATGCATGATAAATCAATTAACTCAATTTATTGAGTTAAAACTAGTTGAACTAGTTGTAGCTGTTTGTTGCACTAGTGAGAGATCAAGTGAATTAAATCAGATTTAATTCACATGTAGTGATCTTTCATGTAACTAATGATTTACTATTAATTTCTGCATGCATGTCAGTTCCAGTGGAAACAATGTTACCGATGAAATAGGTAACCGCACTGTTACCTACTTTTTTTTGGTAGCATAAAAAGCACTCGATTTTGAAAAGTGGTGATGCAAAATCACCTCTTTTTTTTTTTGAGCACATTTTTGACACTCTAATATTTTTATTTATGAAGTATGAATATTTGTTTTAAGATGTTAGTGATTTTCATGCTAATTTTGAAACGTATTGATGCAGCATCAACTTTTTTTTTTAGAGTGGTGATTTTCATGCTAATTTTGAAACGTATTGATGCAGCATCAACCTTTTTTTTAGAGTGGTGATTTTCATGTTGGTAATAAAACTAAAACTTAGATAAAAAATATATATATATATAAAAACAATATAAAAACCAATAAAAATGTTAAAAAAAACAAATTAACTCGTTAATATATATATATATATATATATATATATATATATATATATATCAAAAGAAATGACAAAATTTGAAAAAAAAACACATAATTTAAAGAAAAAAAAACAAAAATTAACCCAAAAAAAACATCAAAAACATTTCTTTTCTAAGTTATTTAAAAAATCCATATAATAATAAAAAAATAAAATTTAAAAATAATTTAAATTACAAAATTAAAATTTAGATTAAAAAAATAAAATACAAGAAAGAAAAAATTAAATTTAAAAAATAATAATAATAAGAAAACAAAAATACAAATTTTAAAATTAACCAAAAAAAACAAATTAAAAAAAAAAACAAAATTTAAAATTGAAAAAGAAAATTAAAATAAAAGAATTATAATAAAAAAAATATCATTAAAAAACAAAATAAATGAAAAAAACCACGTGCAAATAATTAAAAAACAAATATCCATAAATTTGTTGTTTTTTTTAAATGAAACAATTTATAAATTTTAAAAATGAAAAACCAAATAAACTAAAAAATTTAAAAAAAATAAATAAAAAAAATTAAAATTTAATAAATTTAATGAATAAATTTTAAATTTTAAAAAATAATTAATCTAAAATATTAAATTTAAAAATTAAAAAAAAAAAAAAAAATTAAATTTAAAATAAAAAATTTGAATTAAAAAAAAATAATTTAAAATTTTTTGAATTTAAAAAAAAATAAAAAATAAAAATCAAATTAAAAATAAAAATTAAAAATTAAAAAAAAATAAAAAAATAAAAGAATTTTTTGATCGTGGTGGTGCCGCAAGTCGGCCTCCCACCCAGGTGGCGGCGGAGGCCAGCTGCTGGGCGGGTTGGGGGATGCAGCCCTCTGCCCGCCTAGCGGCCTGCGTCTGCCGCCACTTGGGCGGGAGGCCGATTCCGGGAATCGCCCTCCCGCGGCGGGAGGCCGATTCCGGGAATTGCCCTCCCGCTGTGGGAGGCCGATTCCGGGAATCGCCCTCCCGCCGCAGGAGGCCGGTTCCGGGAATTGCCCTCCTGAGGCGAGAGGTCGATTCTGGGAATCGCCCTCCCGCGGTGAGAGGCCGATTCCGGAAATCGCCCTCCCTCGGCGGGAGGCCGATTCCGGGAATCGCCCTCCCGCCGCGGGAGGCCGATTCCGGGAATCGCCCTCCCGCCGCGGGAGGCCGATTCCGGGAATTTCCCTCCCGCCGCGGGAGGCCTATTTCGGGAATCGGCCTCAGGGCGATTCCCGAAATCAGCGTCCCGCGGGAGGGCGATTCCCAGAATCAGCCTCACGGCGATTCCCGAAATCGGCCTCCCGCCATGGGAGGGCGATTCCTGGAATCGACCTCCTGCCGTGGGAGGGCGATTCTCGGAATCGGCCTCCCTCCTAGCGGTCGGCCTCCGCCGTCACTTGGGCGAGAGGCCGATTGGCGGTGCCACCACAATAAAAAAATTCTTTTTTATTTTTTATTTTTTTAATTTTTAATATTTTATTTTTTTAATTTGATTTTTTTAATTCAAAAAAATTTATTTTATTATTATTATTATTGTTTTTAATTTATTTTTTATTTTTATATTTGAAATTTAATTTGTTTTTGTTTTTGTTTTTTTTATTTTTTTAAACTTTATTCATTTTTTTGTTTTTAATTTTTTTTTTCTAAATTTTGTTGATAATTTTTATTAAATTTTGTATTTTTTTAAAAATTGATTATTATTATTATTATTAAATTTTATGTTTAGTTTTTTCATTTAATTTTTTAAAATTTAGTAAATTTTGTGTTTTTTTTTAATTAATTTATTTGAATTTAATATTTTTTTAAATTTTTTTTATTTTTTTATTATTATTTTTTTAATTACATAAAATTTTTATATTTTTTTATTTCAATTAAAATTGTGTATTTAAAATTAGATTTTTTTTAAAGTTAAACTTAATATTTTCAAATTAATTTGTTTTTTATTTTATTTTTTATTTAATATATTTTTTTAATTGATTTTTTTCAATTTTTCAATTTTAATTGATTTTTTAAAGTTTTTTAAATTTTTATTTTAACAACGTTTTTTTTTCTTTATATTTAAAATTTAATTTTTATTTCAAAATTTATTTGTTTATTCATTTATTTATTAAAATTTAATATTTTTTTTTAATTTAATTTGTTATTTTAATATTAACCCCTTTTTTTAATTTAATAAAATCTAATATATATATATTTTTAATTTAAGGTCATATATATATATATATATATATATATATATATATATATATATATATATATATATATATATATATATATATATATATAATTTTTTATAATTTAAATTTAATATATTTTTTAAAATCTATTTGTTTTTTAAATATATATTTCTTTAAATTTAATATTTTTATTGTATTTTTTTTTTTTCATTTTTAATTAATTTTTCATTTTTTTACTTTTAATTTCAATAATTATTTTTTATTTATTTATTTTTTAAATTTATATTTTAAAGTTTTAAATTTATTAAAATTTAATATATTTCTTAAAAAAAACTTTTATATATATATATATATATATATTAAATTTAATAAACATTTTCTTTTTCTTTTTTAAATTTAATTTCTATATTTTATTTTTTATAATTTCTTTCTTTTTAAACTTGTTTTTCTTTTTAATTTAATATTTTTATTTTGTTTTTATTTTTATTTTTTTATTTCTATATATTTTGAAATTTTAATCTTTAAATTTTTTTTTAATTTTTAATTTTTAACTTTTTTCTTAAATTTTAGGTTTTTTTAATGTTTGAATTAAAATTTTTATTTTGTTTTTATTTTTATTTTTTTATTCCTATATATTTTTAAATTTTAAGTTTTAAAATGTTTTTATTTTTTAAATTTATTTTTTTTTCTTAAATTTTAGATTTTTTTTAATTTTTGAATTTTAAAAATAAAAAAATGTTATTTCTATTTTTGAAAATGTCAAAAATATGCCATTTTTTTTTTTTTTGGGTTATTCTAGCATCAATTGGTTTTGTTTTGAGGGTGTTTTTTCAATCCTTTTTTCAAGAAACAATTTTGTTTTTAGCATAATTTTATAAAATGTTGAAATTTGACCTTAAAAAAAAACCAAGTGCGTTCTGGAATACACTTTTTTGTTTTTGGGGTATTTTTTCATGTTTTTTGAGTCTTTTTGGGCTAGAGTTCCCGTTTTGAGGTCAGGTTACCTATTTCATTGGTAACAGTGTTTGCAGACCTATTTGAGACAAAGGTTAAAGGGATGTTAACTATCAGTTGTATCATTAGTAGGTTTCTTGCATGCATTTAGACAACCATAGGATTTCCCATGAGCATTGCATAGTTTTGGAAGGTTGAATTTCCTAAAGAATAGGGATTGCATTCCACATGAATTGTTCAAGCAAGGCAGGATGAGCAGAGGCTGAAAATTGGTTAAGTGTTGGTCAATTTTGTCCGGATCAGTGTGGGACAATTGTGAGAGTGCAAGAGACTCTTGTGAGAAGAGTGCATTGTAATTGTTTCATGATTCCTTGGTGAATATACAATAGAAGGTAGAGGGGTTTTGAGCAGTAAGCTTTCCCTGGGAAAATATCTGTGTTGTGGTTTGATTTGATTATTTCTTTACTTGTTGTTATTGGTGATTGTGTTTATTTTCTGAAATTAATTTGTGAAAGGATTCAGTATCTTGCTCTAGCATATTGCATGATCGGATTGAATCCATTGATATAAACATTGTTTGTATAATTTCTACACCAATTGGAAAATGACATCTTCTAGACGCAATCTTGTATCAACGATGGTAATATTTCTTTGGTATAATGTAATGTCAACAAACCAATTGCATTGGTGTGCTTACTAATATCATTGATATTGTAATAATGAAATTCAATATTTTTTGAAATTGGGATTCTAGAGATGATGAATGACAAACCTACCATCTTTCGATGCACCCCACTACAATATCAACTCGGGAGAAGGATTCATTAAGAGAAATACTCAGAGTTGAATCATAGAAAGAATGATTGAATCAACCACCTATTCAATTCCCACTATGTCTAGATTCACTAGTTAGGAATGACTATAGCAATAGTTGTTCTTCATTACAAGTTGGAAATGGAGACAATCAAATAGAGGTTAGTATGGATGATTACTTACGCAATATGACTTCCATGGAGGAAATTTTTTTAGAGGATTCCAGAACGATATGCTAGGGGGATGATGCTCATATCACTGATAACTTATTCAAAATCCTGAAATTTGTTGCCAACAACCCTGTCTTTGGAACTGGTGGAAAGTAAAAATATACTTAGTTGGGGAAAATGATGTTGTTGTATAACTTGAAAGAAATTTTTTGCATGTCCAATGCATGTTTCTCAACAATATTGAGGTAATTTACTTGCATGATCGATCAAGTTCCTTATATTTTTTCACACAATAAAAATTTAAAAATGATCAATTTTATGAATGTTAAATATTGACATTATACAATTGGATTCCCTACCAATTGCAGGATATTCAAAGATAACGTTCTTCTGAGTGATAATGTTTTTTTGAGTAGCTATGAAGAGGTAAATAAATTGTTTAAAATGTTGGGTATTGAGTACATATAATATCATGCATGTACAAATGATTTTATTATATATAGAGGAGAATATGCAGACAAAGAGATATGTATGAAATGTGGGCATGAAAGGTACCATATTTCAAACAGAATGAGTAAATCACATGCTCATCATCATAAGATATTGAGGCACATGCCTATAATCCCAAGGATTCAAAGACTCTTTTGTAGCAAATAATTAGCTATGTTGCCGGAATTACATGCTTCACATATAAGTGAGTTAGGAGCTATGTGAATGCCAACAGATTCAATATCCATGAAGCATATAGAGGATACATGGCCTGAAACATTTAAGGATGAAGTGCAAGTTCTATGACTCAGCATAGCCATGGATGGCTTCAACCCATATTCCCTCCAAAACATCAAATATTTTGTTTGGACTATAGTAGTGATTAATAAAAACAACCCCCCTGTTAGGTCCCTATATTACTAGTATAGTCCCTTATTGTTGTTAGTGTAACCCAATTATTGTTATTATTGTACCCTTGTAACCCCCATTTTGTTATTATTGTGCCCTTAAATTATTATTGTTAGGTCGGCTAGGATTACATTGTGGCCCACTAGGATTACATTATGGCCCCACGGACTCTTATATATAGAAAGGAGGTTTTGTAAATTTTATCATCCAAGAATTTTTCATTCATGTAATGTATTGGAGGTTTCCCCCTCGAAGTGGCTTATTTCTAAGGCGTTGATATCTCTTTTCTTCTCTTTTTGGAGCTGGTTTCACAACATTTGGTATCAGAGCTTTAGATTCTAGGGTTTCGCTGCTCCAAACAAGTCATCGTGGAATTTTCTCTATAACTTTGTTTCTACGAAGTTTCAGAAGCTGAAATTTTTAGGGTGCGAAGATGAAATCCTGAGGAAGCTTTTCTAAAAATTTTAGAGCTTGGTTCATAACATTTTCGGAGATATGATCTATGGAAGTTAGGTATTTTTTTAGGCTCCTAAACAAGTCATCGTGGAATTTGCGCTATAATTTTTTTCTACGAAGGTTCAGAATCTAAAATTTGTATGGTGCGAAGCAGAAATCCTGAGGAAATTCATCAAAAAATTTCAGAGCTTTTTTCACAAAATTTTTGGAGATATGATCTGTGGAAGGTAGTGCTTTTTCAGGCTCCTGAATTTCATCTCAAAGAGGTGATCGTGGGAAAATTTCAATAATTCTCTCTCTGGGCATCGGATTGGAGTGCCGTAAAAAGTGGTCACAAGTGCACGGACTGTAGTTTCTTGGATATCAATTTTAGAGACAAAGGACAAAGCAGTGACACATGGCAAGTAGTACAAGTTCTCTCTACTGAATCAGTCCATAATTAGGTCAGTGTGGGAGATTGGACACAACTTTGTCTTGAAGAATCCAAATCAGGTCAGACCTGTGGCATTCGAAAGATAATTTAGAGGGCTACGTTGGTACTAAAATTAAAATATTTAAGTTTTGCAATCACAGAGATAATCCAATTTCAATATCGAGCTCCTCAAAAGCAAGAAAAAGGTGTGTATTTTTTTTCTGAATTGCATGAGTCTTGTTTGAAGAATCAATTTGAATTGATTCCAAGGGCATATTGTAGAATAGATATCAGTATTGGGTTCTAAAATATGCCTCGTAAAAATAATTCAACACCCATTAAGCCTTCAGAAGGGTCTACTATGACTCATAAAGATGAAGAATTGCAACATGATCTATCAAAATTACAAGAGCAAGTGCAACAAATTTCACTCTCGCAAAGAGCAACAAAAAATGAAATGGAAGTTTTGAAGAAAGGCATGGAAGAGAAGATGGATGGTTTGAATAAAGGCGTGGAAGCTAAGATGGATGGCATGGAAGCTAAGATGGATGGCATGGAAGCTGGCATGGAAGCTAAGATGGAAAACATGAAGAATGATCTAAAAACAGACATCGAAGGTTTGACAAAGTTGATACAAGAAATGTTTCCTAATGGTGAAAATATAGTAGAAGAACCTCATGATGAGAAAAAAATCAATGTTAATTGTGATTTGATAAACTCTAATGTTGGCGGGAAGAACCACCATATTCCAAAAATGGATATAAGGAAGTTTGATGGAAAGGATCCTGTAACATGGATACTACAGATGGAGCAATATTTTGATCTCCATAATGTGGAAAACACACAAAAGGTACGCATTGCAACTTTACATTTAGAACAAAATACATTTGTATGGTATCGATGGCTTTGCTCCCGTAAAAAAATTGTCACTTGGCCAATTTTTACGGAGGAAATGATAGCACATTATGAGGATACAAAGAGCAACACCTTCTTTAGCCAATTGATAAATCTCAAACAAAAGGGTTTAGTGGGGCAGCACATTGAGGAATTCCAAAAATTGAATATAAGGGTAACTGATATTCCAGAGGAACACTGGATTGATCTCTTCATAGGCACTTTAAGGGATAATATACAACATGAAGTTCGCGTTCTGGAACCTGATTCATTGGAGAAGGCATTCAGGTTGGCAAGAAAAGTTGAATGTAAAATTATGGCGACGAGGAAGCCTACCACTCAATTCTATAAAGAAGGAAGTGTTTCTACGCCTAGATTTCCACAACCTACAAGGTTGACACCACAACAATTGGAAGAAAAAAGAGCAAAAGGGCTTTGCTACAGTTGTTATAGCAAATACACTAAAGGTCATAAGTGTGCTGAGAAGAAATTATTTTACATAGATTGTGAAGAGGAAGAAGAAAATGAACAAGAAGAGGATATACACCAGGAACCAACCCTAGAAGAGGAAGAAATGAGTCCGGCCATATCGTGTAATGCATTGGCAGGAATTATCACTCCTCAAACTCTCAAGATAGAAGGACATATCAAGAAGAAAAAGGTAATAGTGTTGATTGATTTGGGTAGCACCCATAATTTTATTCATTGTAAGGTAGCCAAGGAATTGAATTGTTTCCTATACCCAGCACCAGAATGTCAAGTGATGGTTGCAAATGGAGGAACTATAAATTGCTCTGGAAAATGCCATAATATCGAGCTAACCATGGGGGAATATGTATTGAATAGTCCAATGCTTTCCATTCCTATGGGAGGTGCTGATGTTGTACTAGGAGTACAATGGTTACAATCTTTGGGGACGGTAGCTTTTAATTTTTCAAGAACTTTTCTTGAAATTTTTTTCAGAAGGAAAGGAAGTCGAATTACGGGGTATTGAAGGGAAGCCGGGAAGGATAATAAGCTCTAATGTCATGACAAAGCTTCTAAAGAAAGAGCAACGAGGCGTAATTGCACAATTATGCTCACTAGAAGTTCCAACATCAAAATCATCTATTTCTGCAGATCTCCAACAAGTCTTGGACAATCATTCCAAGGTGTTTGAAACTCCCAAAGGACTCCCACCTATTTTTTATCATGATCATGCTATTCATTTGATTCCGGGAAGTGTTCCTCCAAACATCATGCCTTATAGATATCCTTATGTCCAAAAGAGCGAAATTGAACATATGATTGCAGAAATGTTAGAGGCGGGTATAATTCAACCTAGTCAAAGTTCTTTCTCTGCTCCTGTAGTATTGGTACACAAGAAGGATGGATCATGGCGAATGTGTCCGGATTATAGGGAGCTCAATAAGCTCACCATTAAAGACAAATTCCCCATTCCTATGATTGATGAATTATTGGATGAATTACATGGAGCAATTTATTTTACCAAGTTGGATCTTCGTTTAGGATATCATCAAATTAGAATGAAGACTGAAAATATTCCAAAAATAGCATTTCGAACTCATGAGGGTCATTATGAATTTTTGGTCATGCCTTTTGGCCTTACCAATGCACCTTCTACATTTCAAGGGTTGATGAATTCCATTTTCAAACCCTTCCTTAGAAAAATTTTGCTAGTATTTTTTGATGATATACTAATCTACAGCAGGTCTTGGAAGGATCATGTTGAACATGTTGACAGGGTGCTCAAACTATTGCAGGAGAAACAATTATGTGAAAAAACATCCAAATGTTTCTTTGGAGTACAAGAGGTGGAATATCTGGGTCATATTGTATCTCACGAGGGTGTTAAAGTAGACCCTAACAAAATTAAAGCCATTAAGGAATGGAAAGTCCCCATAACCATAAAGAAGTTGCGAGGATTTCTCGGGTTAACAGGGTATTATCGCAAGTTTGTTAAGAATTATGGGAGAATAGCAGCACCTCTAACAACATTATTGAAGAAAGATGAATTTTCATGGACTCCTGAAGCAACTAAGGCCTTTGAACATCTTAAGGAGGCAATGTGCCTAGCACCGGTCTTAGCTACGCCAGACTTCACAAAAACCTTTATTGTGGAATGTGATGCCTCAGGAAATGGAATTGGTGCAGTTTTAATGCAGGAAGGAAGAGCCATTTCTTTTGAAAGTCGTCCAATCAAAGGAAAGTATTTACAGAAACCTATTTATGAGAAGGAAATGTTAGCAATACTGCATGCACTAAAGAAATAGCGAACTTACCTAATGGGAAGACACTTCAAGGTAAAAACTGATCATGATAGTCTTAAACACTTTTTGGAACAAAGACTATCTTCAGAAGAGCAACAAAAGTGGGTCACAAAGATGTTGGGTTATGACTTTGAAATAATCTACAAAAAAGGAAAGCTTAATGTTGTTGCAGATGCACTCTCAAGAAAGAATGAAGAGGTGGAAGCATTGCTTTGTGCTATTTCTATTATCCAACCAGATTGGATAACTGAAGCAAGAGATGAATGGAAGAAGGACAAAGATGTATGGACACTCATTCAAAAGTTGCAGCAAGATCCTAGTACATCCGATACATTTAGTTGGAAAAATGATTCCTTATGGTACAAAGATCGCTTATATCTTTGTAAGAATTCCCAACTAAAACAAAAGATTCTTCTGGAATTGCACATTTCTCCTTTAGGAGGACACTCAGGATTTTTAAAAACTTACCACAGGGTGAAGAAAGAATTTTTTTGGGATGGCCTTAAATCTGATATTCAAAAGTTTGTGGCGGAATGTTTGGTTTGCCAGCAGAATAAAGTTGAGACAATTAAGACCCCGGGTCTTCTACAACCTTTATCCATTCCAAGTAAACGTTGGGAGGAGATTTCAATGGATTTTATCACAGGTTTACCTAAGTCCGAAGGAAAGAGTGTCATCATGGTGGTAGTTGATAGACTTACCAAATATGCACACTTTTTGCATTATCTCATCCATTTAAAGCAAGTACAGTTGCTACTACATTTATGGACAGAATTCAAAAGCTACATGGAATCCCAAGGGTCATTGTGAGCGACAGAGATCCTATTTTGACTGGAATTTTTTGGACGAAGTTATTTTCTTGTTTGGGTACTCAAGTAGCTCATATCTCATCTTATCATCCTCAATCTGATGGTCAAACAGAGATAGTAAATAAATGTTTGGAAGGATATCTTCGTTGCTTTGTATCCGATAAACAAACACAATGGGTCAAGTGGTTACCTCTCGCTGAATGGTGGTATACCACTTCCTTCCATACTGCAGCAAAAATGACCCCATTTATGGCACTTTATGGATATCATCCACCATCCATCACATCATCTTTAAGGGAAAATTTGAAGGTTCAAGCAGTTCAAGCAGTGGAAGATCACATTGAGCATTAGCAAGAAGTTCTCCAACTCTTAAAGGATAATTTGAATTTGGCACAAAATCGAATGAAACAACAGGCAGATCAACATCGCAGCGAGAGAAGTTTTGATGTAGGAGATTGGGTATTTTACGGCTACAACCA
Source organism: Pinus albicaulis (assembly GCA_034641835.2). Lineage (NCBI taxonomy): Eukaryota > Viridiplantae > Streptophyta > Pinopsida > Pinales > Pinaceae > Pinus > Pinus albicaulis. The sequence continues at coordinate 1,225,718,360 of CM076580.1, forward strand.
TACAAACAAATGTCTCTCAAGCAAGCAAATAAGGATAATAAATTATCGCCAAAGTACCATGGTCCTTACAAGGTGTTGCAAAAGATTGGTACTATGGCATACAAATTGGAGCTTCCTGCTTCTTCGCAAGTACATCCAATTTTCCATGTTTCATGCTTAAAGAAGGTTATCGGTGAAAATCTTCCAGTTCAAACAATATTGCCGTAACTCGATGAGTGGCAAAAATCATATTGGAACCTGAAGCAGTCACGGAAACAAGAACTCGACAGCTACAAAATCGATCAATTTCAGAGTATCTCATCAAGTGGAAAAACTTACCCACTGAAGAATCTACATGGGAGGATAAGAATTTTATACAGAAGCACCCACAGCTACTCAAGCGTTGAGGATAACACTTTTTTGAAGGAGAGGGGCATGTTAGGTCCATATATTACTAGTGTAGTCCCTTATTGTTGTTAGTGTAGCCCCCTTATTGTTATTGTCGTACCCTATAACCTCAATATTGTTATTATCGTGCCCTTACATTATTATTGTTAGGTCGGTTAGGATTATATTTCAGGCCCACTAGGATTACATTATGGCCCCATGGACTCCTATACATAGAAAGGAGGTTTTGTGAATTGTATCATCCAAGAATTGTTCATTCATGTAATGTATTGGAGGTTGCCCCCTCGAAGTGGCTTATTTCTAAGGCGTTGATATCTCTTTTCTTCTCTTTTTGGAGCTGGTTTCACAACACCCCTATGGTTTTATTTGAATAATGGACATCTTATGTTGGCTCTCATAGTCCCTAGTAGAAGACAAGTGAAGAATATGGATGTCTACTTACAACCATTGGTATATGAATTGAATGAATTATAGTAAGGGATAAATGTGTATGATGTATCAAGACCCATTGCAACAAAGAGGAGTTTTATGTTGTATGGAAGATATTATTACATTGTACATGATTATCCAGGCTTAGGAGTTTGCTCTGGTAAATTAAATTCTTATTGATTTGTTTAGTAAAAATATTATTTCGCATATCAATTTTATTTGCTACACTTTTTCAGATCTTCACGGTCACTAACATGTCGACCTGTATACAAAAATTTCACAAGTATTGTAATGAAAGGGTATCATGTATGTAAATGTTATGGACCTTCTTTAAAGGCTAGGTGGTTCAACCACCTATGAAAGCCCGTGTATGACTGCTCCAGGATATTCTTCCGAGAAGAACACCCTTACATAAGAGAAAAATCTGCTTTCAATGGTAACCAGAGATAACCCAAAGGCCTACAATAATGACACCAGTTGACTGGATTTGAGCATATGAGAGAGAGAAGGTGAAGGAGTTTTCATAAATATCTGATTCAAAAGGGGAGAATATATTCGATGATCCATAATTCTTCGAAACCTATGTTGAGAAATTCCCCATTGGGATGGAAAGGATACATCTATTTTATAAGCTCCCATATTTGGAGAATCTTAAGATTTCCCACTTACAAGATCCCATGCATATATTTAAAAATGTCTCATCTTATTTATCGAGGCACATATCATTGAAATAAAGTGACACATTGGTTGTGAAGAGATAGTTGAGATTGTTTGTATGTTTGAGAAGGAATTGTCAATGAGCTTCATGGACTTGCAGCTTCATCTTCTAATTCACCTAGTAGATGAGGTTGAATTAGCTGGGGACATTTCTTGTCATTGGATGTTATTCTTAGAGAAGTACTTGAATAAATTGAAAGGTTTTGTTCTAAAAAGTGAAAAACTCGAGGGTTCTATGGAACAGGGCTATATATCATATGAGTCCTTCTATTATTCCAATGAGTGCATCAAGCAGATCAAAAGCACACCAAGTGCGGCGATTTGGGACGACTAAAGGGATGAAGACAAAAGAGAAGGGGAGCATCTCAAAACAAATGGAAATAGGTGCATGATAAAGAGTAAGTGTGTGCTTATCATTTGTCAAATTACTACACAATAAATATTAACACTAAACTTCATATTAATGCATATTTTGATCTCATATGTACTATATATATATATATATATGTTGGTTTGATTTCATCAGTGAATTCATAAATTGAAGCCATCCACAAATTCATTCTTTACAATATGGAAGCAACACAATTGTGTGTCGCATTGTATGAAGAGAAGAGGAGGAAATTGGGTAGTGACATGAAATAATTCAAACAGTTGAAGGGTAGAAGCATGCATTATCCTGACCATTTAAAAGAAAATATGCCAATGACATGCCCTAATAGTTGGGTTGTTGATAAAGTCAAAGAGAAATATGGTGCATCTAGTCGTTACCTGCATTCTAAAGAGGACGCACTAAACATAGGGATTGGATGCATGAAATCATTAATTATAATATATTTTTGTACAGTTTTAACTTCATACTCCATCTTTGAATTGTAAAATATATATATTGTACATTTTTTAATTATGTTCAGATTATTAGATACATGACACTGTAATTTGTTCACTTTTTTATACGTGAATTTGTCCCCATATACATGGTCATATGGACATCATTTTCGCATGGAGGATGTTGATGATGGATGCATGACACAATACTATGGAATGGAAGTTGAGTTGGACCAATCTATTCTTGCTAGCCACCGCAATCAAAACCTAATTTGGGGGACATTAGATTATATTGGAAAGATACAAGAGATAATTCAAGTGGAATTCTCTTTGTTCCGATGTGTTATTTTTAGGTTCAAGTGGTGGGACACCTTTTATAGGAATAATGTAAAGGAAGATAACAATAGTGGGCTAATATCTATCAACTCTAGAAAGATGTGGCATGAATTTAGGGAGACTTATGTTCTCCCAAATCATTGCAACCAGGTGTTTTTTTAACTAGGTGTATTGGATAGGTATTGGTGGTTCGTATTAAGACACAACCATAGATCAAAACATATTTTGAGAAAAATTGGTGTTAGCATGCCAAGCAAGGAAGATAATCAGGGTGATGACAATGGAGAGTAATATGTACTTGTGTTATCTCATCATTTATGCTATTGTTGTATATATATTTTTTCATTATTTCGCTAATTATATTATTTTTTTATTCACATCATTGGCGTTTTATAATATAATTGGTAAGATTCAAAAATGTTTTTACACTTTTTTTGCAGTGGAAACATTTTACATTACTTAAAACTAAGTATTTCCAATTGTGTACATTATCTATGATAATAAATATTCAAGGTCATAACCCTTATCAAATAGGAAAGTGAGAACAAAATAGTGAATTTAGAAATAACATTGAATATTTAGTCTCAACTTAGATACTTATTCGTTTAGTCACAGGTTTTTTCTTCTTGTTTAATTCAAAATCAATATAAACCATGATGTAGTGATAACTCTATGATGATTTTAACAATGAATAACATGTCTTTGAAAGTCACAAGCCTAAGCCATATACATCACGTTGTCGGTTTGAAGGACATCAATTGTACGATATGTCAGTGGTGTGAAAGGCACACCTGTAAGTTTTTATATTGTTTGGTGTGTGACTGATAAGATCCATGAAACCCTAATATGGTATCTTTTCTCTGTACCACTACCTTCTAATTTCACTCTTGTTTTACCATTTGAACCGAAAAAGTTTAACAAAGTATAAACTTTTCACAGTTTCATTTCTGAAATCCATGGTACCATGGAGGTTTTTAGTAGGGACCTCTAAGATCCAGGTAAGACACCTGGAGTGTGAATTGTAGGAAAAAAATTAGGTGTTTTCCCTCTCTCTGACCTCCCATGGTTGGACCATATTGTATGGGTTTTCTATTTTCTCGTACTCTTTCTGCTACTCCCTATCCTAAAGTCTACGCTACATGATTGAAATATAAAATACATCATCCTCGTACATAAAATACAATTTTTTTTATTAAATGAAAAATGTATTCATTAATATGGATACATAAATTTCAATTAAAAAAATCATCAGTGTGTCCAAAACACAGTCATGCACTATCTCTAGTGCATTTTCAAACACAACCCCACTAGAATCGGTGCACAAATACCTATGATGCACCGTTGTTGGTTCACAAATTTAAATTTTCGTAGCAGTGTGTCACACTTATGCACCAGTGTGCACGTATACAATTTTCACACCGGTGTGGAATGTTCATGTTATCAAACAAACCAACCTATAACTATATTTTTAAATATTATTTTTACAGTGCATTTGGTAATTGTGATCACGCCAGTGTGAGAGGAACATATCAAGTGCATTGTATTTGTGATGGTGATTAAGAGGCATTTCTTTGAATTTCAAATAGACTTGGTGATGCATTTTCGTTTCCTATTTAGATTATGTGAAATAAATATCTATTTTTAATGCATTTATAACTAAATTATTTAAAGTGGACATATCTTTATCATTGTTAATATGATTTAATATTAGCTAGGAGAAATGTGAAAAACATGAATTTTAGTGACTATCTCGTAATAAGTATGTGCAAATAATAATATTTTTTTAGTTGTTGATTAAAAAATAATCAAATGTATTATTTTTCGAAAGTTTGAATCTAATATAGTATCATTTTTGTATTATTTAACTCAAATTTATTATTAAAAATAGTTAAATTTAAACGAGTACAATAGCAAATAAAGAACCAAAATAGCATCAAAATGTTATATCTTTATTACTAGAAAAAAAAATCACTTGTCTCTTTAAGAGAGAACTTTCAATAGAGAAAATCCTCAACTACAAGCAACTTCACAAGACTTATGTTACATTTATTTATCCCCATATTTAGAGAGTAAATTTTTTAATTTAAATTGGTAAGAGTTGCTATAAATATAGAAATGTAATTTTTTTCACATGACAAGAAATAATATTTTTGATATTACATTATGCGTAATTCATTCTATGTTCCATTTACATGTGATATTTAAAATAAAAATATATTCATACCTTACTGGGAGCCATTAGTAAAATATTGCAATGTCCATATTAAATAACATAATGTTATAGATAATTTATAAAGAGAAAAATAAAGTAATTTAATTGAAATTTTTTCTTATATTTTCACTTTAGTGAGAAAGATAGAGAGAATTCTTGTTCCATTAATAGTTTCTTTCTAATTCAATGAATGAGGGGTATTTGTAATTTTTTCAATGTTTAATATGTAATATTTTAGAGAATATTAATAAAAAAAATAATTAAATGTATACATACATGAAAAAATATGAGGGGGGATATTTTAACATTTTAATGTGGAGAATGTGAATTATAAATAAATTATTTTAATGTCAGCTACACATATATTATACCAACCTAGATCAATCTTAACTCCGGATCTAAAAGAACCTAGAGGGTTCAAATCTCTTTTAACTCTAAAATATGTTTGCATATTAATAGATTTTATCCTTCTTAGTGCTTGGTAGATCCAGAGTTAAGATGGATCTAGGCTACATATTATAAAAATTTCGAACTTATGTTTTTTAAATTTAAAAATAGATCAATTTTTATAAACCAATATTGAATTATTTAGAATTGATTTTTGAATAATTTATTATTAATGATATTTTATATTAAAAATTGAATGAGTTACACATTTTTTTCTTATTCAGAAGTAACTAAATTATTTTACCTTTAATTTTTTTTCCTTTCCAGTATTGAAATATTTTACTAATTAAGTTAGATTGAGTATCAATGAACTATCTAAGCAATAGAAAAATATTTATCATAATTTTACAATCATAGTTCCAACTGTAATAAACTTTTTAATTTATGAAAATATCTTTGCATTTTTTTTAAACTAAGTTGTTTTGCATGCAATTTCATATATAAAAGTTTGATATAAGTTCACCAATACATAATCTATAATAAATATTATTTTATAAAAATAAACATCATGAGTATAACCATATAACAAACATAAAAATCATCTAAGATACACATTCAAATTCACTACCATCATCTAATTATATACACCTCTAGCACAAATAAACGTAATTAATTAGCACACAAATATAATAATCTAACAAGGCATCATTATTGTGATCACATCTAACAAAAAAAAATTGTAATATAATATCATCACCACACAAATTCTCAAATTAATATAAATTTCATGTCAAATAATTGTTCTCACATGCACATCTATTTGCAAGCACATTAAATGAACATATCTAACATGACCTAACAATATACACATCAACACCAACATATAAATTAAGTACATAAACATGAAAAAAAAAACCATATATATATATATATATATATATATATAAGTGTAATCAAATATCTGATACAACATATATAGTAGTGTCGGCCTCGTGTGTAGTAAAATACGATGGATGGTCAACTACTGCATGATCAACGTCTGTAAAATTCAACTAAGGTGGACGATGTGGATGGTCTATAGTAGAAGATTAGGGATGGTCAACTACTTCCTCAACATGGTTTGTCGAACTCTAAGGTGGAGGAGGAGGTGGCTGGTCTAATGTGTTAGGAGAAACATAAGGCACATCCTCTAGCTCTAGCATCTCATCATCAGGCGACTAACGAGGAGGTGTAATACTAGAAGGATCATTGACACCCTGAAAACCATGATCCTATGGGGTGGTACTACCAGAAGCATCATGATCACCACCACCATCATCATCATCAAAATCATCACCATCATCATAACCATCACCATCGCTATCTCATGTATATGTCGATACATGATGCCCTATATCCCTCATCTTTTCCAGTACCCTACTAGCTTTGATGATATGCCACATAAGTGAAATCATCTTGATGAGCCTGAGTATTGCAACACGAATGCTGCAACTCACAAGGCTATCAAATTTAGTTATCAACCCTGGGTTCGTACAAACTTAAGAGGTATCAACACTACATGTGAAGCGTACAATGTGTCCTTATTTTACTGATCAAATGTAATGGAGGGAATGTCATGAAATCAAAGCCTAAAATTATTTCCATAAATGTAAGTTTTTTTTTGAAAATAAATTAATCCTAGGAAAGAACAACAATTTGTAATTGAAATCCTAAGAGCATGAATTCAAATAAAAAGACCTAATCTAATTTGCTAAAATTAATGTCCTAAGTGGTGTTTATTCTTACTCAATAATTTATTTAGGTCATAGGGGTCAGGATGTAAGCCTAAGAGACAAAAACCAACCTTAGGGAGAAAATCTGGTTGCTTTTACATATGCTACAAGAGTGCTACACGCAACTCTGTTTTTGCTACAAGAAAGTCTGTTTTGGAAATAACTCACTGAATGACTAAGTAAATCAAATGAAAATGGTATGGGATGATTTTTTTTATTAATTATGATTTCTTAGGTCTCCATTCCAGGTGGAATCACTCCAAAATACCCCTGTTCACACGTGTTAAAAAACAACAAAAAATTTCTACTCTAAAATCTAGAAATTCAAGAACTAGTGAGTTAGTTAATGTATCAAATGCCTAACCTAATAAAGTGAAAATTCAATGAGGTAAATTTTGTTATCAAATTTAAAATATTTATGACCTAAAACAAGTGTAATAAAATCAAATGGGTCTCATTAACCCCTTCTAAAAAATAATAGAAATTTACTACTATTTTGCTACAAGACATTTCCAAAAATCCTATATTCGTGAACTAGTAACCAAATCCAAGTAGCTTAATGATTAAGATGAACTTACAAAGTTATTATAAAAATGAATAATTTTTTTGAACCTATAAAAAACCTACAAAATAACTCACTTAAATCATCTAACTCAATCCTGCAACAAGAAAAAGAAACAATTTAAAATACATAAATATGCAAAACAGAAATAAGAGATGCATGTGAATAAGAAGTGCAAAGAACATAAAGAAATTGTGCAAGAGGTCTTTGAGGCTCCTGGGATAGCCAAGCCCAAGGAGGCACATATTCCTATGGAATAAACCAAGACTTAGAAGCTAAAAATGGCATCAACCTTCATTATTCGAATTAATCTAAGTACATCCCTTAAAGAAAAGAAAGTGGAGGTGCCAAAAAACAAGTTTTTTCCACAATAAGACTAAAAAATACATTCCCCTAGAGGCCAATTCGAATTGGTACTTATTCAAAATGATGAGGAATCATTTTCATTAAAAGGAGGAAGCTTTCCCCCCCAAAATCCCTCAAATAGTGGATCTGGTTCCCAACACTAGGAGTTTGTAGTAAATGACACAGAACACATTCCTAGATTTTCTCAATCACTAGAGTTCCAAAATATCTCCAGAATTTCTCAATTATTTCATGATATTTTGTTCATTTATTCTCCAATCTTGATCCTCCGGCAGTAGGGAGCAAGTCCCTAAATTATCTCCTTCTCCAAATATTCATAATCTTCCCAATATTCTCACAATATTCTACAAAAAATAAATAATATTATGCAGAAATATGTAATTATATTTAAACCTTCATAAGAACATATTAAATCATAAAAAGAATTATTAAGTGTAGAAGGATATATTTAATATATATTTTATGTGCCTAAGAAAGGTTATATGGGTCTTAATTTATGTCTAATTTAGAGGCCCATCATACCCCCCTACTGAAACTGCTGCTCATCCTCTGAGAAACCTATTCATCCTCCTTGCCTTGTGGTTCTTCATGTATATTAGCCTATTTCATTCTCTGTTTATTGGTCCATTTTTCGCTCCTCCTGCTGATCTTCTTGCTACTCTTCTATTTTCATATCTTCTTGCATGTGATGCATGGAGGTCCTTGGGTGCCTTTGCTGGTGTGTTCATCCTCTTGGAGTCTGTTGGTGGTTCTTTGAAGGCATCTTCATCAACGTATCCTCATATTTTGACCTTGTTGTGCTATATAAATAATTTATACAGGAAAATTTTCAACTTCTTGTAGAAGTCTTCTTTGTGATTCTTGGGGCTCCAGATTACTTAGAGATGAACGGAAATGGTTTATGGAGGTCAGGGATGGAGTGATGGAGAGGTAAGGGGAGAGGTTCCATGCCAAGGTATAGGTGATATAGTTTCTAGTGGCACAACATAGGGTTTAGGGAGTGAATCCTTGTGCATGGAGTGAAGTGAGTGTTAGGAGTGGTAGGTATAGGAAAAAAAATAAATTATCATGCTCTCTTTGAAGTTTAGAAACCTTTTAGAGAGTGAATTTACTTGTAAATAAGTTTCATGTAGCATTTACAAGGTTTCCTGTAGTGCTACAAGAATCGTGTAGCTGTTAGGACTTTCCTGTAGCAATTAAAGTCAAGAGTAAAAATGGATTTTTTTTCCTACTTGAAAAGTGAAATGATTGAATGGGTGCATGTTGTCACGATCCATGGAGCGTGTAAGCATAGGAGAGAGAGAAGAGAGGATGAAAACCACATTTGATCAAGAAAATTTGTCCTTTGTCTTTCTTATAGTAAATTTGTTTTGCCAGTAGCAGCCCCATTTTTCCTGTAGCAATTCTATTTCACCTATAGCAACTCTGTTTCGCATGCCAAGAGGTGGCGGGTCTACCTTTTATTTTTTATTTTTATTTTTTTCAAATTTCTTTATTTTTTCAGTTTTTTTCTCTTTTTTTCATTGTATGCAAAATAAACTGAGAGTTCTTTTTCTGTTAACTGAGTTCACACCGAGTTACCCCTTGGCAATCCTTGTCTTCCATCACAACCAACTGCTTACTACCCACTTTCTCAAGTCGTCTTCACTTTTGTCTTGTTTCTCTCCCACATGTGTGTGTGTCTTGGTGGAAAAGTGAAGCTGACTGCTAGATAAAGCCAAGGTTGCTTGCTACTAATTTTGGCTATAAAAAAACTTTCCTTCTCACAATTTTAATGTTTTTTTAAGCTAGAATAGATTCGAATAAAGGTTTAGAAGATTTCATACTTGAGATTTACCCTTGATTTTCTTTTGTAGGTGATATTGAAGCTGTTGATATGACTGTTGAAGTTGTCTTTGGTGGTTCTGAAGCTGCTACTGAAGCTGCATGTGATAAAATTCTATAGGTCCTATTGCTAATAGCCTTGAATCTGGAGATATTCTAGGGTTTCTTTTGTTGTTTCTGCTACTTCACATCCTTGACTTAAATTTTTTTGCTGATATTTTCATGATGTGAGTGTAGTAGTTGTAACATCTCCATTTCGACATAATTTTTTATTTATTTATAGTACTAACACAAAATACATACCACGGATAGATTATTGTTTGCCCCATTTTGCCATACATCCACCATCAACAATTTACTTTGCTGTACTCTTAAATATTTCAAACTTATTCATATACTAGTTGGGATAAATTTCCCAAGTCTACCACTTCAATGAGATGATAGGTTCTATGCAACCATTCCAATTTATTTTACATGGTGTTTTGTAAGTAATAGTTAGCTTTCCCATTAACTATTAATATACTTTCTCATCCCACACTAACTCTTTTACCTCTTATAATTCTAACTCATTATCAACCACATACACATGGATGTAACTTTACCTTAAAAGTTATAACCCATCATTACCTTTTTGACATATGTATATATTTCATCCTAAGAGAAAGGACCCTAATATAGTTTCATTCTCAAGGGTATTAATTGTCACCAATCTTTAAGATCTATATATGCAACCTTTATGCCACTGGTTTAATTTTCTAAAGTTGAGTTGGACATTCGATATCTATGTGACAACATCAAATGTATACCATATGAAATAGAACATTTATTTGAATTTCGTATTATGAATTATAATTTAACCTTCCCACCTTTTATCGAATTAATACATAATTCAACGAGGCTCATATGCACCCTATTCATACTACCCCATTTAAATTAATAGGATTCGATTTATTTTAGTTACCATTATATACCACATATGATAATTTGTTCGTTATTGAATCCACGTCACTCTCATTAAAAATGTCAGTCATGTTGTATTTACTGTGGATTGATGTGTTTAATTATCCATGTATGAATTCCCCAACCCCTGCATGAGATATTACTGTGGATTGATGTGTTGAATTATCCATGTATGAATTCCCCAACCCCTACATGAGATATTTCTCGACATTTAATTGAAGGTATAGTGTCACATGGCTTGCTTGGTTTTTGATTTAATCCATCAATCCATGAGAATTCCTCCAACCACCGGATCTCTTACATGTGGAAGGTTTGGATCTATTTGCAATTAGGGTTTGAGACTCCATAATTGGTTTTGTTTTGACTTGTGATTATTTTTCACTCCACGCATTTTACGAGAAAACTTCATTCTTTCTTGGGTCCGCTTTTAAATTACAGTCCATCCATGTTACGATCATCCCTTCCTTCGTTTATCTGCGAGAAAAGAGTTTATTCTGGTCATTAGAAGCGAAGCCTACGATTTCTACAAAAAGCATTCATTCATCGTTCACTCCAGGTAAGCTACTTCGTTTCCTCGGATTTCTTGGAGCTTGACCTGGTTTAATTTGTATTTTCCTTGTTTTAGATATGTAATTTCCTTTCTAACTTGTTCATTGTTTTCTCTACAGGGACTTGTTGTGCTATGCAACAACTCCACCCATTTTTATTTTTCAAAATAACCTAGACCTTTGATAAATATAAATAGGACCCTTCTTAAAAATGTATTTTTTAGATAAAAAATCAAACTCCAAAAATATTATTTCTTTTATTAAATAAAAACATAAAAAACAAAAAAGAAATTAATAAAACATCCTTGAGATTACCCTATCGCAAATCACATCCCACATAATCTTTTCTCATTGAAAGTTAAGTAACAAAAAATCAAAACCCCGATTTTGCAATCAACGATCTGAGTTTCACAAGTGATAGCATAAATCGCACATCACAGATAATTGTTTGAAACTTTAAGTAGATTTTACCAAAGCTCCGATATTGCGACACTTCGATTTTGCGATATTCTGATACCACGATTTTGCGATTTCGTGATATCGTGAAATCGCATAAACAAAAATTAATGTGCTTCATAAAGATAGTTTCAAAAAGCGCGATGCGACCAATTTAACAGGTTTAAATAAAGGTTTTTACGTGAAAATAAATAATGTCAGAAACGATTAAGTGTGTTTTATCATCCCAATGCAAATAATTATTGTTTGGTTACGGATAATTAATGGAACAACTGCTTCCCAGATCTTTTATTTTCAAATTGGTCATTTCAAATATATCTTCCATCATTTTATCATTACTCTATTTTTAATAGGTATTTTTCCTTCAAGATATGTCCATCTGCAAAGTAATGCAAAAGCATGGCAAACAAACTGTTGTAGAAGTGGAATACACAGAAATGTCTCCCATAGTGTTGGATACTATCTGCACTACAGATGTAGGTGCTACAAAGTGGCAAGCTATCTATACTATTCTCAAAGACAAAGAAATTGAAGTAGTGGAGGTTAAAGCAACTGCTGATGATGCAACACCTTCAAATTTACAGTTTAAAGATATTGCATGCTCCTTCGTTCATAGGATAGTAGCGAGGGCCACTCTTTTACCATATACCGACATGATTAGGTGGGTGCTTGACAATTCAACAATTAAGGACAAACAATTAAAAACCGTTAAGAATGAGATCTTAGGTTCTTTCAGAGCTAAAGATTTGAAAGTCATGTACAAGCTACCCGACCAACAAGACATCTATGATAATAGATTTGTTGAGAAATTTGCAAAGAAAAATGAGGACCCTTTCAAGAAAATTCAAGGTTGGAGGAAACTAGATAACAAGTTTAAACATGAGAAATTAGGTATGTATCCTATCGCTTCACTTGCAAATCCCTACAATTTTTCAGCAAGGATGCTATGCATATTATATGGTCTCCTTGATAATACCAAGTTCTCTATAAATTGGCTTCCCCTGATTGACTCCTGTGTTAATTCCCACATCATGAATTGGGCAACCATTCTTTCCAAAAATCTAGCTAAAGTGATTAATGAATATCGCCAGATAAGAGCTTCTTCCTCCAAACCCATCTCCCAATTTTTCATGAGTGCATATGTTTTTGATGCTATCTGTTTTTCTACCAGTTTTCCAGTTATGGGTTGGAAATGGACTCCTGAGGATCCTACCCCTATTCATTTGAGTCATAAAGAGATATGGGAGCATAATTATGCACCAGATTTCCACAGGCTATGTTATGGAGTTGTATTACCATTACATCAATTAATGGTTGACAGAGTGAACCCTAGGTTCACTAAAGAAGCCATTGCAGACCTTCAAATGATAGGGAGATGTTTTATTGAAGAATCATTTTCATATATCAGAGTATTTGGAAGCTATGCTCCTCCACATGTTCTTTCTTTTTATGTTTCTGATAAATTAATGGAGAGAGAAGTCGCTTACCAAACCGTTGGTAATGGACTCACTAAATATTTGAAAGATAGTAAAAAATCTTTATGGCTAAGTTTTCCAATTCAATGTGGTACATTCACCCTCAGCAATTTCAATCATGCATTGAAAGAATGTCAGAAGATTTAGCTTTTAAAGCTCCCTGTTTTACCCTCAAGGCAATTTGATCCAGAAAATATTGCTAAAAAATTTACTCAGTCAGTCAAAATCAAACTTATCATACACACAGATGATAGATTTGAAGACATTTTGCAATCTGTTGGAACTTTTAAAGAAGTCCAATTTTTTTTCAAATTGAACCTAAATCCAGAAGAATTACAGAGATTCAATGAGTACAAAGAAAAAAGACTCAAATGTATCCCTCAGAATGTTTTGATTACTAGTTACATAACTGAAGCAAGCAAAGAAATTAGAACAGAACAATCAGATTTACAAAATCAAAGAGAACTAGTTAAATTATGGACTTCAGTTAGCAACACATTGATAAATACCCCAGAGGTATCATCTTCACATAAAAATATAGAATTACAGACTCCACATGGAAAAATATTTTCAACAAAAGAAATCATTGAAAGTCCTGGGATAACCTCCCAAGATATAGAAGTCATTCCTGTGTTTCCTACTAATGATATTGTTCTCAAGGTAACTGATATCCCTCCACTGGATGTATTCTACAGTCCTCTTCATAAAGATGTAGTAAGGAAACAAAGAAAAAGAAGAAGGATTGAAACACCCCCAGGAAATGAAGTTATGGAAGTTGTATGGAAAGACACTCCTTCAAATCCAATTGAAAATCTAACTCAACTGTCACAATTTGCTGGAGCATATAATACTGCAACAATGGATAAGGCAGCTGAAGTATCCATTTTGGTTCAAGAAAAGGATGATAAAATCATGTAGCTATAGCAGCAACTGGATGATGAAAGGAACAATCTAAATGAAAAGGTTGAGCAACAAATCTTCAAATTTCAGCAAGGTATGGAAGTGCTTAAGATAAGTCATGAAAATTACTTATCCAACAAAGACACACTAATTAAAGAATTGAGAGAAGATCTTACAAAATATGAATGTATTCCTACTATAGAGGAATTCATAAAAGAAGCATTGGCATTAAATGCCTTACTCTCAAAACAACATAACTCGTCTATCTTACAAATGTCAGACATAATCCCACACTTGGAAATCAGTGAAAAAATGACTAATATAGTCATTGGCCAGAGAATTGAGTTTAATTAACTCAATACCAAAATTTTTGATTATATTGAATGGCAGGATTCAGAGGAAGGGAGAAAGTAAAGTCTCCCAAAGATCAAATAAAATTTTAAAGATATTCTCTTTACTGACTGAGATGCACAGGTAAAACAAGCATAATTGGCCATAGCCAGATCTGCAGGTATATTAAAAAGTATGGTCAAAATGATTGACCACATGTTGCATACCTCTGGTTTGATTAAATAAGGAAATCACAAATCGATTCCTGATATTAGAAATTTAGAGAAAAGTTGGAAAAACACAGGTCAACTGAGAGAAGAAACACTTGCACAATTGAGAAAGACTGATTAGGAAGCATACTGGAAGCTACTGGTTAAACCTCATAGTCAAATAATGACATTAAATTGTTCTCTGGATTCTATACAGAAAATGCAACCACTTTTACTTGATGCTATATTTACCAGATAGATGAAGACACAGTTCGGGAAGCCTCCACAAGTTCAACCGATGTCCAATATTTGTGAGCAGAAAAGTAGAGCTGGCAGTGACCTATCATCGGGCATGATCATGAGTTGGTTTTTTTTTTTTAATAATTTCAATTTTAGAAAATAGATACTAGGAATGAGGAAGGTTGTTTGGAACCACCTCATAAGATATTTTTTATAATCTATTTTTGTAAGTAGTTAATGTATTATTTAAACCCTTCTCATGCATTTAGAGAAGGGTCAATTTTTTTTATTAAGAACATTTACAAAGAATGCTTTATTGTAAGTTTGTGGATGCCTTGATAAAATGATGGAACACTGCCTTTTCAATTATGTATCATTTTGTTGATCACTGTTGATGCACTTTTGTATTCTCTGAATGACTTAATGATAGAAGAGTTGATTGTGGCCTATTATCACCGATCAGATGAACATGATAGCACACATCTGGTATTATTATCATATATGCTAATTTTTTTTTTTAATATTAGTGATGAATCCAACTTTCATGAATTATAGATGAAATCAATTACTTATGTTTGAAATATTGGTTGCACTATTGTACGATATAAGAATAAAAATTGATTTGTTTTATATATGATCATTTGAATATATGTGATATGTTTAACACCTCCTTTTGATTAATTATTTTTCAAAAGAATTATCTTACAAAAGTATTAATTCTATTAAGTCTGTGATTGATCTAAATCATCACAGACTGAGTAGATATCATTCTAGATTGCATAAAATTAGCATTATCCCAGGTTAGATTATATTAAACTTAATTCAAAGTTTCGCATTTTAGAATAAATTTGTTTTATTTTTTAGTGATTTTTATCTCAAATCATTTGAGAGAAACCCAACAATCATACAAAACCCAAATCTGGGAAATTGGTCCCATTACACCCAGTCAGAGCCACTATCCCAAATGGAAAAGGAACTGCTTTAAGGTCCAGACCAGGTGGTTATCCCCCTTGTTGTTGCCACAGATTTCTGAGGGCTCAACATGACTCCATAGGGTTGCATCTCTAAACCTTGCCCAGGCTTTGGATTAAGTGTGGTTTTCTAGAACCCTCTCCTTCCAGGTATTCCTTTGAGCTATTTTACAACTTACACTGTCTCTAATTTCCAAACTTCTCCTCTATTATTTTAATACGGTTCAAATGAGAAATACCGTTACAGTTCAAATGTATGGATTTAGGTTAAGAAATATTTTGATTTATTGTTTATATTTTTGGTTACGTTTTGCTAGCGATTATTCCGCAGAGGGATTATCGTGGGGAAGCCCCTTTTGGATACCCACTGTCCCTGCGTATTCCAATGTGCAAGTCTGTTTTATGAGCTTATGGTTATCCTTCAGATTACATCGTGTTCGGTTTTAATCTTTCATTTAACTTTCGCAATGAATATCGTTACGGGAAATCATTTGTGACTACGTTTTCTATGAACGTAGATGGCCAGGCCTAAGGTCCTCCTCTCATCCCATCATTTTCATTCCAGAGTCCTGACCAAAAAATACAAGTAGTCTCAATATTTCTACAGTCCCGTTTTTTGGTTTATCTTTACCATGAACAATTTTCTAAAAAATTTACTGTCTCACTGTACTTACTAAATTAGTTTTACTGAGACCTCCATGGCTTTATAAATATATTTAATGGCCATTAATAACTCTCTGTGGTAGAGTTTCTATCATTAATTGTAAAACGCAGTCCCATAACTTTCAAATACTAGTTTGGATTGTTCTACGATATTTAGGAAGTTCAATTCCTTAGTCCATGTTGTCAATAGAGATGAGCATTGTATTTTTAATTTAATTTCACATAGTATGATAATTGACAATGCTCTGATATTTGGTTATTTTAGTTTAAACCATTTTCGTAGGTAGATTTTGCAATTATTTCAATTTCTATGATGGACTCCTTCACATTGTTTCTCCATTTTGTACATGGTTGTTTTTCTTTTCGAGTTGAATTTAAACTATTGTTCTGCTAACATAATGCTTGTTAGATTCCCTTTGCTTAGTGTAGGAATGATGCCCTTCTTCTTTTGTTGAATATATGTTAATAATACTCTGAGATTTTGATATAACAATTTTAACTTAATTTTTTTGGGTTTAGAATGCACATTACATACTTCTATAGAATGACTAATTATCCTCTTATTATTGTAGGTTGAATTTCCTATATCTATCCCTAAGGTAATTATTTAACCATTTTTTATTCTGAAATATATTATTATTTCCTATTGTGTTTATATTCCTGAACCAGATCTAATTCATAATTCTGTCCTGTGCAGGTACGATTCACATATTTATGGATTTTTATACTACTATTAGCCTTTTCTATTCGACCATAAATTGTGGATTGTTTCTCTCCAGGTTGGTCCAGTAACCCACTTGGGCTTACTGGACTCCTATATATAGAAGGAGGTTTTGTTCATTTGTATCATCCAAGAATTGTTCATTTATGTAATGTATTGGAGGTTGCCCCCTCGAAGTGGCTCATTTCTAAGGCGTTGATATCTCTTTTCTTCTATTTTTGGAGGCTGATTTACACAAGTATCGACGGAAATTTTGTTGGATACTATCCCTATTCCCGAATATAAATACGAAGTTGTTTGATAAAAAAATAGAAAAAAAGATGTAGAACCAGACATTAATAAGAGTATTCAATGTATCCAAGACTAAAATTGTAAACTAATATGAATTTCAAGATGAATGATAACTGATACAACTGATAAGGTAAGGTTCAAGTGGACTCTGGAAAACCTCTTTTCAATGGAGAGTACATATTACTCTCCATTGTCATCACCCTGATTATCTTCCTTGCTTGGCATGCTAACACCAATTTTTCTCAAAATATGTTTTGATCTATGGTTGTGTCTTAATACGAACCACCAATACCTATCCAATACACCTAGTTAAAAAAACACCTGGTTGCAATGATTTGGGAGAACATAAGTCTCCCTAAATTCATGCCACATCTTTCTAGAGTTGATAGATATTAGCCCACTATTGTTATCTTCCTTTACATTATTACTATAAAAGGTGTCCCACCACTTGAACCTAAAAATAACACATCGGAACAAAGATAATTCCACTTGAATTATCTCTTGTATCTTTCCAATATAATCTAATGTCCCCCAAATTAGGTTTTGATTGCGGTGGCTAGCACGAATAGATTGGTCCAACTCAACTTCCATTCCATAGTATTGTGTCATGCATCCATCATCAACATCCTCCATGCGAAAATGATGTCCATATGACCATGTATATGGGGACAAATTCACGTATAAAAAAGTGAACAAATTACAGTGTCATGTATCTAATAATCTGAACATAATTAAAAAATGTACAATATATATATTTTACAATTCAAAGATGGAGTATGAAGTTAAAACTGTACAAAAATATATTATAATTAATGATTTCATGCATCCAATCCCTATGTTTAGTGCGTCCTCTTTAGAATGCAGGTAACGACTAGATGCACCATATTTCTCTTTGACTTTATCAACAACCCAACTATTAGGGCATGTCATTGGCATATTTTCTTTTAAATGGTCAGGATAATGCATGCTTCTACCCTTCAACTGTTTGAATTATTTCATGTCACTACCCAATTTCCTCCTCTTCTCTTCATACAATGCGACACACAATTGTGTTGCTTCCATATTGTAAAGAATGAATTTGTGGATGGCTTCAATTTATGAATTCACTGATGAAATCAAACCAACATATATATATATATATATAGTACATATGAGATCAAAATATGCATTAATATGAAGTTTAGTGTTAATATTTATTGTGTAGTAATTTGACAAATGATAAGCACACACTTACTCTTTATCATGCACCTATTTCCATTTGTTTTGAGATGCTCCCCTTCTCTTTTGTCTTCATCCCTTTAGTCGTCCCAAATCGCCGCACTTGGTGTGCTTTTGATCTGCTTGATGCACTCATTGGAATAATAGAAGGACTCATATGATATATAGCCCTGTTCCATAGAACCCTCGAGTTTTTCACTTTTTAGAACAAAACCTTTCAATTTATTCAAGTACTTCTCTAAGAATAGCATCCAATGACAAGAAATGTCCCTAGCTAATTCAACCTCATCTACTAGGTGAATTAGAAGATGAAGCTGCAAGTCCATGAAGCTGATTGACAATTCCTTCTCAAACATACAAACAATCTCAACTATCTCTTCACAACCAATGTGTCACTTTATTTCAATGATATGTGCCTCGATAAATAAGATGAGACATTTTTAAATATATGCATGGGATCTTGTAAGTGGGAAATCTTAAGATTCTCCAAATATGGGAGCTTATAAAATAGATGTATCCTTTCCATCCCAATGGGGAATTTCTCAACATAGGTTTCGAAGAATTATGGATCATCGAATATATTCTCCCCTTTTGAATCAGAAATTTATGAAAACTCCTTCACCTTCTCTCTCTCATATGCTCAAATCCAGTCAACTGGTGTCATTATTGTAGGCCTTTGGGTTATCTCTGGTTACCATTGAAAGCATATTTTTCTCTTATGTAAGGGTGTTCTTCTCGGAAGAATATCCTGGAGCAGTCATACACGGGCTTTCATAGGTGGTTGAACCACCTAGCCTTTAAAGAAGGTCCATAACATTTACATACATGATACCCTTTCATTACAATACTTGTGAAATTTTTGTATACAGGTTGACATGTTAGTGACCGTGAAGATCTGAAAAAGTGTAGCAAATAAAATTGATATGCGAAATAATATTTTTACTAAACAAATCAATAAGAATTTAATTTACCAGAGCAAACTCCTAAGCCTGGATAATCATGTACAATGTAATAATATCTTCCATACAACATAAAACTCCTCTTTGTTGCAATGGGTCTTGATACATCATACACATTTATCCCTTACTATAATTCATTCAATTCATATACCAATGGTTGTAAGTAGACATCCATATTCTTCACTTGTCTTCTACTAGGGACTATGAGAGCCAACATAAGATGTCCATTATTCAAATAAAACCATAGGGGTGTTGTGAAACCGGCTCCAAAATTAGAAGAAAAGAGATATCAACGCCTTAAAAATAAGCCACTTCGAGGGGAAACCTCCAATACATTACATAAATGAACAATTCTTGGATGATACAATTTACAAAACCTCCTTTCTATATATAGGAGTCCATGGGGCCATAATGTAATCCTAGTGGGCCACAATGTAATCCTAGCCGACCTAACAATAATAATTTAAGGGCACAATAATAACATAATGGGGGTTACAAGGGTACAATAATAACAATAAGGGGGTTACACTAACAACAATAAGGGACTATACTAGTAATATAGGGACCTAACATGCCCCTCTCCTTCAAAAAAAGTGTTATCCTCAACGCTTGAGTAGCTCTGGGTGCTTTTGTATAAAATTCTCATCCTCCCATGTAGAATCTTCAGTGGGTAAGTTCTTCCACTTGATGAGATAATCTGAAATTGATCGATTTCGTAGCTGTCGAGTTCTTGTTTCCATGACCGCTTCAGGTTCCAATATGATTTTTCCTTCCTCATCAAGTTCTGGCAATATTGTTTGAACTGGAAGATTTTCACCTATAACCTTGTTTAAGCATGAAACATGGAAAACTGGATGCACTCGCGAAGAAGCAGGAAGCTCCAATTTGTATGCCATAGTACCAATATTTTGCAACACCTTGTAAGGACCATAGTACTTTGGTGATAATTTATTATCCTTCTTAGATTTCTTGAGGGACATTTGTTTGTATGGTTGTAGCCGTAAAAATACCCAATCTCCTACATCAAAACTTCTCTCGCTGCAATGTTGATCTGCCTGTTGTTTCATTCGATTTTGTGCCAAATTCAGGTTATCCTTTAAGAGTTGGAGAACTTCTTGCTAATGCTCAATGTGATCTTCCACTGCTTGAACCTTCGAATTTTCCCTTAAAGATGATGTGATGGATGGTGGATGATATCCATAAAGTGCCATAAATGGGGTCATTTTTGCTGCAGTATGGAAGGAAGTGTTATACCACCATTCAGCGAGAGGTAACCACTTGACCCATTGTGTTTGTTTATCAGATACAAAACAACGAAGATATCCTTCCAAACATTTATTTACTATCTCAGTTTGACCATCAGATTGAGGATGATAAGATGAGCTATGAGCTAATTGAGTACCCAAACAAGAAAATAACTTCGTCGAAAAATTTCCAGTAAAAATGGGATCTCTGTCGCTCACAATAACCCTTGGGCTTCCATGTAGCTTTTGAATTCTGTCCACAAATGTAGTAGCAACTGTGCTTGCTTTAAATGGATGAGATAATGCACAAAAGTGTGCATATTTGGTAAGTCTATCAACTACCACCATGATGACACTCTTTCCTTCGGACTTAGGTAAACCTGTGATAAAATCCATTGAAATCTCCTCCCAACGTTGACTTGGAATGGATAGAAAAGAGGTTACTACATGGGTTTGGAGGAATTGAAAAAGAGGTTTTCGAGTCACTTGAACCTTGCAGCATCGGTTGTATCGAGTTATCATTCATCTTGAAATTCATATTAGTTTACAATTTTAGTCTTGGATACATTGAATACTCTTATTAATGTCTGGTTCTAAGAAAACCAATTTCTAATTTTTTATCAAAACAACTTCGTATTTATGTTCTGGAATAGGGATAGTATCCAAAATTTCTGTCAGATACTTATGTAACCAGCTCCAAAAATAGAAGAAAAGAGATATCAACGCCTTAGAAATGAGCCACTTCGAGGGGGCAACCTCCAATACATTACATAAATGAACAATTCTTGGATGATACAAATGAACAAAACCTCCTTCTATATATAGGATTCCATGGGGCCACAATATAATCCTAGTGGGGCCACAATGTAATCCTAGCCGACCTAACAATAATAATGTAAGGGCACAATAATAACAATATGGGGGTTACAGGGGTACAAAAATAACAATAAGTGGGGCTAAACTAACATAATAAGGGACTACACTATTAATATAGGGACTTAACATGCCCCTCTCCTTCAAACAAGTGTTGTCCTCAACGCTTGATTATTTCTTGATGCTTCTGTATAAAATTATCATCCTCCCATGTGGAATATTTTACAGGAAAGTTCTTCCACTTGCTGAGATACTCTGAAATTTATCGTACTTGTCGAGTTCTTGTTTTTATGACCGCTTCAGAACTTCTTTCGATGTGATGTTGATATTCCTGTTGTTTCATTAGATTCTGCACCAAAGTTAGGTTATCCTTTGAGAGTTGGAGAACTTGTTGTTGATATTTGATGTCATCTTCCACTAATTCATCATCCATATTAGCTATTATTTTATCCTTCAAACCATCCAACTTAGCCTCCATTTCTTCTTTTAAACAATCTATGTCAGCTTCGGTTGCTCTTCGTAAGATCGAAATTTGTTGCACTTGCTCTTGTAATTTTGATATGTCATGTTGCCATTCTTCGTCTTCATGAGTCACAGTAGAGCCTTCTAAAGGCTTAATGGGAGTTGAATTATTTTTAGGAGCCATTTTAGAATCCAATACTGATATCTATTCTACAATATTCCCTTGGAATCAATTCAACTTGATTCTTCAAACAAGACTTATGCAATTTGGAAAAAAATACACACCTTTTACTTGCTTTTTAGGAGCTCTGTATTGAAATTGAATTATCTCTATAATTGAGAATCTTCAATATCTGAAATCAACTGCTATAGTAGCCTTTTGAACTGTCTTTCAAATGCCACAGGTATGATCTGATTTGGATTGTTCAAGACAAAGTTATTTCCAATCTCCCATAATGACCCAATTTTTGACTGGTTCAGTAGAGTGAACTTGTAAGACTTGCCACGTGTCACTGTTTTGTCCTTCGCCTCTGAAATTGATAGCCAATAAATTGCTGTCCGTGTAATTGCAACCAATTTTTACGGCACTCCAATCCGATGCCCAGAGAGAGAGTTATTGAACTTTTCCCACGATCACCTCTTTGAGATGAAATTCAGGAGCCTGAAAAATCACTACCTTCCACAGATCATATCTCTAAAAATATTGCGAACCAGGCTCTGAAATGTTTTGAAAAATTTCCTCAGGATTTCAGCTTTGCACCATATGAATTTCAGATTTTGAACCTTTGTAGAAATTTTTTTATAGCGCAAATTCCACGATGACCTGTTTAGGAGCTTGAAAAAAGACCTAACTTCCACAGATCATATCTCCGAAAATATTGCGAACCAATCTCTGAAATTTTTAGACAAAATTCCTCAATATTCAGCTTCGCACCCTAAAAATTTCAGCTTCTGAAGCTTCGTAGAAAAAAACGTTATAGCGAAAATGCCACGATGACCTGTTTGGAGCAGCGAAACCCTAGAATCCAAAGCTCTGATACTAAATGTTGTGTAACCAGCTCCAAAAATAGAAGAAAAGAGATATCAACGCCTTAGAAATGAGCTTACCGAGGGGGAAACCTCCAACACATTAAATAACTGAACAATTGGATGACAAATGAACAAAACCTCCTTTATATATAGGAGTCCATGGGGCCACAATATAATCCTAGTGGGGCCATAATGTAATCCTAGCCGACCTAACAATAATAATGTAAGGGCACAATAATAAAAATATGGGGGTTACAGGGGTACAACAATAACAATAAGTGGGGCTAAAATAACATAATAAGGGACTACACTATTAATATAGGGACTTAACAACGTCTTCTCACCTTGAATCATTTTTATCGGAGTTGAAAAATTCATGTTGCACTTAGTTTCACACAACAAACACCTATTAATTAGAAGCTTATTAATTTCTACAAAAAACCAACTTTTTCATATGTAGTGATCCCGCTTAAGGTTCTGTCCCTTTTTCCAGTTCATACGTGGATCCTATGCACTTAATATTTGATTGATTCTCTCACTCTGTTCAGATGGTGATAAACCATGCTCAAGTTCAACTTAATACTGGTTTTTCTATAACACAATTTCCAAAGTCCACTTGAACCTTACCTTATCAGTTGTATCAGTTATCATTCATCTTGAAATTCATATTAGTTTACAATTTTAGTCTTGGATACATTGAATACTCTTATTAATGTCTGGTTCTAAGCAAACCAATTTCTAATTTTTTATCAAAACAACTTCGTATTTATGTTCTGGAATAGGGATAGTATCCAAAATTTCTGTCAGATACTTATGTTTCATTTTCATGTAGTAACATTTTCTGAATATAAACTCTACTACTCCTTCCCATACCAGACTATAAAATATTCTGGTTTAAATCTTGAATCCAATTTTAGTCAGAAGTATGTCCTATCTAAGGAAAATTATGGTATTTTTCTAAAATTTCTGCTGTACTAAGATCACATTGTTAATGTACAATTTGCTTTTGAAATTTCCAGTCCCTCCTGTTTTGGAATATATACCAATATCTCAGTATTTTGTAGTTTTTCCTATTTACTACTGAACTCATTTATTCTTGTATCAGTTCTTCAGAGTCAAAGTTTTCATTACTCCAATACCTTTCAAAATTTGAGGGACATTC
This sequence comes from Pinus albicaulis, assembly GCA_034641835.2. NCBI lineage: Eukaryota > Viridiplantae > Streptophyta > Pinopsida > Pinales > Pinaceae > Pinus > Pinus albicaulis. Next base: position 1,225,742,888 of record CM076580.1, read on the forward strand.
CTCTTTAAAACATCTAAAATATTATTTTCTTTTCCTTTGTTATGTTTGAATTTTTTTTTTTTTTCAGACTCATTAAGGAAAAACAAACACCTAGTTTGCTTAACATTTTTCATGTTGTTGAAAAATTTATACTTCAGACTTATGTGTTCTGGGATCAACAGCCCTTCTTATCTTATAGATAATGTCTCTAGTTCGTGCAACATATTTTTCAGCAACAACTCTAAGGCATAGTCATGGAAATTCTATTCATTTGTCTTAATTTTTCTTGACTCTTATGCTATCACTGAGTAATCATACTACTTCTAATCCTTCTGATCAAGCCTATGTACCACTACCATTTCTTGGATTGGGTCAGAATCTTAAAAATAGGAGTAGTTGTTAGTTTAAGTTTTTAACTGTTCATTTATATTGACCTTTTTCATTCTATTCATTTTTCCCACATTGCTTCAGTATAGAAGAAATAATGTAGGTTAAGACTAAGAATATTTCTACCAATCTCCTCTATTATTTTTCAATACCCACGGTTGATCTTATGGTGGAAACATCAGGAAATACTGATCAATTCATGCTCACTTGTGTCTTTTCTCAGTCCACTACTCATCCTTTTTTTGAATTTACATGACTCAACCACTGAATTTTGTCTTTATAAAATTCCTTTTTGTTAAGTCTATCATGCCTTTTATGTTCTCTAAATTTTTGTAGAATTATAAAACAATTTTGAGATGTTCTTTATGTTCTGTTTTACTTGACACATAAAGGAGAAAAAAAATTATCAACCCAATCATGTAGAACTTATAATTCAAAAATTTTGTATCTTGTTCTTTGTACAACTCTTCTTTAATTATCAATTTATGATAACTTATTGATCAATTAATTCATCTATCCCGAGTAGAGGATATTTACTCTTGATCATCAGTTTATTCAATTGTCAGTAGTCTATACCTACTCTGAATGTTCCAACTTTCTTTTTGACCAACATTACCGATGCTCCCCGTGGGGATACACTGGGTCTACATAGCCTCTATCCAGCAAATTTTGTAGCTGCAGTGTTAACTCTTACAATTTTGGGGTACTCATCCTGTAGGGCTTTAGATACTGGTCTAGCTCATGGTATAAACTTCATTTAAAAATAAGCTTCTCTTTTAGGGGGTATATGAGGATTTTCATCTAGAACTATCTCCTTACTCTCTCGGATGACTGGTAAGTTTTCTACAAATTTATTTTTCAGTTTTTTGTCTTAATTATACAACATACACTTGTCAGCCTTTTCTTACTGTCCTTTTCAACTGAAGTGTTGAAATTTTCCTCACTGATATTGGGTTGGTTTGTCCTTTTTGTTATCACTAGTTTTCCTTCACTACCTATCCCATGTATTGTTTTATCTAAACAATTTAGTATGTATTTCAGTTTTTCTAACTAGTCCATTCCTACCAACTCCGCATAGAAATTGAAGGGTAAAACATTTATCTTTTACTCATGTTATTTATACCCGTTTACTTTACAAAATCTTGAGTAACTTATGTGTCATTTTTCTTTTAGTAAATTAGTTAAACACTTCCAAATTACTGGAATTTTTCTTTCTTCTGCTACATTGCATTTAAATTCATCAACCAGAACAGGTTGTTTAACATTCATACCTTTAAATTTCTTTTCAATTGTCTCCATCCTCCTTTGTCCTACAACAGATTTTATACTTCTACTGATAAAATGTCTACAATTTTCAATTATGTATAACTCTCTTGGTCAAATTCTATTTCTAGAAGTATTTAATCAATGATAATTGGTTCAGCATTCATACCTTCCATTTTATTCTCATTACTTCTATGCTTAAATTATATTCTTGAACTTTGAAGGAGAGTCTTCACAATTTGTGGTCCTTCCACTCCACACTTTTTTATCGTTCTCTTTTCTTTATAATCACAATTAACTTTATCCTGCAATTAGTAGATTTCAGATTATGGTTTTTCCTAAATTTAGGAGCCATAATTCCTCCTCCTTCTCCTTATAGATAGTAGGTAGTCAGTTTTTAAAATCATCATACCTTAGCCTTTTCTTCTAGTATATAAGGCACCTAGAAAAGCAGGTTGGTGAGTTTGGTAAAAACTCAACAATAGTAATATGTCCCAACCAAAGCTCATGAAATTCTTTGGATTTGTCATCCTATTATTGGTCATTCAGATATTTATTATTAAATTTAATTTGAATATCTTCTTAAGTGACAGTTTTCTCATCTATCACATACACCATTTTGGTTTCCTCCCACCACAAGGTAGCCTTTCCTTGTAATTGGTAGATAGCCAACTTGGCTTTAAAGTTACTTTCATACTTACAAACTTGAAAGTACTTTACCAATTTTAGAAGCCAAGCTTCTGTATCTTACTCCTTCTATCCATCATAGAAGGGAGGCTTGAATTTTTTTCAGAATTCACCCTGTAATTCCTTGGTCATTCTATACTACTGTCTAAAGGATTCATCCTCCTCAGACTCTTCTGAGTGATTTTCAGTTTCTACTCTCTTTTTCCCATAACCTTCACATTTGTGATTGTTCCTAGAGGTCAATTATCTGATTAAAATTTCTTGTTCTTCGCTGGCTAGCGACAATATTTCATTGTGGTTTTTCAGTTGCATATTTTCTCTTTGCATTTGATGCATCATGGCCAATAATGGATCTTTAGGATCTGATGGATTTTTCTGCACCATCCAGATCTACATACAACTCATACCCTTCACTCAAAGTTTGAAGCTGTATGCTTCTGGACTAATTCATTGTACACAAAAGTAATTTTAATGAAAAAATATGTTAAAAAAATAATTTATAGCAACCGAACTTTTTTTGGTGTGAGCACACATTTTGGCCCAATGTTTTAACATGGGCTCTGATACCATTTGTAACATCTCCATTTCGACATTTTTTTTCTATTTATAGTACTGACACAAAATACATCCCATGGACAGATTATTGTTTGTCCAATTCTACCATACATCTGCCATCAACAATTTAATTTTTTGTACTCTTAAATCTTTCAAAATTATTCATATACTAGTTGGGATAAATTTCCCAAGTCTACCACTTCAACGCGATGATAGGTTCCATGCAACCATTCCAATTTATTTTACATGGTGTTTTGTAAGTAATAGTTAGCTTTCCTATGAATATCAAAATAAACAATGAAGTGAGGTCCCTAAACATCATCCTTAACTCAGTTGAGACAATAATCACACCAAATAGTAAATGTAATAAAATATTTTATAAAAGGTTCTATTTTTAGACATGGTGAGCATATTCTATATGTAGCAGGAGGTTATTTGTAGATGGTTGGTCAAATGTGAAAAATAGATGAAATTCTATTTTTAGAATATTGGGCGAAGTCTATTTATAGATCGTCGATCTAAAAATAGATGCATGTCGATTATTATTAGCTCTTAATAATAATCAGACACTAAACAACAACTTAATATTCGTATAATTTCGCTTAGTGCATGATGTAGACATCGGGATCGTAGGGAATTACGCAATTCCCAAGGGTTTACTGGAGCTAATGCATGGAGGACTCAATTACAACTCAAGTGGAGGAGTTATGACACAGTTGGAAGAAGTAGTTATGGAGTTGTATTTAGTTTAACTCAGTTAGACTCAGTTGAGCTAGTTGTATCTAGTCCAACTGAATGATACACTAGTGAGAGTGGAGTGAATTAATTAGTTAATTAATTCATAAATAATAACTCATTAATCAACTTAACATACTTCAGTTAACTACAGTGCATGGCAGTTTCAGTGGAGACCCAGTGGAGAGATAGGTGAAAGGGCAAGATGGACTATCTGTTGTGACTACTAGTGATGCATGAATTACATCTATATATACATTGGAGTTGCCAATGATAATAACGCAATCAAGGAGAGTGGAATTGCATCGAATTGGTATTTTTAATTAGCTTGGATTGCGTAGTGGAGGTAGGCTAGCAGGGGGCAGAGATAGATGCATGGATTTTCAAGATTGTTCCTGATTAGTGTATGACGATTGTATTGTTCTGAGAGCTTGATGTACTAATATTTGTATGAGATTGTCATAAGATATCCATGATACATAATATGATAGTTGGGGTTTTCAGCTTCAGGCTTTCCCATTAAACAACTGTGTTATGTGTGTTTTTATTGCTTCATGTGTTTTGCAATTGTTGATTAAATTTCCGCATGAATTATAGTGGAAGGATTCTATATTTAGCAATAAGATAAATATTGTTAGATTAGGAGAGTCTAGATATATACATTCATATTGTATATAATTTCTACACGGGTATCAGAGCTGTGTTATAGATTTTCTACATGGAATGAGAGCAGGATTTTTTGGGTGCACAAGTTTGAAGAGAATATCTAAAACTTTTGGTGAAATATTTTTAGAAAAAATAGTATATTTGGATTCCTTGTGAAAAAATACCCAAATTGAAAAAAAAAGCGGTTGAATCGGAGCTCGAATGAGGGAGATATCATCGATTTAAAATCAACTCTTTTGTTAGAAAATTTTTCGACGACGGGACAATTGCAATTTGCGCGAGCCAAGAATCTACATGCACTGAGGTACATGATGCATGCAAAGCTTTGAGGAGAAAAGTAGAAGTTAGTGAATTGGTGGTTGAGAGGGAGCCTCTCAACATGTAGCGTGAGAAGCAGTCTCAGAAGGTTGTGGAGCAGCCACAACTGGAGATGCAGAAGAATATTTATAGACTTGATGTAGATGGGATTTCTACGGAGCTTCCTACTGTTGGGAAGTGCAAGAAAGACATGAAATTGAAGCTTGAGAGGGAGTAGGATTTGCATGCAGGTAACAGTGAACCTCCGGGTGTGGAGCATCCACAAGATGAGGATCATGGAGTGGGAACAACCACTCATGCAAAGAAATTTCATGCCAGATGGTTAGAGGGAGTGCATGCAGCTATACCACCAGGTGAGAGGTGGGGCGACATGCATGAGTAATCCCAAGGGGAGTTTTCTGGGTAGGATTCATTGAGATGGTGTGGATATCATGAATTGAACTTGGCTACGAGGTGCCGACAGAGAAGCAGTAGCATGATTAGTTAGATTGATGCAGGCAGATCAAAGTGACAATGTCGGATACTGGAGCGTGGTTCAGAGTTAACAGCAAGTGCAGAGTGTATGGGTGTAGAGTTCAAAAATGTAGTGGTTCCTAAAGATATGTGTAGTAATTAAGTAGAAGTCGAATACTTTGATGACAGATGCATTATACTGATTGAGTTGTTTGGAGCCTTTCAGTTTCAGAAGTGTTGCAACAAGAGTTGCAGAGCATATGCATGGAGTTGCAGGGCGCTTGCAAAGGTTGCAGGGCAAATGCATGGAGTTGCATGTCACATGCGAAGACAATCCTTTCTTGTTGAGAGGGAGTGTTGAATATTCCAACAAGAAACAGTGAAGGAGGCATCTTGAAACATCATCCTTGATCCTAGTTGGAAAATAATCACCTAAACTAGGTGGGGCCCACACAGGCTATTTTTAGGTGTATGTCTATTTTTAGACATGGTGAGCATATTCTATATGTAGCAGGAGGCTATTTGTAGATGGTTGGTCAAATGTGAAAAATATATGAGATTATATTTTTAGAATATTGGGCGAAGTCTATTTATAGATTGCTGATCTAAAAATAGATGCATGTCGATTATTATTAGCTCTTAATAATAATCAGACACTAAACAACAACTTATTCTCTTGGAGCACTTTAGTTCAGTGCACAGATGTGGCACATCAGTGGAATGAGGGAACTATGCAATTCCCAAGGGTTTATTGGAGCTAATGCATGGAGGACTCAAGTGGCAGAGTTATGACACAGTTGGAAGAAGTAGTTATGGAGTTGTATTTAGTTTAACTCAATTAGACTCAGTTGAGCTAGTTGTATCTAGTCTAACTGAATGATACACTAGTGAGAGTGGAGTGAATTAATTAGTTGGCCTGAATTCATGGGTCATTAACCATTAATCAACCGAACAATACAATGAAGCAACTGGCTAAAGGCATGGCAAGCTTGTTTTGGAGACCCAGTGGAGAGATAGGTGAAAGGGCAAGATGGAATATCCATTGTGACTACTAGCGATGCATGAATTTCATATATATATAAATTGGAGTTTCCAATGATAATAATGCAGTCAAGGAGAGTGGGACTGCATTGAATTAGTCTTTTTAATCAGCTTGGATTGCGCAGTGGAGGCAGGCTAGCAGGGGGTAGAGATCGGTGCATGGATTTGCAAGATTGTTCCTGATTAGTGTATGGCGATTGTATTGTACTGAGAGCTTGATGTACTAATATTTGTATAATATTGTCATATGATATCCATGATAAATGATATGATAGTTGGGGTTTTTAGCTTCAGGCTTTCCCGTTAAACAACTATGTTATGTGTGTTTTTATTCCTTCATGTGTTTTGCAATTGTTGATTAAATTTCCGCAAAAATTATAGTGGAAGGATTCTGTATTTAGCAAGAAGATAAATATTTTTAGATTAGGAGAGTTCGGATATATACATGCATATTGCATATAATTTCTACATTCCCCTTAACTATTAATTTACTTTCTCTTCCCACACTAAATCTTTTACCTCTTATAATTCTAACTCATTATCAACCACATACACATGGATCTAACTTTAACTTAAAAGTTATAACCCATCATTACCTTTTTGAAATACACATATATTTCATCCTAAGAGAAAGGACCTTAATATAGTTTCATTCTCAAGGGTATTAATTGTCACCAACCTTTAAGATCTATATGCGCAACCTTTATGCCCCTGGTTTACTTTTCTAAAGTTGAGTTGAACTTTCGATATCTATGTGAAAACTTCAAATGTATACCGTATGAATCAAAACATTTCATTGAATTTCGTATTATGAATTATAATTTAACCTTCCCACCTTTGATCGAATTAATACATAATTCAATGAGGCTCATATGCACCCTATTCGTACTGCCCCATTTAAATTAATAGGATTCGATTTATTTTACTTACCATTATATACAACATACGATAATTCCTTTGTTATTGACTCCACGTCACTCTCATTAAACCTATCAGTCATGTTGTATTTACTGTGGATCGATGTGTTTAATTCTCCGTGTACAAATTCCCTAACCCTTGCATGAGATATTCATCAAGATTTATTGACATTTAATTGGAGGTATAATGTCACATGGCTTGCCTGGTTTTTTATTTAACCCGCCAATCCACGAGAATTCCTCTAACCACCATATCTCTTACACGTGGAGGGTTTGGATCTATTTGAAATTAGGGTTTCAGATTCCATAATTGGTTTTGTTTTGACTTGTGATTATTTTTCACTCCACGCATTTTGCAAGCATACTTCATTCTGTCTTGGCTCCATGTTTAACTTACAGTTCATCCATGTTCTGCTCATCCCTTCCTTCATTTATCTGTGAGAAAAGAGTTTACTCTGGTCATTGGAAGCGAAGTTTACAGTTTCTATGCAGAGGGTTCATTCCTCTTCACTCCAGGTAAGCTACTTCGTTTCCTCGGATTTCTTGGAGCTTGACCTATTTTAATTCGTATCTTCCTTGTTTTAGCTATTTAATATCCTTTCTAACTTGTTCATTTTTTTCTCTACAGGAACTCCATAGGGTTGCATATCTCAACCTTGCCTAGGGTCTGGGTTAAGCGTGGTTTGCAAAAACCCTCTCCTTCCAGGTATTCCTTTGAACTATTCTATAGCTTATGCTGTCACTCATTTCCAAACTGCTCCTGTATTATTTTAGTATGGTTCAAATTAGAAATACCGTTACAGTTCAAATGTATGGATTTAGGTTAAGAAATTTTTTGATTTCCTGTTTAGATTTTTGGTTACATTTTGTTAGACACTATGCCGCAAAGGGATCATCCTAGGGAAGCCCCTTTTGGACACCCACTATCCTTGCGTATTCCAATCTGCAAGTTTGTTTTCTGAGCTTATGGTTCTCCTTCAGGTTACACCGTGTTCGGTTTTAATCTTTCGTTTAACTTTCGCATTGAATATCGTTACAGGAAATCGTTTGTGACTGTGTTGTCTGTGAACGCAGATGGCCAGACTGAAGGTATTCCTCTCGTCCCATAGTTGTCATTCCAGAGTCGTGACCAAAACATACAGGTAGTCTCAATATTTATACAGTCCCCATTTTTTGTTTATATTTGCCATGAACAGTTTGCTAAAAAATTTACTGTCTGACTGTACTTACTAAATTAGTTTTACCAAGACCTCCATGGCTTTATAAATGTATTTAATGGCCATTAATAACTCTCTGTGGTATATTTTATATCGTTAATTGTAAAACACAGTCCCGTAACTTTCGAATACCAGTTTGGATTGTTCTACGATATTTAGGAATTTCAATTCCTTAGTCCATGTTGTCAACAGAGATGGGTATTGTCTTTTTAATTTAATTTTGCATAGTATGAGAATTGAAAACGTTATGGTATTTAGTTAGTTCAGTTTAAACCATTTTTGTAGGTAGATTTTTCAATTAGTTCAATTTCTACGATGGACTCCTTTGCATCGTTTCTCCATTTTGTACATGGTTGGTTTTATTTTCGAGTTGAATTTCAACTACTATTCTGCTAACATAATGCTTGTTAGATTCCCTTTACTTAGTAAAGGAGTGATGCTCTTCTTCTTCTATTGAATATATGTTAATAATACTCTGAGATTTTGATATAACATTTTTAACCTAATTGTTTTGGGTTTAGAATGCACATTATGTACTTCTCTGAAATGACTAATTTTCCTCTTACCATTGCAGGTTGAACATACTATAACTATCCCTAAGGTAATTATTTAACCCTTTTTTATTTTGAAATTTTTTATTATTTCCCGTTGTGTTTATATTCCAGAACGAAAACTAATTCATAGTTTTGTCATGTGAAAGTACGATTCACATATTTCTGTTTTTGTATACTGCTATTAGCCTTTTCTATTTGATCATAAATTGTGGACTGTTTCTCTCTAGGTTGGTCCAGTAACCCACTTGGTCTTTCTAACATGCAATCTCTGCATATTCCAGAGAGACTTTACAGTTTATTATAAAGGGACAAATTTCCCAATTTGTATAGTTTTGTTATACACAAATTTAATTTGAACTGTGTAAATCTATGGACTTATATATTATAATTTCATGACTATGTAGTTTATGGAATAGACTCCTTCCTCTTTAATGAAATCTAGTTTGAAATATTATGTATTACTTTCATTAAAATTATTACTTCAATGACAGTAATAATTTATGAGTTCTTCCTGAAAAGATATTTCCATTTCTGTCTTTTATGTCTCAGTGCATATATTACTTTGTCCAGTTATGCTACAACACTAGAATTTTCTTGACTTTACTACTTCCACCCTAATTATCATGCATATTTATTTCCATTTTATATTAGTTTTCTAATAGAATTCATTGATTTTAAAAATAATACTAATAAAATAATCTTACTCAGTAATAAATTTTTGAGAGTCACTTAACCTCAGATCTAATCCATCATCAAGGTTTAGACATTTTGAGAGTTGCTACTCTTTAGATTCTTGTCTGTACTACCATACAAAGAACTACTATATTTATTATATTCTACTCTGTTAAATGTACATAACTGCTCTTGAACAAATTTAACCAAGTATGATTCTACAAATTTTACTCACCATAATAAGCATAACAATACTAAGATTCTAAATTAATATGAAATTAACTGGTGCATGCCAATTAAGGTAGACTAGTTTCCACCCAACCTTTGAGCTCTTTCTCCATAGCTCCCCCCGAGCAGAGATCAAATCCTCCAGCCATAGACAATCTCTTGTCTATCCTGAATCTGCTTATTTAAGCCTACTTTCCCATCAGCTTGTTTCATTAACTATGTCTAGTTAATTAGGATGTTGTTTTCCTTTTTTCCTAGGCTTTCCTTTCATTTCTTTCACAAAAGTACTTTAAAACTAGATTTTCGTCTTTCTAGTTTTATTCCACCTCTTCCCAGTAACTTTCCTCTTTACTCGAGTAGCTTTTTAGATTTTTATCTCCAATCTAAAATGCTATATTTAATTTATTTTCTCCAAGGATTTTTGGATAACTGGGAAAGTCGTATGATCCTTATCCATCCTCATGGATTTGGATTCCCGATCTCTAATCATTATCTAGTATTTTCAACATTAATTCCCCTTTAATTTTATTAATTTAAATTAATAAAATATATCCGCAATAAATATTTTCCCGGGGGTCCACTTGACCCCTAGAGTCTTTGACTGCCTAAATTTAAAAGAATAAAATTAGAGACATTACAGTGGTTGATGAATTTGTTTCTATACAAGTATTCATAGAATGATGATTTTATTTTTTGACTGATAAAGTGTTTTGTGTGTGCAGTCTTCTCCTAGTGTTCAATATTCTGCTCGTGGAGTGGATGGACTGCTTCCTAAGGAGGGTGTGATCTTCTCAATTTCAGAAATGGCTTCATGATGCTCAAGGTGGCTCGATATTCTGTGGTTGAAAAAAATAATTGATGTTGAGTTTTGGTGTGACTGTACAGGCTACTCGGGACAACCTTCTTGTAGTAGACTTGATTTAGGAATATATATGAAAAGGTGGATCAGATTGACCTGGAATTTTTTGAGCACATTACTATCCTCCTTATGCACCTCCCCATAAAAAATCTCGGCCACTGTATGCACGAATATTTAGAAAAGTTAAAAATGGTTGTAGGTGATGGAGGTCCATTTCTCACAAACTGTGCACCAAAAATTGCTGAAATTGTTTGATAATGTTACCATCATAAATATTCATATCCTTCTAAAACATATCGAAAAATGGATGCATGGTTTTTGATATATAATAAAAACAATTTTCTGCTAAAAACTATTTCATGACAACCCCCTTGTAGCAGACATGTTTTAGGCATAGCTCTCAAATAGTAGATCAGATTGATCTAATTTTTTTTAAGAATATTAATATCATTCTTATGCACCTCCCCACAAAACATCTTGGCCATTGGATGCACAAATATAGAGAAAAATAAAAAATTGTTGTAGGTAATGGAGGTCAATTTCTCACAAAACATGCACCAGAATGTACTGAAATTTCTTGAGAATATTACCATCACATATATGCATCTCCCCATGAAACATATTAGAAAATGGATGCACTGGTTTTTGATATTAATAATTTTTTTTTTTGCTAAAAACTAGGAGTTTCCTGTAGCAAAATAGGGTTTCCTGTAGCAAAATAGGGTTTCCTGTAGCATTTTAGGACAACGATGAAAATGAATGAAAAAAATATTGGAAATGATGGGTGGATGTTAGAAATAGATGAGGGGGATGGATTGGCATGACCTAGGTCCTTTTGGAGCATCTGAGCAAAGGAGGAGGAAGTCCAAGTTTGACTTCCTTTGACTAGGGTTTTGACCAACATTTTCTTTTGGTGCCAATTTGTTTTTTTTTCTTCATGTAAAGGTTGGACAACACTTGCATTCATTAGAGAGAGATAAATGAAGCAAGTACATTTGTTTTGTTTTAATTTTTTTGCTTTTTTCTTTTTTTTTCTTTTAGGTCTACTAGCAACCTCAATGAGGTTTTGAACTAGTAGGTTTGCCTAGGTGCCTCAAAGGATTTTTTCACATAGGATATTTCATTTTTCTCTTATTTTATATTTTTTACAACCCATTGAATTCATCATGGAAGTTTTCAATCATTGAGCCAATCTCAAGTGCCTCAAAATATGTTTTCACCTGAGATTTTATTATTTTTCCTTTTTTTCTCTTTTTCCATTTTTTTAGTTTTTTCTATCCTACCCTTGAAAAAACAAAACATCTTTCAAGTATAGGAATACTTCCAATAGTGCCATGTTCAAATTAATATGATAGAAAAAATCATGCATACACTGGAAATACATGCTTTGAAATGTACCTAAATATGAGAGATGGATTTATTTGACTCGGATTGTATCAAGTATTGTTGAATAAGAGTGTGTTGCTACACCTTAATGATTGTATGGAACCATATTTCAATGTATCTTTGATTCCCTTGGTCTGCTTTCTCATTGGGAACAATATTCATGTATTTTTATACCATGAAATTCAAATCTTCTTCTTTTTTCTGATTATTCCCTTGAAAACATGGAGGAAGTGATGGCAAACATGAGGGAAGTTTCTCAATATCTGATTTTGATGTCTTTTCTTCATCAAGTGCAGCCTGATTCTTTGATCTCCTTATTTGAATCTTCTTCTCCTAGATGTTGTCCTTCAATGACATCAATAAAATCTCGTTTTTGAAATACCTTTCTTGAACTAATATGCATACCATTTAGATCAAGAGGATATGTTTGGTAGTATTGTACCTCAACATTGTACGTGGGTTGAGATAATTCATTGTGTGGGTTTGGAAATGCCAGTACAGGTAGTTTAGTAGGAGTGGGTCTATGAGATGGATGTGGTTGAGGTTGTGGTTGTGGTGGAGGTGGATAGTAGGGATACAATGGAGTTGGAAATGGAGGAAATTTATGAAAATATTGAGGATATTGTGGATTTTTCCCGTAAGGTCCTTGCCAACCTTGCTGCCAAGATGGATTTTGGGATTGAGATGGCCAAGGTTTCCAAGGAGGGAGTGTGTCCCAATTATTTTGAGATGGATGTGAATAAGCTTGAAATTGTGAAGTATTTCCTTGCATCATATCAAGTTGACTATGCTACCATGGTCTTCTTAGAGCTACATAACATAGCTTCTTTGGTGATTGACTTGCTCCATTTTCCTCTTGGTACACTTCCTTAAACCTTGGTAAAGATGGACAATATTTAGTAGCATATGATTCTGCAAGGATAACAGAAATACCAACATCTTATTTTTTCTTATTTTGTATTCTTAAAATTTATACTTGTTCACTTATATTTCTAAGAATTTCTGTTTTAAAGTTATCAAGAAAATTTCCAAGTTCATCTTGAATTACCAATGTTGATTTTGATTTACTTACTCTTTCCCTTCCTCTTGATATTCTCTTGCATGTTTCATAAATTTATTCAGATGTATACATCTCCTTTACCCATGAGATCAAGGAGATCAATCCACTAATCCCTAATTGTTCTAAGTAAGAGGGTGTATAGTGTGTTAAATTCTAAATGTTGTAACTTTTCCCTCTTAACATTAAACATGAACCTATCTATTAGATCCTTAAGGCTCTCATATTATTTTTGATTCATTCTAAATATTTCTTCCTTAAGATTATGGTCTTTATATTTTTCTATAAATATCGTTTTCATATCATTCCATGACCTTATTGAACTAATACCTAGGCTCATGAACCATTTAAGAGCTCCATCCTTTAATATTTCAGGAAACAATATCAATTTTTGAGTGCGTGATAAGTAGCCATAAGATCTACAAAGTATTTCAAATTTAAAGAGAGAGGTTTCTGGATCCTCTGACCTCATACCATGGAAGTTGTGAAGGAAATATGGAGGGATTCTCTTCATATGCACACTGACATTAGTATCTAGAATGAGAAATCCAATATGATCTTCTTCATTGTCATCATCTCCATCCATTTCTTCTACCTTTTCTTCCACCTATTCTTCTTATACCTACAAAAGTGGATAGTGATTTGGTTCTTACTACACCACATGATCAGGGGGGGGGGGGGGGGGTTTGTTGGAGAACTATTTTGAATATTTTTTTTGAATAAGAATGCTAATGCAATGGAATTTTCTATTTTCAAATAAAATATTCCTAATGCAATTTTTTTTGTTTTTGAAGAAATAAAAGAAATGAATCAACCAGGGAAGAAAAAAATGCATACTTTGAGACCTCCTCGAAAACGATGCAAAAAAGTGATGAGCCTAAATATTGCAACAAGAATGCTACAAATCCCAAGGCTACCAAGTTTAATTATCAACCCGGGGTTCATACAAACTGAAGAGGCATCGACATTATATGTGCAACATACAATGTGTCATTCTTTTTTTGATATGATGTAATGGAGGGAATGTAATGAAATCAAAGCCTAAAATAATTGTATAAATGGAAGTGTTGCTTTGAAAATAAATTAATCCTAGGAAAGAACAACAATTTTTAATTGAAATCCTAAGATTATGAATTCAAATAAAAATACCTAATATAATTTGCGAAATAAAATGTCCTAAGTGGTGTTTATTATTCCTCAATAATGTATTAAGGTCCTAGGGGTCATGATTCAAGCCTAAGAGACAAAATCCAAACTCTGGGAGAAAATCTGGTCAAGTTTACACATGCAACAAGAGTGTTACAGACAACTCTGTTTTTGCTACATGCAAGTATGTTTTGGAAATAACTCACCGAATGACTAAGTAAATCAAATGAAAATGGGATGGGACAATTTTTTATTAATTATTATGTCTTAGGCCTCCATTCCAATTGGAATCACTCCAAAATACCCCTGTTCACATGCGCTAAAAAATAACAAAAGATTACTACTCTAAAATATGGAAATTCAAGAACGACTAAGCTAGTTAATATATCAAATTCCCAACCTAATAAAGTGCAAATGAAATGGGGTAAATTTTGTTATCCAATTTAAAATTATTATGAACTAATACAAGTGGAATCAAATCAAATGGATCTCATTAATCCCTTCTAAAAAATAGCAGAAATTTACTACTATTCCGCTACAAGAGATTTCGAGAAATATTATATTTGTGAACTAGTAACCAAATCAAAGTAGCTTAATGATTAATATGACCTTAAAAAGTTATTCTAAGGATGAATAATGATTTTGAACCTATAAAAAACCTGCAAAAGAACTCACTTAAATCGTCTAACTCAATCCTACAACAAGGAAAAGAAACAATACTAAACACAAAAATATGCAAAACGCAAATAAGTGTTGCATGTGAATAAGAAGTGAAAAGAACATAAATGAATTGTGCAAGAGGGATTTGAGGCTCTTGGGATGGCCAAGCCTAAGGATGCTCAAAGTCCTATGGAAGAAACTAAGCCTTAGAAGCTAAAAATGGCACCAATATTCATTATTTGAATCAATCCAAGTACATCCATGCAAGAAAAGAAAGTGGAGCTGCTAGAAAATAAGTTTTCTCCACAATAAGACTAAGCAATACACGCCCCTAGAGGCCAAATCGAATTGGTACTTATAAAAAATGATGAGGAATCATTTTCCTTGAAAGGAGGAAGTTTTCCCTTCCAAAATCCCTCAAATAGTGGATCTGGTTCCCAACACTAGGAGTTTGTAGTAAATGAAAGGGAACACATTCCTAGATTTTCTCAATCATCGGAGTTCTAGAATATATCCAGAATTTCTCAATTATTTAATGATAATTTGTTCATTTGTTCTCCAATCTTGATCCTCCAATAGTAGGGAGAAATTTCCTAAATTATCTCCTTCTCCAAATATTCATAATATGCCCAATATTCTCACAATATTCTACAAAAGTAAATAATATTAGGCATAACTATGAAATTATCTTTAAACCTTCATAAGAACATATTAAAGCATAAAAAAATATTATTAGGTGTAGAAGGAGAGATTTAATATATCTTTTATGTGCCTAAGAAAGGCTAGATGAGCCTTAATTTATGTCTAATTTAGAGACCCATTACATCTCACATGAACAATCCATGTAGATATCCACGAACATCAGATCTGCACTACTATCTTAAGGCATCGAATGAAAGACTCCCTCTCAAACCAAAAATTTGGCCAATATATCACAGTAGTCCATATAAAATCGCAAACCATCCCTACAACCGTGGACCCCCTGAGGATGTGCTTCACTATCTTAGGCCTCGCTCATCTCCTCATATCCTCCATCCAGCAGCGGGAAAGGAGGCATGTCCCCATCAAATGAGCTGATGTCTACAAAATATATAGTACACAAAAATAACTAGACAATTTCATTAAAAAATTTAATAAAATAAGTAAAAGAACGTGTTAGAATTTTTTTAATTCTAAATCATTAAAATAATAAAATGAAATTAGATTAATTTAAATAAAACACTAATATTACCTTTATCATCTAGAGGCTCGGCCACTATGAAGAGGATGTGAGGACATTGTCTCCAATAAATTTTCATGTACGTAAACACCAATACGACAAATGCATGGTCATCCTCACTGGCTAGTAGTGCCAATGCCTTAGTAGAAATATTGGATGAATACTGTGATCGACATCTTTTGGGCATCATCTTCCCCCACATGCACATCCATACCTTTGCAATTAGTCTAGGAGGGAGACGGTTAAATGTAGGCCTCATCTCTAGAAACCTCTCAAAAAATAAAAAATAAATCTCGGAAGGAAAAGGGAAGGTCGCCCTCCCTTTTCTCAACGGATAGCATCTATCTAAAGCCATGCAAAACTTCCTAAAAAAATGGTAGACCATCTAATAATATGTGGAACCTGAATCAAAGAATCAACATAATAAAAAAGAGGGAAACTAATATGCTTCCCATTACTACTAGAGTGTGCAATGGTGGTGACTAATAATGAGAGGAACCTAACCTCCTATGCAACAAAAGAAGAAATTCGTAGCTATCCACCATAGACATGAAATCAAACGGACAAACTGCATGATTCCTGACATATCACTAAATGTAGGCAAGTTGATTCTCAGTTGAAACCTCATGGGGGAAATCAAGGAACTAGGGAAAATCCTCCCCTCTCCTAGGTATGTGAGTGATAAAGTATATTTCCTCCTCATTCGACCTATACCACACCCTATGACCGACATGGAAAGCCTACTCCTGGGCACTCCATTAGCGGATCAGATATGCCAATAAGATAGAGTTCACCTTCAGGGATGTATCCTCCTCATAGTGTTTGAGGAGGCCTACATTCCTCGAGAGCCCTCAGGTCTTTTTAGTCATAGGGAAAGGGCATAAATCCCCCTCCCTCTCTCTGGCCTCCCATGTTTAGACCATATTATATGGGTCTGTTTGTTGCTCTTACTCCTACTATTTCTATCTCTATTGAGGTCTCTGCTACATGATTTCCATATAAAGTAAAATAGCCTCATACGTAAAATACAATTTTTTTTATTAAATTAAACATGTATTTATAAATAAGGAAACACAACTTTCAATTAAAAATAAAAAAATCATCAGTACACTCAAAACAAAGTCATGCACCGGTGTCGAAGTTCTTCCAACTATAACCACATAGATATCAGTGCGTACATAATTATGACACACCATTGTTGGTTCACAAATTCAAAATTTGATAGCGGTGTGGAAAACTTATGCACCGGTGCGCACAGATAACCGTTTTTCATCAATATTGAATGTTTAGGTTATCAAACACATCAATCTATAGCTATATTTTTAAATATTATTTTTGCGTTGTGTTTGGTAAATATAAACGCACCAGGTTTTACACACCAATTTACGATTTATCTATTCCCTGGTTTGTTTTCATTTACAATGTGCACCACAAAAACTATGGTGTGTTATGTTCACACACCAAAATGGGGCACACCTTGTAAATTTATAGGGCGCACTATTATCAGAGCGAGCAGAAAATATCGAGCACATTGTGTGGTGATTTTTTATTTTTATTTTTAAGTGGAAAATTTAACCTGATTTTCAATTATAATATTCTAAAAAATAAAATTAGAAAGAAACATAGAGATTACCTAGACATTTGGTTACCGAGGAGGCATTATGGATACATAATGGAGAAAAAAAAAATTCAGCACGGTTTGAAAAAATAGGAAACTCGTACATTGAGCATGGTATGGAAGGGTGGTGAGCAAGAGAAACACCAATGTCAGGGGGCTTGCATGAGGCAAGAGTGGCACCAGTGCTTCGAATCTCTCCAATGCTGTAGATGGTAAAAATGAAAATTATGGCTGAGAGGTTTTTTTTTATTTAACCCTTCTCTCATGCATTTAGCTAACTGCACCATTGTGGAATATTTCCAAAAGAACAAAGTATTTTTAATTAAAAAATATCGTGATGCTTTTCTCAAGATTCCCCAGGACATTTCTATACAGGTAGCACACTAGTGCGTTCTTTTACTATATCACTTCTCTATTTTTAAAAATTAGAAACCACCTAGCGGTGCATGTTATAAGACTTCTTGGGGTGTTTTATTACATTTACCACACTAGAGCGTCATTGGAAAATAACATTACATTTTTTTGAAATTTAAAACTTTAGTGGCGCTCCTTAGTGGTATGAACCAGGCGTTTCACTACATGAAGGACAATGGTGCTATCAACTATTCAAGCGTCGGTGTGTTGTGTTATTTAGCGCACCATTTTTTTATTTTATAAAATAAATTTTCCATAGTGCACCATGTTATATGTAACATCGATGCTTGTATGGATAGTAAAGCAACGACGTTTTTGTATATTTTAGACACATTGTCCAAAAATTATCTGCTAAAACATCTGTCTGCCCACCTCCTCTAGTGAAATTTTTTACAAATGAATGTTTGGACTATTTTTATAGGGGCCTCCACAAAAACCTCTATTATAAGGTCTTTTCCTTGTATTGAATGGAGAGAAGTGTTCCTAGATCACCATAGTTTTGTTGACTTAAAAAATCAATAAGGTTGGTAGTGTGACATAGATTTTGAAAATTAAAAGAAATGTGAGTAAGAGATGGGAAATCCATGATAAATTTATTTCCATATTCAACCCTCTTAATATCAAAAACGTCATAGAATCTTTCTTCCTAAGGTGTTGTGGGAATTGACCAATGCCTAGTTTCACTTTGAAGCTCATGAGAATTAGTTTTTATCTTGGAAATTTTATTTTTCTTCTTTGCAATAGTTAAGATAGAAGAGTGTCCCTATGATTCATCTCCACGATGAAAGTAAAAAATTGTGTCACGAAATGTTGTAGAATATATCTAGCTAAGGTTGTAAGTGACCAGAAAGGACCCTCCCTAGATCAACACCCAATTTTTTCAGAATTCAAGGATGTTTTTCCTAATGAATTTCCTATATTACCACCTATGAGGGATATTGATTTCACAATCGACCTAAACCTAGTGTAGAACCAATATCCAAGACACCCTATAAAATGATAGCTCTAGAAATTTGTGAGTTGTAGATGCAGTTAAAATAGATTTTAGACTTGGGATTTATTATACCAAGTATTTCACCTTTGGGTGCACCAGTGATTTTTGTAAAGAAAAACAATACCTTAAGGTTATGCATAGATTTTATGTACTTGAATCAAGCCACAATAAATAATAGGTACCTGATACCTAGAATAGATGAACTCTTTGACCAAATGAAGGGAGAAATGATTTTCTCAAAGGCCGATATGTGATATGGATACCACCAATTGAGGATTAAGGAAGACGACATCCCAAAAATTGCCTTTTGGACTTGGTTTTAATACTACGAGTTTGTAGTTGTACCATTTGGTTTGACCAATGCACCAGTAGTGTTCACGCGTCTCATGAATGGTGTGTTCCGGAAGTATTTGGATGAATTTTTGCAAGTCGTTTTGTATTATATTCTCGTGTATTCCAAGAATGAAAAGGAGTATGAAGAGCACCTAAGGGTTGTATTGACCTACTTAAGGGAAAATTGTTTGTATGGAAAATTGTCGAAATGTTCCTTATGTCAGAAGAAAATTCATTATCTTGGACACATAATTTTAAGAGAATGGATTTCAGGTGACCTGGAAAAATTAATGTACATAATGGATTAGCCAATACCAAAAAATGCTGATGAGGTGCGTAGCTTCATGGGGATAGCAGGTTATTATCACATATTTGTGGAGGGGTTTTCAAGGATTACAAAACCCATCACCATATTACAAAGAAAGGGAGTTAGGTATGAGTGAAAATATGACGTGGCACTGCTTTCACTGGACTAAAGGGGTTACTAACTAGTGCACTGATCCTTTGAGTGCATGATATGGAAAAGGACTTAATTTTCTGCATAGATGCTTCAAAGCAAGGATTGGGAGCAGTGTTTATTCAAGAAGGACAATTAATAGCTTAGACATCCATAAATTTGAAGAAACATGAATATTTTTATGGTACCTGTGACTTAGAGTTAATAACAGTGATGCTAAATTTGAAATTTTGGAGACACTAACTCATCAGGAGAAGCTTTGAGTTAAGAATTGATCATCGAATCTTGAAGAAACTCATCGCTCGAAGAGATTTGAATGCTAGGCAGAGGTGGTGGATCGAGTTCATGAGTGAGTATGATTTTGGTATCTCATAAATTAAGGGAAAGGAGAATGTGGTGGTTAATGCACTAAGCAAGAGGCCACAAACCTTCTCCCTAGTACCCTTGAGGGTAAATTTTAGGGAACTTGTGTTGGAGAAACTCTTTGAATATAGTTAGTATATAAAGGTTATATCAGAAATATAGGGTGGAAAGAAGACAAAATCAAAGTTCTAGGGCTATGTCCTTGAACCATATGGACTATTGAGATTTCAAGGGAGAATGTACATCCCTAAGGAAGGGGATATACGAAGAATCATCCTTGAAGAGTCACATAGAGCACTCTATTGTACACATAATGGAATGAAAAAGATGTATGAAAACATGAAAAAATCTTCTTTTGGGCAGACATGAAGCACAACATAGTCCAGTTTGTCACCAAATATATTGAATGTCAACTAGTGAACGTTGACCATCTCCACCCAGTAGGACTCTTGCAACCACACGACATCCCTATGTCTAAATGGGAGTTCATTTCTATGGATTTCGTTGTGGGTTTTCTACTCACTTCACATAGGCACAATGCTATATTAGTTTTAGGTGATAAATTGACCAATATTTCCCATTTCATCCCAGTGAGAGATACTTATGATGTTATCGATGTGGCACAAGTTTTTATAAGCGAAGTTATTCGGCTACATGGGTTACCCACAAAGATCATTTCTGATAGAGACTCTCGCTTTACATCTAGCTTTTGGACAAGTCTACAGTAGGATTTGGGGACTCGGTTGAACTTGAGTACTAAATATAATTCAGAAATAGGTGGAAAAACTAAAAGAGGAAAACATGTTGTGGAAGACATGACTTATAATGTACATCATGGATATTTAAACACAGTGGGAAAGGTACTTACCATTGGTAGAGTTTTCTTATAATAATAGTTACCATATTTCAATGCCTCCTTATCAAGTTCTATATGGGAGGCCATGCAAGATTCCATTGAGTTGGGAAAAGTTGGAGGAATGGGTAATAATTGAGTTGGAATTGGTTCAAGAAATGGAGGAACAAGTAAGACATATTCAAAAAAGGTTAAAGGAAACACAAGATAGACATAAGAGTTATTACAATGCACATAGGACTAATTGAAGTTATGAAGTAGGAGAATACATTTGTATTCATATCCAACCCAAAAAAGTGCCATTCGGTTTGGGAAAGGGACGAAGTTGTCACCCCGGTTTATAAGACATTTTAGAATCAATGAGTAGATTGTACCAATTTCCTATTTTCTTCTACTACTACCCCATTTGCATAAAAATAATGATGTTTTTCATGTATCTATTCCATGAAATTATTTTTTTTATGAATCTCACAAATTGGATTGGAGGGAATTGTAGGTCTTGGATGTGGGAACTCTAATTTTCAAACCATTACGCATATTGGACTGTAGGGTTTTCCAAATAAAATGTCACATGGTGGACTAGGTTAAGGTTCAGTGGGATAAGTATAGCCCAATATCTACTATTTGGGAGGAGACATATACTATATGTCATGACTACCCCCCACTTTTTGAGAAATTTTTATGCTCATTTTTACTTAGATAGTGTTAGGTCCTATATTACTGGTATAGTCTCTTATTGTTGTTAGTGTAGCCCACTTATGGTTATTGTTGTACCCCTGTAACCCCCATATTATTATTATTGTTTCCTTACATTATTATTGTTAGGTTAGCTAGTATTATATTATGACCCCATGGACTCTTATATATAGAAAGGAGGTTTTGTCATTTGTATCATCCAAGAATTGTTCATTATGTAATGTAAAGGAGGTTTCCCCCGCGAAGTGGCTTATTTATAAGGCATTTATCTCACTTTTATTCTATTTTTGGAGATGGTTTCATAATATTTGGTATTAGAGCTTTGGATTCTAGGGTTTTTCTTCTCCAAAAAGGTCATCGTGGAATTTTTGCTATAATATTTTTTATAAAAAGGTTCAAAAGTTGAAATATATACCACATGAAGCCAAAATACTGAGGAATGTCTTGGTTCAAAATATTTTTGGAGATATGATCTGTGGAAGTTTGGGTTTTTGTAGGCTCCCGAATTTCATCTAAAATAGGTTACCATGGGAAAATAATGATAAATCTCTCTCTGAGCATCGGATTGGAATTCTGTAAAACGTGGCTGAAATTACGGACTGTAGTTTCATGTGTATCAATTTTAGAGCCAAATGAGGAAACAATGACATGTGGCACGCTGTACAAGTTTTCTCCACGGAACTAGTCCATAATTAGGTCATTGTGGGATATTCGGCATAACTTGGTATTGAAGCATCCAAATCAGGCTAATCCTATGGATTTCAAAAGAATATTCATAGGGCTACTACAGGACTAAATTTTAGATATTGAAGACCTAAAATCACAGAGAGAATTTAGTTTCAAGATCGGGATCCTCAAGAGAAAGAAAAAGGTGTGTATTTTTTTCAAATTGCATAAGTCTTGTTTGAAAATTCAGTTTTAAGTGATTCCAAGGGAATATTGAAGCACATATATCAGTATTGGGTTCTAAAATTCCCCCCTAAAAATAATTCAACGCCCATTAAGCCCTAAGAATTGATCTGAATGTGATTGATTAAGTGCTGAGGTGGTTTGATTAGTTTGTCATTAAGATTGATTGTTAACTAAAGAAAGCTTTAAGTGAAAGATGATATAAACCAGCAGCAAATAAATGAGTAAAACACAGCATAAAATGGAGAGAAGAAGAAGAAAACAGTTGATTACGGAGTTCATCCCTGGTGGACTACATCTCCGGGTCCGCTTTCAAGTGGGCGTCTGCTTTATTAGGATTGAACCAAGGAATTTATTTACATAGAAATGAATGAGAATGAATGTGCGTGTAGGCACTTCTGGACTTTGTAAACAGAAAATAAATCCTATCGTCTTTCCGACGCCTATCTCTGCACTCAATTCCGACTCCTGACGGTCGAGCAATGATGAAAACAAAACTGCCTCTATCCTGCTGAAACTGAACTCCAAAACATCCATGTCCCTCAACAAGAAATTTGTCATGGATTTATAATGTTGCATTTGAACCGTTGATAGCCACATTAGGCATTAGATTGAGAAATTTTTGTGATTAAGGTCTCGAATCCCTCATGAAACTGACACCTTGGATAAAGGTGATAAGGTTGTTTGACCTTAGCGCATAATTAATTATAAAAACCCATATATAAACATTATAATAAAAATCTTAGCCGACGGGCTAACTAACCAGACGAAGGTTTTAAATGCTGAGCATGTGAACAGGATAATTTCAGCAGTTGGCTTCAGCGGTCGCAGTGGCTCCGACGGTCACAGTGGCTCCAGCGGTCATGGTCTTATCCTTGGCGGTTCTGACTTGACTTGTCACATGTCAAACATTCCCCGGCGTGGCATATCACGCAGTCATAACAACTATCTACCACTTGTCATATGTTTAACAAACTCCGACGCAGTTTGCAACAGGGTTAATGCTACGGTTTTAGGACTAGAAATGTGGGTTTTTTAATATAGTTTTATAATAATGTTTTATCACCGAACCTTTGTTTTATAGCCCAAACATTTGTTTTATAGTTTTGCAACTTAGCACTTAGGTTCTATGTTTAGTTTTTAGGCTTAGTTATTAGGGTTTAGGTCCAGGTATTAGTGTTCTAACTTAGAAATTTTACAATATGAAGGTATTACACCTTTTTAAACCCCTTTTTTAACCCATTACATGCCATTTCTTCAATGTTATAGGTGAAACTAACGGATTGGAGACTGAACTGGAATTTGAACTGCTGGAGTTGACGGAACTTATCTGCTGATCTACATTGAACAAGATCCTCCTGGATCAATCCTCTCCACTTGAAAGCTTTTGGACCACAAAAGTTTGATTTTAATCAGATAATAAGTGAGGATACAACTCCCTCACTTTTCCGATCTCTATCCATTTTTCCTTACTCAGATTCATGCCCTTGAGTCCCACTCGAAGATATTCCACATCTCCGTGCTTGGAAGTAGAACTCTTCTATCCAAGATGGTATCTTCCTGTAACTCTGTCATGTAGTCAGGTGATAAGTCGTCAATAAAAGAGATCTATGTATCATCCTTGGGATCATCAATCATCGAAGGTTCATACAACTTTAGATTTCCCACATTAACAACTAAATAAATATGCATATAAGGTGATAATTCTAATAGAAATGAATTATTTCCAATCTTCTCAAAAATATTGAAAGGATCATACCTGATAGATTTCAGTTTCTTACCTTCTCCTTCATCTTGACTTTGGTGATATACAACCATACCTGATCGCCGACCTGAAAATGATGATCCAATTGATGCTTGTCATGGAACAATTTGTACTTGGCTTGACTCAATGCTTGTCATGGTGTAGAAGAATGTAAGGCTTGATTGTAATCTTGATGCACATAAGATAAATATTCATCCCACAACTTAGGATGTTTACTGCAGTTACCTCGAAGAATATGTATCGTGGTCCTGTTCACCATTTCTGTCTGTCCTTGTACAAAATCCATGCTGCCCCATGGTTGCAAAAGAACTGGAAGTGGCATGTGCAAACCAATCTTTCGATTGATTGGCTTGCTTTATGAGCACATTACACATCCCTTAATGTAATTCACAATTGTTTCATACATATGAGGCCAGTAACAATACCTTTGATTTTGTGCCATAGTCTTTCTTACACCAAAATGTCGTGTAATTCAAGAAGGATAAACTTCCTGAATAACCTGCACTTTTTCTATCTGCAGTATTCAAAAATTACCCAGATGATATAATAATCTGTCATGAATATGATAATTGACTTCTTCTATCTGAGTACCATGAGTTAGTGATTCATAAATTTCTTTGAAATCATCATTAGTACTATACTGTTCTACATAGATTTCATGTTTCAATGAACTATTATGTAGTAGTGCTGAAGCATTCAAAGACGGTCTAGGGAGCATATCAACTAATTTACTTGTTACACCTTTCTTATCCTTAATTACTAAATGAATTTTCTAAATAAATCCCATCCAACTGTAGTGGCGATATTGTTGCAACTTAGTATGTGACTGAAGGTATTGAAGCAGCTGACGATCTATGTGAATCATTGTTTCCATTGCATATCCATTAACATCTGTTTTAACCTCAAATGGTTGTTGATGATCTAATAACAATGTGAAAATTTTCTGCTTAAATGAATCAAAAAATTTAAAATTGACACACATTCCCCATGTCCCGTTTTTCTTAGGAACCAAAATTATGAGTGAACCACATGGAAATCAATTGGGTCGCATGGATTCTTTTCCAACAATCCTTGGAATTTGTTGCTTTATTTCTTTGTGCTCTATAACTAACTTGTGATACATTCCATCATTAGAAAGAGGGGCAATATACATCAACTACATCTCATGTTGTATTTTTTTTTTTATGAAGTAGATATTTTGGTTCTTTAACTAGATCTTGAAATGAATCTACCTTTTTAACCAAATTACCTTCATACTGAAATTCACAACCTGAACAAGCATCATTAAGATCCTTATGTTTCTCTTTTACCGACATGAGTATGTATATCTTACTTGAACTTATTAAGAACTTCATCTGATTAGCATTAATTAAATGTTGAACCCTTCTTTAAACTAAAAGGGGGGGGGGGTGAATCAGTTTAACACATTCATGGAATTTTAAAAATTTTCATTAAAATTCATTAACACCTTCATTTCATGATCAAAATAATGTGTGAGAAATCTTTACTTGTGAGCAACAATTAATAATTAAATTAGATAATGTACCAGCAGTCTTAATATGTGAGTAATCTTATAATGTGAGCAGAAAGTATAATATAATGTAACAACAGACTTAATATGAGAGTAGCAAGTATTAAGCAAATGAGTTGAACCATATCAACACATAAATATCATGCACTGAGACACCAGATATAAGTAGAAACCCATAAAGGGAGAAAACCACATCTTATTATTGTTGTGATGCAAAGGCAAGCTCCAACTCCCTCTCACCACTAGTTTTTTGTAGGCACCAACCTACAGGAGGCTCCAACCTCAGTCAGCTACAACTGACATTATATCAAGCTACAACTTGATGTGGAAGCACCAAATTCCTTACTCTTTCAAAAGAAAACACTTGTTGATTTACCTTGGATATCAGCTCTGTTCTTGTACCATATTCTCTGCTGTTCATCAATTCTCATATCTGCTTTTCATCATCTCTACATCTTCTTAGATTCTCTATCTGCTCCTCTTTCTTCTCTTTCTGCATATCCTGTCATTATATTATGCTCTGCCTCTGCTGTTGTCCTTTGATTTTTGCTACTTTGCTTCTCTCTTTGCTTTGTTGTTGTTTCAGGTGCTCCTCCTTTTCCATACCCTTTGCCATCAATGACAACATTTCCAACATTAAATTCAAGTGATTTTTGATTTTATGTGCCTGAACAATGTATTTAATCCCATATTTCTTGAGATGATACATATTCTCTTTCCTATAAAATATTGCATCAGGATAATAGAGATAAGGGCTTCCTAAGAAAATTCCACATATGTATAACGATATCACATCTAGCTCCACTTCATCGATATAGTTAGCTATGATTTCAAATTTTAACCGACATTGTTTGGTAACATGAATTTGAGTTTGTTCCTTTAACTAGCCTAAAGGATATGGTTTTGGATGATTATGTGTTTTCAAACCCAATTTGTTAACCAATGATTCAGAAATCAAATTTTCCTGTGATCCTGTATCGAAAAATGTATCTATCTTTGTATGTTTTAAAGTTACCCTTATATGAAATAAATCGATTCTTTTATCTTCATTCAATTGTTTGATGTTTGAAGAAGTAGAAGTACTAACTTCAGAATTTTTACTTGTTGTAACCATATGAGTGATTTTGCTGTCATCACTTGAAATGGATCCCAAGTCCAAGCCTTGTTGGATTGTT
This sequence comes from Pinus albicaulis, assembly GCA_034641835.2. Lineage (NCBI taxonomy): Eukaryota > Viridiplantae > Streptophyta > Pinopsida > Pinales > Pinaceae > Pinus > Pinus albicaulis. The sequence continues at coordinate 1,225,769,995 of CM076580.1, forward strand.
GTTTCAGCCTTCTTTTCACCCTTCTTTGTTTGGAACTTCTTTGGCTTGAGTTCCGGATTAAGTTTCCAACACCTAGCTTCATCATGCTCGATCCTTTGGTAATGTGTACAGGTAGGTCTTTCATCTTCCTTTTGAGCTATGGAAGCCTTCTTTCCCTTTGACTTGCCCTTCTTTTTGCTGTCTTCAGTTTCCATCTGCTTGGATATATTTGGTGTAAACTTGAAAGGTCTACCACCTGATTTGACATGAATAGATTGAACACAAACTTCATCAAAGTCATTAGGATTGAACGTTAATATGTATGCTACGAATATGAATGCAAAATGCCAATATACTTCAACAAAGTTTCTTTTTTGTCCAAAGAAATACCAAGTGCTAACGCTTTCTTTTTGAATTTCTGTGTGAAATATTGAACATTCTGTCCCTTACCTTGTCGCAAGCACTGCTAATCAATTACAGCTTGCTGTGTGTGACCCAATAGATAGAATTGTTTCTTTAGAGCTTTTATAAACTTAGTCCATGAGGTGATAACTTTTCCTTTACACTTTAAATCTATCTGTGTCTTACTTTATTACAAGATCAAAGCTGTACCCCCCATTTTAAGAGTAGCTAATTGGATCTTTGTCTTATCATTAGTAATATTTTGAATATGACAATAGAATTCTAACTGTTTTACCCAATTATCTAGTTTCTCAGGGTTTATTTCACCATCATACATAGGTAATTCAAACTTAACGTCAAGTTTCAAAAGTGGACTCTTAGGTTTCTTTTATTTTTCTGATTCAGAACTAGAAGTATAAGAGGAACTAGAAGATGATGGAGATGATGGAGGAGAAGGAGATTTATCTACCTTGCCTTTAACCTTGTCCTTATTTGATGCCTTCGATGATGAGGCTGCATATCTCGTCTTCTTATATTCATATAATTCTGCCAACATATTTTGCATGTTTAAAAACATCTGTTGGATTTGATTCTCATCCATGGGTTTCGATTCAATAACTTCAGGAGTCTCAACATTCTTAGTCCCTGTCATCGTTGATTTATGAACGAATTTCCTCTTTCCGATCTCTGGATCGAATTCCTCAAGCTCCCCTTTTCCACCTTACAATCCCAACCTGGTTAACATCCACTGAAAAATGAACTACAAAGCACAACCTGCTATGATACCAAATATGATCTGAATGTGATCGATTAAGTGCTGAGGTAGTTTGATTAGTTTGTCATTAAGATTGATTGTTAACTGAAGAAAGATTTAAGAGAAAGACGATATAAACCAGTAGCAAATAAATGATTAAAACACATTATAAAAAAGAGAGAAGAAGAAGTAAACAGTTGATTACGGAGTTCATCCCTGGTGGACTACATCTCTGGGTCCAATTTCATGTGGGCATCTGCTTTATTAGGATTGAACTGAGGAATTTATTTACACAGAAATGAATCAGAATGACTATGCTCACAGGCAATTCTAGACTCTGTAAACAAAAATTACACCCTCTTTCCTTTCCTATGCCTGCCTCTGCACTCAATTTCGACTCCCGATGGTCGAGCAATGCTGAAAACAAAACTGCCTCTGTCCTGCTGAAACTGAAATCCAAAACATCCATGTCCCTCAACAAGAAATTTTTCATGGCTTTATAATTTTTCATTCGAACCATTGGTAGCCAAATTAGGCATTAGGTTGAGCAATTTTGGTGATTAAGGTCTCGAATCCCTCATGAAACTAACACCTAGGATAAAGGTGATAAGGTTGTTTGACCCTGGCGCATAATTAATTACAAAAACCTATATATAAACATCATAATAAAAATCTTAGTCGACAGGCTAACTAACCGGGCGGAGGTTTTAAATGTTGAGCATGTGAACAGGGCAATTCCGGCGGTTACAGTGGCTCTGGCGGTCACGGTGGCTCCAGTGGTCACGGTCTTATCCCCGACAGTTTCGGCTTGACCTGTCACATGTCAAACATTCCCCGACACAAAATATCACGTAGTCATAACAACTGTCTACCACTTGTCATATGTTTAACAAACTCCGACGTGGTTTACAACACTATTAATGTTGTGGTTTTAGGACTAGTGCTGTGGGTTTTGTAATATAGTTTTATAATAATGTTTTATCACCGAACCTTTTTTTTATAGCTCGAACATTTGTTTTATAGTTTTTCAACTTAGCGCTTAGGTTCTATCTTTAGGTTTTAGGCTTAGTTATTAGGGTTTAGGTCTAGGTATTAGGGTTCTAACTTAGACCTTTTACAATATGAAGGTATTAAACCTTTTTAAACCCCTTTTCTAACCCATTTGTTGCATTGAAAATTGTCATATTGACATTTTTCTATCTGTATGAGCTCATTATCACTCATACTTCCTCCTTTTCAAGTCTAACACATTAGTTCCTCATGTCAAGCCTTAAAAATAAGAGAAAAGCTCTCAAAAGTATCTAAAACTCTGGTATCACACTTTCTCTTCATCTTACCTGCGGTCCCGCACCTAATGTTCATGACTCCTGCGTACCTAAATGCACTTTCTCTATGTTAAAAGTGCAGACCCCTGTAAAATATTAAAAAGGCACAAAGTAAACCCAAAAGCTCACTTTCAGCCATTTCTAGAAGCTTCTGGAAGGAATCTTGCGGTGGCAAGTTCACTCTTTTTACATTCATGCATCCCATGCCTTAAGGAGCTAACCCTTTGATGTGAGGAGCTTATCCCTTTGAAGGAGGATTTTATCCCTTCATAGTTGGAACTGAAACCTCCTCTTTTTCACTATAAAAAGAGGCCTTGGGTAGCCTCAAAGGGAGTTGAAGCTTTAGAATTGTTTGAGGTAAAGTGCTGTTGGGATTTAGACTCATTTAACTAAGATTTTGTGAGGAAAGATCACATACCTCTATCTGTCTCGGTTGGAAGAGTGTAAGCCTTGTCAGAGTAGAGGTGATTCCTGCTTTGGACCCCAGGAAGGCCTGTTCAACATCAAGGCTAAGGTTGTAAGGTTTTATTTCATTCAAATTTAATACAAATGAATTCATTTTCTCAATAAGATGTTAATTAACTGTTTATTTCATGGATTCCTTGATCACCATGATAGGCATGATTTATAATATTTACTATGCAGGTGCTATTTAATATTTGCTTGTTTGTGACTGTAAGTCTTTAAAGTTAACACCTTCAAGTGACCGAAGGACAACTAATTTGAACAAGCATTGGATCTATGGTAAGACCTTAACACCTTTATAGTATTCTTTTGTAAATCACATATGTCTAGAGAAAGATAGGTTCGTTTGACTATTTTTTTCTAGATTACCTTTTGGTACTAGGGAGATCAATCTTGTCCGCAAGATTGATTTATCCGGTCAACAAATTGGCGACTCCACTAGGGAAGGATTCTTGTTTTTTGGTTTTCCTTTGTTTTAACTTGAGAAAATGATTTTTCTGGTTTTTGATTGATGGATACTCACCTGGGTAGCTTAGGTTTACTTTTCTTTGAAAATTTTTGAAGTCTTTTGTGTTTTTCTTGAACTTTTATGGGGACCGCACTTTGTTTTCTTACACACTGCGGGCAGTTTCGCAATTTCCTTGAGTAACTAGTGCGGGACCGCACCTGTTACTTCTAGGGCCTGCGGAACCTATTAAAGTTTTTTGAAAAACTTCAGATTTATTCTTCCAGTTTATGTTTAATTTGATTTAGGATTTCTAGTATCTGCCCAGATCTGTATTTTTCCTGTCAAATACCTCTTGTGAGTGAGTTCCAACAATATTTGTGTTTTGAGTGATTTTCTAGAAGTTTTGCATACTTGGACTAGTTTTCACTTGGTCTCTGTAGTGACTCAAAGATTAGAAGCTTGAAATACCTCAGATCACACTGGTCTTTTTGTCTTCTTGATGAGTTTGGCTTGGTTGCGAAATCCGTCCTTTTTGAGAAATAGATCTAGTTTTCTCTTTGCAAATCTTTGAACAAATTTTGTTATAAGTTCTGAATTTCATTTTTACAAAAGAAAACATATCTGGATGTTTTTGATTTATTTGTTATTCTAGGCAAATGAATCCTTAGTTTACTGAACAACTAAGTAAAACATTCTCAAAAAAAAAATTAAAGCTTTTATTCAATTAGATTTTCAAAGTTTGTAGATCTCAAAATTAGTTTTTCGTAGTTTTGAGTGCTTTTTAGAACTTGTAGATCTATTTTGAAAGAAAAGTTGTTTTTGTAGTTTCGAGTTTTGAAAGTGAAAGGGATTTATTGTGAGCATTGATTATTTATCTCGTTTTGAGTTCTTATTGAAAAAACAAAAATATTTTCTTCCATTTATTCTTCATGTTCAAAGAAAGAATTGTCTCTTAAAAGAATTTGCATTCTCGAACTCTTTCTTTAGCTAGAATTTCATTGAAAGAAAAACAAATTTTTTATCATTTTAGGTGCATTTTTTAGTGTGTTTGGAAGTCGAGTCTTCACACCATCAAAGTTTCATTTCCATACCTATTGACTTAAAGAAAAACCATAAAAACAACGCTTAATTAAAATTGAACTAGTAATCTTTTCCATTTCTAGGGCTCTTATCACCAATATAGCTTAGGCTAGTATCTTGGAGTAGGGAGTAATTAAATCTCCAAGATAGTAAAAACAAACAAGTACATAAATCTTGTGGTAGGAATTAATCCAATTGTAATTGGTACAATCTGGGAAGCTTCTCTTAAAGGAGTTAATCATGAGATCATGTCCGAACCTTTGAAACAATCAATTTTGTTTCATTGGGAAATATAGAAGATCTGCACGCATTACAATGGTAAACCTCGGATTAACCATTGTTGAGGAGCCTGGGGTCACTTGTCGGTAAACCTCGGATTGGCCAAGTTGAAGAGCCTTTAAGAGGATTGAGCTTTGTTACTCTACCCTTGCATGTGGAATCGGATTGTAGACTGTTCCCCCAGTTGTATTTGTTATTGATGGTAACATTAGTGTCCATAAGCTTAAGATTATTTCCTAAGGTGACGGTGAAGGAAAGATCTCACTCTAGCTGGAGCAAACATTGACTAGACTCACTTGGACTACCTTGGGGGTTCTCTTCACTCGAGATGGTTTTGTGAAGAAACTTGTGCCAGTTTGTTTCATTAAGCAGGTTGTCGAGGTAAATGTTCCAATCGCCCTTTCTGTATTAAACTTCTACTAAGTTGGATTTCATCACCAACTAGTGTTTTTAGTAAAGGAAGTTACTGTTTGTGCATGGTTTGAACTCTTCAATTTTTTTTAGGCGTGTGATTCAACTGTTTGTTCCTTTAGAGACTTTAGGTGTTTTTATTGAAATTTTCTTTGTTTGCATGTGATTGATTAATATTTAATCATGGAAGAATTACTGAGACAATCCTAGAGACTTTAGGGGAAGCCTCCTGAGTATACACCAAGTCAACTTGAAGGGCTACGTGCTCTAGTATCATCTAGTAGTGGTAGAATTAGATCAACATAAGTCAGAAGTTCATCTATAGTTGTTCATCTTGATCATCGAATACCCATGACAGAGCATATTCAAGAGCTGATTTCAGTTTCTGAAGTTACTGGTAGTATTTCTCCTTCCAGTGAACTAGCTGAAGAACTTGAAATTTCTGAGCCTGACACTGAACCTTCTGTTTTGGAAACATCCTCAAGATTTATTATGCCAACTTCTAGGGATCCTTGTTCACCTAGGGTAAGAAATATTGTTACTGAAGATCTTCCATCTGGCCTCATTTCTATTGAAGAACTTGCCAGTTCAGACGAAGAAGTAACTCTTCCTGAATCCCCATAGTTTTTGAATATTTGGGACCGTGAATCCATTTTCTATAGCCCTATTAGGAGTGACACTTGGTATTTATCTTTGACAATTTTTTTAGAAAACCTGGGTCTTTTTTTTCACCACCTCAAATTCCTTTTCATCCTACGCCCAGAGGTTACTATCCTTCATCGATCATGTCAGGAGAGTCATCGATGTTTTCCCAAACACCGGAAACATTTTTATACGGTGGTCCTTCTGTTCCTTCGGGGTACCAGGCTCTCTCTGGTACTTTCTCAGGAGAAACTCCTTGACCGACTGAACAAGTATTATTATCTAGTCTTAATGGAATTAAAACTAAAATTTCGAATGCAGAGCAAATATTTATGATGTCTGGTAATATTCCAAATCCTCAACCTCAAGGTGGTCACTTACCGCCTAGGGGGAAACCTCAGGGTGGTCAGTTACTGCCTGGGGGGCAACCTCAAGGTAGTCAGTTACCACCTGGGGGGCAACCTCAAGGCAGTCAGTTACTGCTTGGGGGGCAACCTCAAGGCAGTCAATTACTGCCTGGGGGGAAATTTCAGGGTAATTTTTTCCCAGGACAAACTATAAAACAATATTATTTTTTAGAAAAACCTCAAGGATAGTACATACCTCAAGGTTATCAACCTTCAGGACAGTACATACCCCAAGGTCAACCCCAGACTCAGTATATTCCTCAAGGTCCTTATCAACCCCAGATTTAGTACGCGCCTCAGGGTTATCAACCTCAAGGTCAGTACCCAACTCAAGGTTTTCAACCACCTTTTGGTCAATCATTTGTACAAGGAGTTGGAAATTTACCACTTAATTATCAACCCTACGTTCAACCAGGCTATGGTCCTTCATATGTATAACCTTCTACGGGACAATACCCCGGAATGAACATGGTGTGGGATCCATCCCAAATTCAATAGAATATGCAACCTAATGTGTAGTTACGTAGTCAACTTGGACAACCTTTGGTTTCTGGTCCAACCCAGCAACCTGTCCAGCCTGCTGTTCAAATCCCTGCACCTGGTTCTGTTCAGCAGTTCGGGCCTAGTACACCTCAAACTCCGCCTCAAACTGCTGCAACTACTACAACATCTGTTCAACCTATAACACCTGTTTCTGGAGTATCTGTAGCTCTAGTTTCTTCTATCCCTGCATCCGTGCAAATTCCTCAAGTCTCTGTACCCTAGTCAGGACCTACAATTCAGACTTCGGTCCATATACCTACAGGACAAGATGGTACAAGTAAGATTGTTACGAGTCAACCGCAATTCACATATCAACCGTACCAGGGACAGTATCAATTTGATCCCGTTGCACAAAACCCAATTTATCAGTATCAACCATATCCTGGCTATACTTATTAACAACCTCAACAACCACAGTTTGGTCCGGTTAATCCTGGTTTCCCAGGAGGTTATACCATTCCTAATGCAAATTCGATTCCCAGTTATCCTCGGTATTCTCCTCCCAGAACTGATCTTATTACTCAAGGTTTTTGCGACCCTAACCATCAGTTACCATTTATTGCAACTTTGGATTTACCTTATTTTTCATGCCTTATGAATGATCCAATTTACTATCATCCGTATTAGTCGCCAATGCCACATAAGTTGCATAGTGATATATCGAAATTCGAGGGTAAGTCAGGAGAGGATCCGTAAATCACGTTATGACTTATCACCTCTAGTGTGCATCTAATTCAATAATTGATGATTCAATTCTCTTACATCTTTTTCAACGAACTCTTATTGGTCTTGCCGCCAAATGGTACATTGAGTTACCGCGAGGGTATTTTAATAATTTCAATCAGTTAGCAACTGCTTTTTTAACTCATTTTTAGTTGCCTGTCAGATACGACAATGGCACGGAACTATTGACTTCACTAAAACAATCCACGTCCACATATATTTATGATCATATTCATGAATGGCGACGAGAAGGCATTTAGTGAAAGTTTTCATTCCAGATCAAATTTTGGTAGAATGGTTCATTAAATCATTATTACCCAAAATCACTGAAAATTTAGCTAGGGGAGGAGTTGTTACTGAAGAGCAAGTCATTGCTCAAGCCCAGTACCTTGACCTCGTCTACACACAGTCAAGTACTTTACATGAAAAAATCCCTGATCTTCCAAAACAAGGTCAAATAACTGCAACTCCTTCAGGGTCTCATGCCATTGATGGTATGATTGGTTCAGTTAGTACTAAAAGTAAGAAGAAATATTCAAAAAATTATTCTCCTATAATAACTTTACCTGATTCTCCGAAAGGAGAATATTCTGTTGAAATTTCTGCCGACATTCATGTCGTAGAGACATCTACGGACAAATCTAAATCTAGTAGTAAAAATAAGGGGAAGAATAAAAACAAACAAAATTCAAAAGATAAAACAAACAAAAATGAATCTAATGATGAAAAATGAAAACCTCGCTATCCTTATTTCATTTGCAATGAGGATCATTTTACCAAAGAATGCCCGCATCGAGCGGAGTTTTCAAAATTCGCTAAAGGTTCTCAACAGCTTGTTGTCTTGAAGGATCCTTTTCCTACTCAAGATAGTAAGATGATTGGTTCTACCTCGAACGCCTCAGAAGAACCCATTATGATGATGTCTCATGTCAGGATTGCGACGTGATCGCAAGATTATGGTAGTAAAAATCCTGTTGGTGGTAAAGAAGCAGAATCTTCTAATTCAAACACATCAACTACACCTCCTCCTATTTCTGATCCACTACAGATCGAGAAACCCAATTCAGACTTAGTAATCAAAACGCCTGCTAAAGGTGTACTTCGTAAATCAAATTTCAATCCACATGCGAGAGCTGCTCAGAATTACAACATTGTTGAGGAATTAGCTATTTCCCCTTTAGCAATGTCGGCTTTGGAAGTGCTGCAATCGTGCCCATCACAGCGTAAATTACTTTTGTCTGCCATAGGAGCTGTCGATATTCAGGATTCGAACCTAATAATCTTCGATTTAGAGAATAGTACACCCTGCCTACCTCATCAAATGGTTTTCCAAATTCCAGTATTAGTAAAAAACAGACCTGTCTTTCGGACTGTGATTGATGAAGGGGCTTCTACGTGTATTATGTCGATCTAGTGTTGGAAATTGCTTGGTTATCCTACACTCAATCAATCTCCAAAAATTCTAAAGGCTTTTGATGGCCGAGGGTTCCATCCTTTTGGTATTTTGCAGGATTTACATATAGGGGTTGAAGGCAAAACCATAAATCTAGATGTGGAGGTGGTCAATGCCCCTCTAGATTACAACCTTTTCCTGGGTCTTAGTTGGTCTTATGCTATGATTGTTGTTGTTTCAATGGTCTTTCAGCTTATCAAGTTTCCACATCAAGGAAAGATCGTTACAATAGACCAACTCACTTATTTCTCATCCGATCCAGCCTCTACAGAATCTATCCAGCACATCGGTAAAACGGCTATCCCTTACAAGGATGTTGGCGTAGGTTTGATTAAAGATTTTGGTTTACTAGGAAATTTTTCCTTTCCTGATCCTAACGTATCACCTCCTATTGCAAATATTCATATGATTTCATCGAATACTGTTACTTTTGATGATCCTTGGATCGTACCTTCCGATTTCAAGATGGATTCATTTAATGGCGCGATACCTTTGAGTCCCTTTGAAATTGCATATCAGGCTGTACAGTCGCTTTCTAATCCTTCTTCAACCGAAACTGATCCAATGAATGTGATCCATGAGGAATCATTTTCTATATCTAGCTCAGCCACAATGACATTTCCCGATCTTGTTCATACTGATGAGTGTTCGTGAACTTTTGTCTGTTGACAATTTACCATGGGAAGATCTACATCATCGATCTTCGTTCTTACCTGAGCTGGATCATTTTGAAAATGATTTCTCTTCTATTTTTACTGCTGAATATGTCAAAGAACCGCAGACTCCATTGCAAAATCCTGAGTCTGACTTAAATTTAGAAAATATGTCTCGAACGGTTCCTATTGACATTTCAGTTAAGCCTAGAATAATTGAAAACATTCATATAGGTGATTCCTGTACGGAAAATGAAATCCAAACTTATAAAGCCCTATTTCAAGAATTCCGTGATGTGTTTGCATGGTCATATGAAGAAATTCCCGTAATCGATCCGTCAATTGTTGTACATGAAATTAAGACTTACCCGGATGCAAAACCTATCAGAAAATTCTTACGTCAGATACATCCAAGAAAAGCTACTGCTATCAAAGCCGAAGTTGAGAAATTACTTTGTGCAGGTTTCATTTATCCAATTCCTTTAACTGATTGGGTATCGAATATTTTTCCTGTTAACAAAAAACAAGGAACGATAAGAGTATGTATCGACTATAGAGATATTAATTGCGCTTGTCCTAAAGACAATTATCCAACCCCCTATATCGATCAAATCATTGATGATTGTGCCGGCAGTGAAATATTCTCCTTTATGGATGGTTTTTCCAGTTATAATCAAATAAAAATACTTCCTGCTAATCAACCTAAAGCAAAATTCATTTTTCCATGGGGGACATTTGCTTATTGCAAACTACCTTTTGGCTTGAAGAATGCTGGGGAAAATTTTCAAAGGGCTATGTCTTACGCATTTCATGACATTAAGCACATTGTGCAGCCTTATCTTGATGATTTACCTACTCATTCATCGCGTAGAGCCGATCATCTCACTCATTTATGAGCTATCTTTATGAGATGTAGGCATTATAAAATTCGGTTAAATTCACACAAATGTGTTTTCTATGTAGAATCGGGTTGCTTACTGGGATTTATTGTTTCGAAAGCATGCATTAATGTTGATCCGTCGAAGGTTGAAGCTATTGTCAATCTACCTCTTCTTCAACTTTACGCCAACTCCAAAGTTTGCGGGGGAAAACAAACTTTTTACGTCGTTTCATTCCTAACTATGCCGAGTTAACAAAGAGTTTTACCAGGTTGTTAAAACAAAAAGTTCCATTCTTTTGGGATGAGATCGCTGATCGATCTTTTGATGCACTTAAACACGCGTTGACCCATGCACCATTACTGCATCCTCCCAATTACAACCGGGATTTTTTTTTGTACATCGCCGCTTCTCATTCCACCATTGGGATGGTTTTAGTTTAGGAAGGTGAATTCAAAAATGAACATGTGATTTACTATCTTAGTTGAAATCTGCATTTGACTGAGATTAAATACAGGCATGTGGAGAAATTGGCCTTGGCAGCTGTTCAAGCTGTCCAAAGATTTCGTCACTACATCTTATTACACAAAACCACAGTAATTTCTGACTGTAACCCTATGATGTACATCTTGACCAAACAATTGCTAGGGGGGAAGTATTCCAAATGGATAATTATCCTGCAGGAATTTGACTTGGAATTTGAAAAATCCAAGGCAAAGAAATCTTTTGTTTTTGTCAAACTGATGTGTGATTTCTCGTCTACTGATACTGAAACTGTGGTGGAACAGCCCATTGCGGACAAATCCTTGTTTCTTATCAGTACTCTTGATCCTTGGTATGGGGATATTATTTTTTATCTCCAAACCCAATCTTTTCGGCCTGAAATATCATGATCTTAGTGACGGAAAATATGTTTCCAATCCCAACAATACAATATTATTGGTGATACACTCTATCATCGTGGAGCGGATTCTATTTTTCGACGCTGTCTTACTCATGAAGAAGCTGAGAAGGTTCTAAATGACTGCCATTCTGGAGCATGTGGCAGTCATATGTCTAGGTATGCCACAACCCAAAAGATATTGCGCGCTGGTTATTTCTAGCCATCCTTATTCAAAGATTGTATCTATGCAGTCTAGAAATGCCACAATTGTCAGGTATTTGATCGTAAAATGCGTGCACCACCCGCTCCTCTTCACCCTATAATTGTTGTCGGTCCTTTCGCAAAGTGGGGTATTGACTTTATTACATGTAACCCAAACTCGGCTGGGGGGCATGCATATATTATCCTAGCGGTAGATTATTTTACTAAGTGGGCCGAGGCAATGCCTACATTTTCGGCAGACGGAAAGACTACTACAACTTTCATGTTAAATCATATAATTGCTAGATTCAGTGTTCCTCAAGCCATTATTACAGATCATGGAAGTCATTTTCGAAATATCATGATGACTGAACTGACAGATCAACTCGGCCTGTGCCACGATAGTTCTACTCCATATTACTCGTAGGCTAATGGTCTGGTTGAAGCTATTAATAAATTTTTAGTCACTATGATCAAACGAATTATTGGTATTCATAAGTCGAATTGGAATTCCATGTTATTTTCAGCACTTTGGGCATGATATCAGACCTCAGTAAAAACATCAACTGGTTTCACTCCTTTTCATTTGGTTTATAGTTTGGAAGCTGTGTTACCTATTGAATGCGAAATTACGTCATTAAAATTAGCCATAGAATTACTCCCAACTATGTCTAAAGAGGAGAAGTGTTTTTTTGTACTTGGCTCAGCTAGATGAGAATCGACGAAATGCTGCATTAGCAAACAAAGCTCATGTCAAACGAATAAAAGCTCAGTAGGATAGAAATGTTACACCTCGCGATTTTTCAGAAAGAGACCTAGTTTTAGTATACGATCAAGTAATGATAAACTAGGGGCTGGAAAATTTGTGCCTATGTGGCATGGTCCTTCCATTGTTAAACGAAAGTTGGCAAAAGGGGCCTATGAGTTGATAGATTTTGATGGATTCTCTCTAGATAAACCCAGAAATGGGCTTTATCTGAAGAGATATTATGCTTGAATTTCGAGTGGAGATTTTTTAGATTAAGTTTCTTTATTGCTCGTGTGTTTTAGATTAGAAAAGTGTGCCTAGTTTTAAAGTGTGCTCTTATCACTATTCCTGCTTATTTGATTTTTACTCTTGATATTGCAGATGTCGACATCTCTTCAAACATATATTGGTTTTGCTGATGGTGCTTGTCGTAGTACATAGAACATTTCTTTTGTAGCTTGGGTTATCTATTCACCCACTGACGAGTTAGTGTCTATGCATGGGGTAAGCCTCGGTTAAACAACGAATAACATTGCAGAGTATAGTGTAGTGATTGAGTTATTATCTGAATCCATATCATTTGGAATTCGAAGTTTGATTGTTAGGTTGGATTATGAACTCGTTGTATTTTAGCTTAACAGGGTTTATGCCATTAGAAATCAAGTATTATTATGATTATTTTGGAGAATTCGTCTCTTGGAACGTGAATTTGACTACATTGAATATTAGCATATTCCAAGATATTTAAATACATTAGCAGATGCAGTTTCTTCTAGTATGATAAATAGACATTTGCAATAATCAAAACAGTAAATTACACAACATTCAATAACATGTTACACATATAGCTGGTAATAATGATATATCATAGCATAGAAGTGTGTTTCAAAATATACATCGTCTTCGATCATAGGTTGAAAAACACCTTATGATTGGAAAAAATTATAATACAAAAGATCAAAAATGTTATGAGTCTAAAAATTGATCATCCTATCCCTGGTGATGATCATGATAAAAAACCACTGCCCGGGCCACCCTACACAGGAACCTCCTAAAAGGTCCTGGGACACCAATCACATATCTCTGTAACCTAAGTGGAATATCATCTATATCAGTCTCTGGAATATCTAGTTTCAAGTGCTCTAGATGATGCTCCAGGTCGGTCAGGATCTCTGCTGATTGGCCCTGTGGGGCTGGTGCTACTGTAGCTGGGTGTCTCTTCTCATAAGGCTGGAGAGTGGCTAGTTGTCCTGGGCCCACATCTGCATTTAAAATTTTGATTATTAGTTTTGGACGATTAAAATACAAAAAAAAAATAGAACTTAGAAATTTTTGAAAATGAATTTTACCTGAATCATCCCACTGTTCTCCTGCTGGGAGAGCCATGTCTCGGTCGCCGCGGAAGTCCATCCCGACGTATGGAAAGTCCTCTATAACAAAAATTTGGTGTTCTAGCCAACGAAAATATGAAGAAGGAAATCGAACAACCTCTATGCCCTCAGCGTGACAGGCCATCAAAGCAACCCAACGAACCATCCTAGGTTCTCGAGGTCGACCAGCATTGACAGGAATGTGCTGCGAAGCTAACATGGGGATCCTCTCTAGAGAAAATATGACTACAATGGATCCATATCCAAAGTTGTTTAGCTTTCCATTCTTTTCTCTAGTTAGTTGGCCTTTCACATTGACCAACACAGCTTCGCACCAGTTGAAAATGGTGCCTCAAAAACAGTCTATTGCAATGCGCATATGGGAATTGGTAGCCACATGCAATTTTACACTCCCGCACAGTCTGGTAATAGTAAATGCAATGAATTTAAGCTCAAGATGGATGATATTTTTTATATCAATCCATTTGTCCTTGGGGTCTACCTGATCATCGCAAAATTCTAGTAGAAGACTAGCGACAGACTGGCCACCTGGCCTAGTCCCAAACAAAGAAATTTTTTCACCCCTCTTGGACAAAAAAATTAAAAAATATATATCCTCCAGCTCAATTTTGAGCCGGTGGCCGCCAATAACAAAGCACTGGTCCTGTATGTTCCATCTGTTCACTCGCCACGTCAGGAGGTCTACCTGTGCCCTCATGCCCTGAATGGCCCAGAATTTGTATAAACCACATGCTCTCAATGCCTACATTGTAGGCAAATGATTCTTTGTGGCGTCATATACATCCTCATGCTCACGTTCTCTCCAAACAAGCATTTTGAATATCCTACAATGCATAAAAAGACATATTAGAACAAGCTTGTTTGAAAATTGAGAAATTTAAGTTTCAAATTTCATTGCGTGGGGTCCGCACCCTTTTCTCATACACAGTGCATAGATATGCACGAGAACTATGCAATGGGTGCGAACCCGGGACTTTTTTCCACATAGAAAAAGGTCGGGGTCCGCAGGGCCTGCGTGTTGCACCTGCGGACCCACGCAAGCGATTTTTTCAACTTATTTTCCCTTAAAAAACGAAATTTAAAGGCTAAAAAAAAATTGTAAACAAATGAAATGCAAGATAAGGAGGACATGGATTACCTGGAGCTGACAGTTCTCGATTTTGCCGGACGGATTTTCCAGAATCTTCACAGGAACTTTTTTACCCAAAAGCTCTCACTTTTCACTCTAAACTCAAATGGTAAAAATGAAGTTAAAAAAGCCCTTTTTATAAGTTTTTTCGAATAAATGAATTTTTAATTTGTTTATTTTTCACTTTAAAAAGGTAATTTTTGAAAACATTTTTATTTATCTTAAACAGATATGTGTAATGTTTCAAGTTTTTGTGCAGAAAATTGGATTTTTCGGGAAAATTGATCGTTTTTCAACAAAGAGCATACTTTTATCACTTTTTCGGACTCTTCCAAAAATTTACGAAAAAGAAAAAACTTGGAGTCCTCTTTTAATCTCTTTTCAGAATCTCGAAAATTGAAAATATTGCTGAGCACTTGATTATTCGAACTCATTAAAATAAATGAATGATCATCCTTTCAGTATAAGTTTACCCCTTTTATGGACTGAAATGGACTATTTACGAAAAAGGTATATGTTGACTAATTACAGTCAACATAGTTCTATCCTACATTATTTTATCCTTTTTCGGGCTCGAGAGACTAAATTTACGAAAAATTACACCCATGGAGTTTTCTTAAGTTTTTCTTCTGACTCCCTAAAATTGAAAAACACCGAGTTTCTCCTATATTGGACTCGTTAAAATTTAATAGTAAAGGACCTGTTCAATTTTAAATAGGAACAAACCACTCCTTCGTAGGGTTTGAATCTTAAACTAAGTTGGACTCATCTGAAGGATGAGCTTATAAACAAGAAAATCTTATCCTCATAAAGCTTGTCAAAAATAAAGAGGTACTTGCCAGAAATGGTGGGGGAAAAGAGAGAAAAATGAACCTATTTGTTACATTTTGATTATTCAAAAAACTGTTAACCACTCTTGAACACGACACTTTTGTTCACCTGGGTTGGGAAAATTCTTTGCCTAACAGTTAATCAAACCATATTGAAAGTCTTCAGCCGGTTTCTAGGTATTAGCTTTGGGTCAATTGTCACCAAGCCATCTGCAATGTCGTTATGTGTTCAAAAGGACAATTCAAACAAACCATTCATATCCAAAATATCTGTCTTCCATTTTGACCATCCCTGAGTCAGTCCTTGCCAATATATTTCTTCAAAGCTTGATCTATGATTTCGTGTTGTAGGCTTGCCTACAATGGATCACTTCCTATCGACGATAGCTCATTATCTAGAAAGTTGATCTAGAAATCGTCAGTACCTTGAAATATGCATGCCTCAATGGCAGGTTTCTCGCCTTCGACGACAGGTTGCATTGTTAGTGTCAGTCTTTTCAGCCTTCCTCCAGTGATCAAACATGCTCTTGCAAGGTGATTTTAAGGTGTCAAGGTCAAATTTTGTCATTTTAGTGAGTCTTCAAGTAAAATTTGGTCACTAGGTATTAGGTCTAGGGTTTTCTTTCACTCCATTCAAAGTTGTTCAAATGTCGGTCCATGTCACCATTTAGCTGAGTGTACCATCATTCAGAGGGTTTTCATCATCATGTCAAGTTCCACTGGGTCATTTTACACCTTGTTCATGCTTCAGTTGTGCCTAGGTAAGGTTCATTTCCCTCTCTTAGGGTTTTGGAGGTAATTTCTCTTGGATGGTCAAATCATCAGCAAAACTTGTATCCTGATGTTCATACACCTTTCCCTATCCTTAATGTACCTTATTAAACACTTCCCATCACTGAGATCCCCCAAATTCCTCATTTTCACATAAACCCTAGTTTCTTGCTACAACTTGGCAATTTTCTAGGCTAGGCCTGTGTTTTTCCTTTTTGGACCCCTTCCCCTCACTCAATCTCTGAAATTCCACTTTACCCTACTTCCTAACATCCCTCCCTACTTCCCAATTTTTCCTCAAGAATTTAGAAGCCCCTTATCCTCTTCATTTCGCTTCATTTCGACAAATCCCTTGTTCCACACATCGAGATAAGTTTTACTCAAATGATGTTTCTGAGCAATAAAAGGTGAATTTGGAAAAAATAAGAGAGATTTTTGTTCAAAATAGGCCAAGGTAGAAAAACCTCCTTCACTTTTTACCCAGGTGTCATGGTTTTAGAGAAATGTCAACAATATAGTTGCCTCAGGAGAATTGATGCACCTCTAAAGTGACCTTGGGAAAATCAAGATTTCTCCTAGATTGGTTGGAAAAATGACATTCTTGATGAGTCAAATGATAACTAGACACAAATATATTTCCAATGAGCTATCATGAGCTCAATTTTGGGTTGATGAAGACCTTCAAAAGTTGATTGTAACAACACTCTGCCTTGAGGAAACCTCATTTTGCACATTTTGACCAGTCTTGGGAGATTTGATTTTTGACAGGGTAAATGAACTCCAAATTAAAAAATTCTAGTTTTTTTGGAAAGTAGACTCAATAAAATTTCCAACGAGCTATCCCGTGCCCCATTTGGACACCGGGAAGGCCTCCAAAAGCCTCCTGCAATATGACGCTACGCATTGGGTTGTGGCGCTACGCATTGGGTTACTTGCGCAACACATTGGGCTGAAACATCAAAATTTTTCCATTCTTCTCCAAAAATTAAATTTTCTCAGGTTGCTCCATGCTCAAGCAATTCAAAGCCACTCCTCTATTTCTCATAACTTGTGCTTGGTGTTGATTATGAGATTGGTTATAAAAATTTGAGTATAAAACTAAACCCTATTATGTTGATTGAGAAGTACTTCCTTAGGGTTTTAAACTTGTTTTGGTGTCAATCATTCTATTCCCATCACCTTGTTTTTCCTCCCCTCACTATTATCTCATCATTACAATAATTCCTAAGCCTATCTCCCTATCCCTAAAGTCATTTCATTTCCTATTATTCCCATTTCCCATTTCACTTGATTATAACCCATCACTTTCATTACCCCATTCCTCCATATTCCCTCCCATTTGACATATATTTGGAAATAAAATCAAAACCCCAAAGTTCTCATTATCATACAAGACAACACAGACCTTGCAAATTCTCATGGAGACGGATACTTCTTATGACCGAGACAGTGACTCTACAACTAAATTGCATGCACCAAGAAGGCATTAAGGCGGCGTAAAAAGTATGATAGACTCCAAATTTCGGCCGAAGCTTCTTTGGCTCAGCATAGTGCTTGATGGTGGAAATTTAGCCCAAATTTCAAGAAATTTGGGAAACTTTTTTTCAATTTTGAATTTTTTGGCCTTAACACAGATTTTCCTGCCCGACGTGTAGCGCCACTTGGCGCGCACTTATAATTGGCAGCTCATCTTGAAGAAGAATTTGCATTTCTAGATTTTCCATGAAAATTTGTGCATTCCTACCCATTACCTAAGGATTTTGACAAGTTTTGGGGTGCCTAAAGGGTCAAAAACACCCTAAAAATGACCTTTCTGCCACTTTTTGGACACACAGGAAGCAGTTTTGGGAGATTTGATTTTTGGAGGGACAAATGGCAACCAATTTCCAAAATTCCACTTGGTTGGAAAGTAGACAGGCAGATATTTCCAACGAGCTATCCTTCACTCAATTTGGACTTCGGGAAGGCCCTCAAAATCAGCCTCAAAGTGGCGCTACGCATAGAGATTTCAGGCGCGACGCATTGGGAAATTTGGCCTATTTTTCACTCAGCAGTTCAGATTTTCGCCTAGTTTTGGCTAGTTTGACTTTTTTATCTCCAAATGTGAAACCATTGATGTAACTTGATGTAATTTCATAACTTTGATGTAATTTTGGCACATTTTTACTCATCCAAGTAGATTCATTCACCAAAAAGTGAAACGTAACTGAATGAATCAGTTTCCTATCTTATAGAGGCAAGCTGTTTCGTTGCCTATTTTCCAGTTCTTAGTTTAGATCTTGTTGAAAAAACTCCTAGAATGGTGAGCTCGACCCCTAGAGGCATGGGGATGAGTTAGGCTTGTCTATATCTTGTATTTTCTCAGTCATTTTCATGGTTAGACATTTTGGATTGCTTGGCATTCCATTGTACATTTCATCTTTGCAATTTTGGCAAAGGAATAGACCAGGGTTTGCAGCACTCTTTGGGATCCATGTGGCTCTATGTTTTGATGGTGTATTTCTCTCTGTGATTTTAAGTTCACTGATGTTTTATGTGTATCATTTCCCTTCTCCTTTCTTCTTAAATTAAACAAATGAGTGATAAAGGTGGAATTCATTAGTTTTCTTTGCTCTGCCTTGAGTTTTGTTTAATTTTCCATGTTTTCATTTGTTTGAAGAGGATTATTGAAATATTCTTTCCCTCTTCAGCTCCTCATCGGTCTGAACTATCCATTCATTCAATCCAAAGCATCAAAACAATTTCCTTCCTTGCCCCATTCAGAACTCTGCAAAAAGTAGGCCTCATCCCTGAACCCAAAACTACCTTTCCCTTTGATTCCAAAAAAACCCCCAAAATCAAAATCCAACTCTTTTGCTTATATATCTAGCCTAAAATCAGCTTTTATTTCAAGTCATCTCAAGCCCTATTAATTATCTTTGTTGAGATTGACCCGGAGAGAGCCCTCTCCTGATCTGGTAGGGCTAGCTACCAGACTGAGCGTGGTTTGATGTTACCCTAAAATCTGCCTTCCTTCAGCCTGAGGTATATTTAGGCAATAACATGCATCATTGACCTTCGATCGAATGATTCCGTGACATGTTCAAATTTAGCTCATTCATTCACATTCCATGGATTGTACTGAGTACTTTGAGGGTCATTGACATTACTAGTGGTTACTCTCACACTTGTTAACAGTCTACATTATTGACTGGTAATCAAGTGGTTTCTACCATGTTCGATTTCGACACATTTATCCACATGGATAGAATCGTACTGGTTCAAGAAACGGAAATCAAGACCCTGGATCTAGTTTCTACCATCCAAGCTGCGAGGAATTTTGTTATTCATTTATATAGTGGACTATTCATAAACAGATGTCTGCTTCCATATTGTGTCTACACATGTCTATACTATTGATGTATTGAAAATCATTCCTGTATCAGAACAGTTTAAATCAGTTTTCTAGTTAGTTTTGATATGAGTATGGGAATGCCTACCTCAGCGATGATATATATACATATATATATTTTGCATTGAATGTTTTTACAGGTTCCGACTAGGGTGTCCACAGGATGATCTTTGAAATGATAAAGCACTTCACTCTTCATACATGACAGACTCTATCTTCATCTATTACAGACTTCACACTTTAGGGGGCAATCTGTTGCACTGAAAATTGTCATCTTGACATTCTGCTATCTGTATGAGCTCATTATCACTCATACTTCCTCCTTTTCAAGTCTAACACATTAGTTCCTCATGTCAAGCCTTAAAAATAAGAGAAAAGCTCTCAAAATTCTCTAAAACTCTGGTATCGCACTTTCTCTTTGTCTTACCTACGGTCTCGCACATAATGTTCATGACTCCTGTGTACCTGAATGCAATTTATCTGTGTTAAAAGTGCGGACCCCTGTAAAAGATTAAAAAGGCGCAAAGTAAACCCAAAATCTCACTTTTAGTCATTTCTAGAAGTTTCTGGAAGGAATCTTGTGGTGGCAAGTTCGCTCTTTTTACATTCATGCATCCCATGCCTTAAGGAGCTAACCCCTTGATGTGAGGAGCTTATCCCTTTGAAGGAGGATTCTATCCCTTCATAGTTGGAACTGAAACCTCCTCTTTTGCACTTAAAAGAGGCCTTGGGTAGCCTCAAAGGGAGTTGAAGCTTTAGAATTGTTTGAGGTAAAGTGCTGATGGGATTCAGACTCATTTAACTGAGATTTTGTGAGGAAATATCACATACCTCTATCTGTCTCGGTTGCAAGAGTGTAAGGCTTGTCAAAGTAAAGGAGATTCCTGCTTCGGACCCCAGGAAGGCCTATTCAACATCAAGGCTAAGGTTGTAAGGTTTTATTTCATTCAAAGTTAATACAAATGAATTCATTTTTCTCAATAAGCTGTTAATTAACTGTTTATTTCATGGATTCCTTGATCACCATGATAGGCATGATTTATAATATTTACTATGTAGGTGCTATTTAATGTTTGCTTTTTTGTGACTGCAGGTCTTTAAAGATAACTCCTTCAAGTGACCGAAGGACAACTACTTTGAACAAGCATTGGATCTACAGTAAGACCTTAACACCTTTATAGTATTCTTTTGTAAATCACATATGTCTAGAGAAATATAGGTTTGTTTGACTGTTTGTTGCTAGATTACCTTTTGGTACTAGGGAGATCGATCTTGTCCGCAAGATTGATTTATCTGGTCAACACCATTACATGCCGTTAACCATTTTTACATGCCATTTCTTCAATGTTACAGGTGAAACTAATGGATTGGAGGCTGAACTAGAATTCAAACTACTGGAAATGACGAAACTTCTTTGCTGATTTGCACTGAAAAATATCCTCCTGGATCAAGAATACCCTACTATGACTCATGAAGATTAATAAGTGTAACATGATATATCAAAATTACAAGAGCAAGTGCACCAAATTTTGTCGTAAAGAGCAAAAAAAAATTAAACGAAAGTTTTGAGGAAAGGGATGGAAGTGAAGATGGATGGTTTGAAGAAGGGAGTGGAAGCTAAAATGGATGGTTTGAAGAAATGCGTGGAAGGTAATATAGAGGATTTGAAGAAAGTCATGGAAGCTAATATGTATGGTTTGAATAATGGCATGGAAGACATGGAAGAAAAAATGAAAGACAATATGGAAGAAATGAAGAATGATCTAAAAGAATACATGGAAGGCTTGAAGGAAGTTTTGACAAAGTTGATACAAGACATGATTCCTAATGGAGAAAATATAGTAGAGGAAACTCATGATGATAACAAAATAAATGTTAATCATGATTTCATGAACTCTAATGTTGGATCGAAGACCCACCATATTCCAAAGATAGATATGAGGAAGTTTTATGGCAAGGATCTCGTAACATGGATACTACATATGGAGCAATATATTGATCTCAATAATGTGAAAAACACACAAAAGGTATGCCTTGCAACTTTATATTTAGAAAAAATTACATTTGTATGGTATCGATGGCTTTTCTCTCGTAAAAAAATTGTCACTTGGTCAATTTTTACAGAAGAAATGATAGCACATTATGAGGATACAAATAGCAACATATTCTTTAGCCAATTGATAAATATCAAACAAAATGGTTGACTGGTGGAGGACATTGAGGATTTCCAAAAATTGAATATAAGGGTAGTTGATATTCCAGAGGAACACATGATAAATGTCTTCATAGGGACTTTAAAGGATACCACCCAACATGAGTTTCACCTTTGGGAACATGATTCATTAGAGAAGGAATTCAGGTTGGGAAGAAAAATTGAATGTAAAATTATGGTGAAAAGGAAGCCTACCACTCACATCTATAAAGATGGAAGTGTTGCTACTCCTAGAATTCCACAACCTACAAGGTTGACACCACAACAATTGGAAGAAAAAAGAGCAAAAGGGATTTGCTACAGTTGTGATAGGAAATACACTAAAGGTCATAAGTGTGTTGGGAAGAAATTATTTTACATATTTTGAAGAGGAGGAAGAAAATGAATAAGAAACTTCAAAAGAAGAGGATATACACCAGGAAAAAACCCTAGAGAAAGAAGAAATGAGTCCGACTATATCCTGTAATGCATTGGCAGGAATTACCACTCGTCAAACTCTCAAGATAGAAGGAAATATCAAGAAGAAAAAGGTAATAGCGTTGATTTATTTGGGTAGTACCCATAATTTTATTCATTGTAAGGTAGCGAAGGAATTGAATTGCTTCCTATACCCAACACCAGAGTGTCAAGTTATGGTTGAAAATGGAGGAACTATAAATTTCCCTGAAAAATTCCATAATATCAATCTAACCATGGGGTAATATGTATTGAATAGGCCAATGATTTCCATTCAAATAGGAGGTGCTGATGTTGTATTAGGAATACAATGGTTACAATCTTTGGGGATAATAGCCTTTAATTTTCAAGAACTTTTCTTGAAATTTTTTTCGAAAGGAAAGGAAGTTGAATTACAGGGTATCGCAGGGAAGCAAAGAAAGATAATAAGCTCTAATTTCATGACAAAGCTTCTGAAGAAAGAACAAAGATGCATAATTGCACAATTATGCTCACTAGAAGTTCCAACATCAAAATCATATATTTCTCGAGAGCTCCAAAAATTCTTGGACAATCATTATAAGGTGTTTGAAACTCCCAAAGGACTCCCACCTATTCATGATCAAGATCATGCTATTCGTTTGATTCCAGGAAGTGTTCCTCCAAACATTAGGCCTTATAGATATCCTTATGTCCAAAAGAGAAAAATTGAACGTATGATTGCAAAAATGTTAGAGGCTAGTATAATTCAACCTAGGAAAAGTTCTTTCTTGGCTCTAGTAGTATTGGTGCACAAGAAGGATGAATCACAATGCATGTGTCCAGATTTTAGGGAGATCAATAATATCACTATCAAAGATAAATTTCCCATTCCTGTGATTGTTGAATTATTGGATGAATTACATGGAGCAATTTATTTTATCAAGTTGGATCTTCATTCAAAATATCATTAAATTAGAATGAAGACTGAAGATATTCTGAAAACAACATTTCAAACTCATGAGGGTCATTATGAATTTTTGGTCATGCCTTTTGGCCTTACCAATGCACTTTCTACATTTGAAGGGTTGATGAATTCCATTTTCAAACCCTTCCTTATCATAGCTCATCTTATCATTCTCAATCCGATGGGCAAACTGAGATAGTGAACAAATGTTTGGAAGGATATCTTTGTTGTTTTGTATCTAATAAACAAACACAATGGGTCAAGTGGTTACCTATGGTTGAATGGTGGTATAAAACTTCCTTCCATATTGCAGCAAAAATTACCCCATTTATGGCACTTTATGGATATCATCCACCGTCCATCACATCATATTTAAGAGAAAATTATAAGGTTTAAGCAATGGAATATCACATCAAACATCAACAACAAGATATCCAACTCTTAAAGGATAACCTAAATTTGGCACAAAATCGAATGAAACAACAGGCATATCAACATTGCAGCGAGAGAAGTTTTGATGTAGGAGATTGGGTTTTTTTACGGCTACAACCATACAAACTAATGTTCCTCAAGAAAGCTAATAAGGATAATAAATTATCGCCTAAGTACTATGGTCCTTACAAGGTGTTGCAAAAAATTGGTACTATGGCATACAAATTGGAGCTTCCTGCTTCTTCTCAATTGAATCCAGTTTTCCATGTTTCATGCTTAAAGAAGGGTATAGGTGAAAAACTTCCAATTCAAACAATATTTCAGAAATTTGATGAGGAAGGAAAAATCATATTGGAACCTGAAGCAGTCATGGAAACAAGATCTCGACAGCTAGGAAATAATTCAATTTCAGAGTATCTCATCAAGTGGAAGAATTTACCCACTGAAGATTCTACATGGGAGGATGAGAATTTTATACAGAAGTATCAAGATCTACTCAATCATTGAGGACAACACTTTTTTGAAGGAAAGGGGCATGTTAGGTCCCTATATTACTAGTATAATCTGTCATTGTTTAGTGTAGCCCCTTTATGGTTATTGTTGTACCCCTGTAACCCCCATATTGTTATTATTGTGCCCTTACATTATTATTGTTAGATCGGCTAGGATTATATTGTGACCCCATGGAATCCTATATATAGAAATAATGTTTTGTCATTTGTATCATCCAATAATTGTTCATTTATGTAATGTAAATGAGGTTTCCCCCTCAAAGTGGCTTATTTCTAAGGTGTTGATCTCTCTTTTCTTCTATTTTTGGAGCTGGTTTCATAACAGATAGCTACCTATGTCAAGGCTATAATTTTAGTTTCATATTATTTTATTTATGAACCCTATATTGTATTTATGCATTTCAATTGTATAGATGAAACTAATTATATAAACAATTTGATGGATTAGGTATTTTTGATTAATATATTTGATGTATGACTTATTTGATGTGTGATTTACCTGATGTATGGCTTACTTAGTTGTGATTTATCTAGTGTATGACTTATCAGAGTTATTGGTGTTTGATGTATGGCTTAATTGGATATGATGTATCTAGTGAATGAATTATTGAAGTTATGATTTATCCGATCTAAGATTTACTTCTAGTATACTAATATTAATTATAGAATGGGTACGTGGATACCAAAATTTATAACATGATGATTATGATCACTTGTCTATATACATTTTGTTGCATGGATGAGAACTAACTTGCGGATTGGAAATAAATATATGATAACCAAGATATATGCTTATTATTAGGAAATGTTGAGACATCCAATGAGGAATGATGTGATGCATTTTGTTATATTACATTTATTATCTACTTTATATGCAATATTATGATATGGGTAAAGTGTAAATTTTAGATGACACGAATGCTGGACTAGATTATTCGATGATAAGTATCCAACCAACACCATAGCGTGGTCCATATTAGCATGCTGACCCTAGTTTTGAGGAGGGGTGGAGCCATTTCCCACCATGTAACCTCCAAGTTTGGACACACTCCCCTAGATATGTGATGACGATTTCCAGTTTCCTGTTGGAGAATTTAGGTCAATATAGTCGACACTTCCAACATATTGATTATATTAATGGTTAGATTACTATAGTCGATGTCATAATATATTGTAGTAATGGATTTATAGGATGGGAGTAGAAGTAGGTTAGGGAGGATAGCAAGCTATAGGTTAGCTGGAGAATCTTGATGGGAAGTCGTATTGTTGTTTGAATTATGTAATTTTACTATTATATCTCTCCATATTTCCTATGCCTTATTGTCATATTATTTTTGAAGTCCTTGTATCCTTTTCACTCTAACTTCAGGATGAAGTTTTCTTAAGGAGGGGTGTATTTAATTCCCTACTTGATCCTATTATATTACATTATCTTATTAGCCTACCTGTTGAATGATTGATTTTATTTATTTATTCCAATAACTATTATTAGTAGACATATAATATATATGTATACTATCTACATACCCACACCTTGCACAAATACTCTAATATTCTAAAGCTTAAAATTTAGATGATAAAATAAACGGCTAAGCTTGATTAATGGCTAATCTTGATTAGTGTTTACTTAACCTGAAAATATTGGCTTCTAATTATTAACTAATATTGGTATATAGCTATTATTAGATAATTGCGAATATGTAATTTTATTTTACTGATATGCTTTAATATTAATATTAATATTTTACTGGTATTTTTAATATTAATATTGTTATTATTTAATTATTTTTAATTTTTAAAGGTTTACAAGTTATCTCCCCAACTTTATTTTGAATTAATAATAATATTTCATTTCCTAAAGTTTTCTAAGTTTTATTCTCAATTTTATTTTTGAATTAAATATTAATATTTCATTTCCCAAGGTTATCCAAGTTGTCTTCTCAAAATTAATTTATGGATAATACATGGAAGGAAATTCAAGGTCATTAACTTAAAAGGATTATGGTTATTCATGGGATTAATGATAGGTTATTTAGGTGGATGAGTGGGAGAAACATAAAGGTAGGGAGGATGAGAGGAGAAGGGGAAATCTGTGTTCTCTAATTTGGCACTAGGTTTTTTTCTTGAGGAGGAATGTGGAAAAGAAGAGGGGAGAGAATGAAGAGAAAAATGAGAACTCAAACTCATATCTATTAGAGAGTGTTGGTTCTAGCTTGTACACACAACCTTTTTTATTAGATTTGGGCTCGGAGGGCTTGCGAACCTATGGAGGTCTCTGGGGCTCTGGGGCCAGGAATTCAGATAGACATTCCTAGTTGGCAGGGTGGTAAATTCAGTTCGGTAGTCCCAACGATAACACCCCAACTAAACCATCGAATTAGGTATTCTTGGGTTTTCTTTTTATAAAATTCCTTACATGTTTAATATGTTGTAAATAAAATTCTATGCTATTACCAAATAATTTTTATGTTATAAATATGAAATTTTCTTTATTATAATTAGTTTAAATGGTAAATTTAGTTTTACTTTGAAAACCCGAATTAACTCTTCACAATTATAAACATGTTATTTTCCTTCTATCATGATTAAATTAAATGATAAATTTGGTTTTAGTTAAAAAAAAAGACCTTACTTAAATCCTTACATAAACAACTTCACAAAAAAAACTCATTGCATATCTTATACTTCATCATATGATACAATCTACTTTGCAGAAACATTAGAGAAGACTCGAAGACTCTTTCCGATGAATTGGAATTCATCCACTAAGCCTTCACAAACTTGTTTCTTTCACACTATTACATAAGTTTTATTTACTAATGAAAAAACCTATCTACTTATAAGTTTACAAAGATAAAACCTTAATAAAATATTAACCCTTAAAATTAAATACAATTCATTTTATTTACATCATAAAAAAAAGAAATATTAATCTTTTCTTTTAAAGTGGATTCTGTCTACGTATCATTTGATCATTAAATGTTTCATTAAAAATATTAAAATTAATAACCTTAAAATGGAAAAAAAATCCACAAAATAAACAAATATATTAAAATTTAAATCAATTCTCCACTAAATAAAATAAACAAATATATTAAAATTTAAATCAATTCTTCACGAATTAAAATAAACAAATATCTTAAAATTTAAATCAATTCTCCACGAAATAAAATAAAACAGTAACAAGGCTACAAGGTAGCTACTACTTAATTTAAATATAGTAATGTTGCAATGTGATCTTGAAAATGTCTATGGGTAGCTATTACATGCTTCTTAATGTAATTATAGAGATGTTGCAATTTGAGTTTGAGCATGTTTATGAAGATTTGCTTTGCAATAAAGTATAGTTAAATTAAATTAGAAATAATTGTTGCAATTTGAATTTGAGCATCTCTATGAATTTATTTTGTAATAAAGTTTCTACTTAATTTAGTTTAAATATAATTAAATTAAAGTAAAAATTAAAAATTTATGCGCTATATAGTAGTAGTTTAAATCTATCTAAATTAAAGTAAAACAATTTTTTTGTTGATGATGGTAACCAATTGATAATTACTAGGACGACCATGAGCATATGCATTTGATGTGTAGAACAGATCTGCTACATATGCTTAGCCTATTTTTGAGATCAATATGAGTAGGACAGAGTAGCTACTACCTGCAGCTTAATGTAAATATAGAAATGTTGCAATTTGAGTTTGAGCATGCGTATGAAGATTTGCTTTTATTTAAAAAATAAAGTAAAAATACAAAATAATTGAAGAACTAAAATTGCATAACAACAAGACAATTGCATTTAGGAAAGAAAATGTAACAATTGCATTTAGGAAAGAATATGTAGTAGCCTCTAATGCATTTATTATTTATTATCTTTGTTCATGCTACTATTGAATGTTGTAATAATTTTGGATATTGTTTGTGAGCTTCATTTTTTTCTAAGTTACCACTTTTCATATTCCTATGTTAAATACATTATGCACTAATGGTTACATATTATTTTTTTAAGTGTTATATATCCATGTTATGATAAGTATACAATGAACCATTAATAATTTTTCTATTAAAATATTGTATATTATGATATAGAAGATGCATCTTCATAAATTGTGGTCAATACTTTTATAATTATATGTTCTATTTTTATCTTATAATTGTGATTAATAATGTTATGTTTATTCTATTTTAATTAACTATTTTATGGTCGTTATATTTTATTAATATTTATGTTGAAGTTTTTTACTTTTTTTAATTTATCTAATAATAAAAACTTAATAATGTTCACTTGAGTAAGATAGAAAATCTTTCATGTGTTTATGCTTCAACTTTGACTTTCTCTTGAGACCCTTTTAAGATACTTTAAGCTTTATTGTGATATGTAGTAGTCTTCTTAAATCTTCAGTGTGAATCTAGAAGATGATCTAGTAATTATGGTTAGTGATGTAGTTGTTGTTGTGTTATAATTAATTCATATTGAATATTTTTAATTCACATTGATTGGAAAATAGCAGGATCAATATGCATTGCTTTTAAAGTTTCAATTGACCCCATTAAAAAAACTACACAAAGCATGTCACCTGTAACCCTAACTGCAGAATCTTCACTATCGGGTGGTAATTCAACTAAGAAATAAGTACGGTGTAAGGATTGGAGCATAAAATTACTTGAAAAAGTCGAATGTTTCTATAAATTCGAAGAATAAGAGTGTCGTCTCTCCCAAAGGAAAGAATGTTTCAGCATCAGAGTAAAAATAATTAAAAATGAAATGAAAAAAAATCGTTGTCTTGACAACGAAGCCTGGCGTTAGAGAAAAGGGTTCTAAGTCTTCCGCTAATTATTGGTGGAGATTAAAGTATGTTATAAAGAACCTACCAAAATGGAATCGGTTGAATGCATTTCATCGGTCGGTGGCTTTACAACAGTTTCATGCCTAGTAAATTCCATAATATATGCATGCAAGACAGTAAGCAACTGATAGCTAATTTTTTATTATTTTATTATTTATTATTTTTATTTTTATTTTTATTATGTTGGATGTAGAGCAACTGATAGCTCTTTAAATGCATTAATCACATTCCGGTACTCTCATTTAATGGCCGATCAGATTTTTTGATTTGCCCAATGCAGTTTGCAATAAAAAGTTAATAATATTAACCAATAGGAGAACAGAAAAATAGATTTAAAAAATAGAAATAAATAAATAATAAAAATAAGTAAAGTTAAACTATGGTAGAAACACAAATTTTTTGAAACAAAGTTAAATCAATGTCGCTATCAGGAAAAACCTGATGCGTAATACCTGCAGCTGCATATATAATAATAATAATAATAATAAAACAAACTATAGGTCTGGCATGATTTCTACGTGATCTTAATCATTTTCATTCTTGCATAGAGTCAGTGTTCAGCTCAATGTACTATTTTTAAATTATTTTCTAATACCTTTAAGAAAAATATTCTTGTTTCTTTCGCAGCGGCATATATAATAATAATAATAATAATAAAACAAACTATAGGTCTGGCGTGATTTCTACGTGATCTTAATCATTGTCATTCTTGCATAGAGTCATTCTTGCATAGAGTCAGTGTTCAGCTCAATGTACTATTTTAAAATTATTTTCTAATACCTTTAAGAAAAATATTCTTGTTTCTTTCGCATTATTTGCTCCGATAGCATAATTTCATGACATGTCGTATTTTATTTAACTGAAATCCATTAGTAATGTTGTAGATAAGATGAATACTCACGCCTTAGTTTTACTTAACTGCAATCCATGACTTCGTTAGATTATTAAATGGCCAGTGCATATTCCGATGGGTGCAAGGCTGAGCTGTATAGAAATAGTCAGTGGTGGGACAATACATCATGTACAACAAAATATTTGATGGTACAACTAAAATACATATGTATTATTGTAAAACTCAAGAATGCTGCACTTGTCCGCCTGGTACAACCGTCGAGCATGAATTGCAAAGCATTTTCCAATAACATGTTGAAAGTATTAGCCAATGAAAAGTTAGATAACTAAATTTAAATAATAGAAATAAATAAATAATAAACATAATTAAAGTTAAACTATATAAAAAGCATACAATTTTTTAACTAATAGGTGAATTAATGTCACTATCAAGCAAAACTTGATGCTATATTGAAATTAACTTAGTTACAAGTCACATAACTAACACATCAATGGATACAAAATGAGACTTCAATACCTCGATGCAAAATTATATCAAACTTTGTTTAAAAAATGTGAAATCTTACAATAAAGGACTTTCAATTACATAGCTTAGGAGGATTTTTTTTATCACCGTCTTTCATCTAAAATGAGATTAATTAATTTATATTAGGTTAATATTTGTTTTTCATTCATATTGTAATTTAATATTAAATATGGTGATGAGTGTGTTTATGGAACAAGATTTATTATTAATTTTAATTTTAAATTGATTATTAATAATTGGATTATAAGGATTTATTTTTTATAAAATAATTTTAAAATATTTTTAGTAGTAGTTAGGTGGAAGGTTGATATTTTTCTCAATGTCTTTTTTACTTTTCAAAAATTATTTTTATTTATTTATTTATTTTTTGTGATGAATTGGTAACTCATTAGTGTAATTGGTTGAGCTCCATGATCTTGGTAATTTGTTCGAGTAATTTGGTTAAGACCTATGATCAAATCTAGCAGCTACTACTATAACACCAAAAGTATATCTCACATCCCATAAGGTAGATATACCAGGAATTTATGACTTAGCCTACTCCTTGAGCCTTATCACAATTGGCCAAAGATGTCCCGATTTTGAAACCCAATAGATGGAAGTTTTTCAATTTAATTAAAGCAACCATAAAAATTAATTTGTTAGTAAAAAAAAAAAGACAATTATTTTTGTAATAAATCTCAACCCTTTATAGTGACTACTATTCAAAATATTTAATGGATATTCAATAGAGGTTAAGTACTTACAATTTACCTATTCATTATTGATAGTTAAAATAAAATTTTGAAAATTCTATTTCAAAATAAACATGTCTATCAACATAATTTTAAAAATATTATAAAATAAAAATAAAATAAAAATATATGATTGTGGAATAAGTTATATTTTTTTGGACTGTGATTTTGATAAGCCATAATATTGAAACAAAACTTATTTAAAATATGTACCATAAAATGAAGTGCATCTCTGATTAAAAATATTATTATCTATATGTGTTCAATTCATACATTAATTATTTTTAATATTAATAATAATATAGTTAAAATTAAATTAATTTTTATAATTTTTTATTTATTTTAGTAAGCTTTAAATAAATAATTTAATACTTATTGAAGTTTATTAGAGAAAACTAACTCTCAATATCTACATTGCAGAAAAAGCATATATTTTGGAAATTATTTCATATCACCAAACATATCATTATATATAACAATGTAGCAGCTTTAAATTAATTCATTCTTCATATATCACCAAAAAAAAGTTTTTATCCAAAAATTTTATTGAAAATTAGGGGGAGGCTTCTATTGTTGTGCAAGGACCAGTAGTTGTTATAATATTGGTCCCACACAACCATCAAAACATGATAGAAAAAACATTAATAACTAAAACATAAATAAATAATATTAAGTTATATGACTTATTAAAATATATCCAAAATGGGTCCATATATTGATTGGGCTTACAATTGTCCAAGACTAGCCTTTAGTATTACAATTTGACAAGACATATTGTCCCAAGCACCTCTAGGTCTGTTTTAGAAAACAAGAAAAAATTAACAAGAAAAACTTCCATCCCATACTATCCAACAGTACTCATATCACATCATACCAACCACAATAAATATACATTGGAGAAACTATGAACAAATTTCATCGATACCTACACAAGAATAGAGAATGTATGTGTTAGCCATAACTACACAACACAACACAAAACACATCTAAATTTGGAAAAAAATAATCCATGTAAATCCTCCCTTCCAATAAAATTCAACAACAAAAATATATAAAACCACCTCACAATTGCTTCATAAAATTTCATTCTACTCACCTGTAGTTGCATTCACTCCATCAGAGACTGTGCACATTGTAATCAAGGTTTGAATAATTGAAGTATTTTCTTTATGTTTTTTAAATGTTCCATTAATTTACAACATAAACTTCAATTTTTTCTCTTTATTTATTTATGTTATTTTTAATATTTCATTAATTTACCATATGAAGCTACTATCTTTCTCTTATTTTTAATCTTCCAAATATTCCATTAATTTACCATATGAAAAAATTGTGTGCAATTTAGCTTATGTGTGGGAAATTGCAGATAAAAACCATAGCATATGAGTCAACAAAGAACAAATTCATCATGTCCAACATGAAATTTAGCTTATTTGTGTGAAATTTCAAACAAAAAACCATAGCATCTGAGTCAGCAAAGAAAAAAAAGTTAATCATTCCCAATAAAGACAACAGAGGGAAAAAAACCAGAGCATCTGAGTCAAAACACATAGGTCTGGTATTTCTATCAAACACATAATCCTGAGATTTTTTTTCAAAATAATGCTGAAGTCCAATTTTGCAATAATTCGAAAGTCCAGTCTCTAAGAAATGTGCATAAGCAACAATATTTTCTTTAATTAGAAGTTCCTTTAATATAAGAAACAATGTACTTAAAAAAGGATTACACATAGGATTTCAAACAAGGGCCATTTCATTCCAGCTCCTCATGAATTAAGACAATTTCATTGAATTGAAGCATGGAATGGAAAATGGATGTGATGATCTTCCTATTTATTATAAGTAAAGGAAGCGATTGGATAAATTTATTAAAATTTCAAATCAAGAAGCATCAAATCTAACAAATTTTATTTTATTTTGAAGTATGCATTTTCCACTGTTAAAAAGGTTGAACATAAAACATGCTCTATTGATATTGAAAAAACTAGGTCGTGCACAGGGAATTCAGTTGTCGGGATGTTTAATGGCCATTCCTTAATCACAACAATTTGCGAGCTTGTATGAAATAATGTAGATATTTGGTCATGTCATGCCTCTAAGAAAAAAATGAATAATTTGTTTCAAAATTTCTTGGAAGTTTCTGGCCTATTTTAAAAGGAAATTGTAGTGATGTTAGTTTTCATTTAGTTGAGATACAAATGGAAAATGAGCATAAGGTAGTTACAATGGAGGATACATCTTCACAACTGCTAAGGAATTTAGTTTTGTACGAGAAACATATGCCTCTTACATTGCAATATTTCAAGGCTTTAGTTATCATTTAAAAGGAGGCATGGTGGAAATTGTTATCGGTAATCCCCTCTAAAAGTTATACACGTTGGAAGACTTATCATTATGAATCAAATTAAACAAGATTTCCATTAAAATCTATTAGAATACTGATATTTATGTTTGTGAACTTGCAGTAAAAAAACCATAGAATATGAGTCAATAGAGAAAAAATTAATCATGCCCAACATGCAATTTAGCTTCTATGTGTGAAATTTAGCTTCTCTCTGTGAAATTGAAAACAAAAAACCATAGCATGTGAGTCAACAGAGAAAACAAATTATTCATGCCCAAAAAATAAAATAGAGACAAAAATACCAAATCATCGGAGTCAAAATACATAGGCCTGATATTTTTGTCAAAATAATGTTGAAGTCCAGTCTTTCCATAATGTAAAAGTATAGTCTCTAAAAAATATGCATAAGAAACATTCATGTATTTAAGTAACAGTTCTTTTAATATAAGCAACAATGTCCTTAAAAAGGCTTACACATAGGATGTCAAACAAGGGTAATTTCATTCTAGCTGCTCATGAAATTAAGAAAACCTCATTGAATTGAAGCATGGAATGGAAAAGGGTGGTGATGATCTACCTCTTAAATATAAGAAAAGGAACAAATTGGAGAAATTGCTTCAAATTTTGAAGCAAGAGGCACTAGCTCTAACTAATTCTATTTTATTTTGAAGTATGCATTTTCCACTACTGAAAAGGTTGAACATAAAACCTGCAAGGTTGATATTGACAACAATGGGCCATGAACATGGAATTAATTTATTGGGATGTTGAATGAGCATTCCTTAATCACACAATTTGGAAGCTTGTATGCAATAGCATGGATGTTTGTTCATGTCACACCTCTAATAAAAAATGAAGAAATTTGTTTCAAAATCGCTTGGAAGTTTCTAGTCTATTTTAAAAGGAAATTGTAGTGATGTTAGTTATCAGTTAGTTGAGACACAAATGGAAAATGAACACAAGGTAGATGCAATGGAGGATACATATTCATAGCTTCTAAGGAATTCAATTATGTATGAGAAATATAAGCCTCTTCCATTGCAATATTTCAAGGATTTAGTTATAATTTTAAAGGAGGCACGATAGAAATTGTTATGGGTAATCCCCTCTAAAACTTCTACATCTCAAAATACTAGTCATTCTGAATCAAATAAAAGGAGATTTCCATTACAATATATCATAAGACTAATAATTCTGAATCAAATCAAAGGATATTTCCATTACAATCTATCCAAAGAGAGAGTCATCATGTTAGAATCTAAACTCGTGGCACAA
This sequence comes from Pinus albicaulis, assembly GCA_034641835.2. NCBI lineage: Eukaryota > Viridiplantae > Streptophyta > Pinopsida > Pinales > Pinaceae > Pinus > Pinus albicaulis. The sequence continues at coordinate 1,225,804,893 of CM076580.1, forward strand.
TTGCATAATTGGAAGAAGTTGTAGCTGACAATGTTGAGAAAATACAATATGTAATCTTTGTATGTTGTTGTTCATGTTAATCGATGGTCTAACAATTGATTTTTCCATTACTTCATGGTTGGAAACCAACACTGGTTAACAAGGCACCTAACATTTGTACTAAGGTGTCTGAGGTTGTTTGAGGCACTCTATAGATTGGATGACTTACATGGGATTAGGGTTATGTTATATTAAATTATATGTTATGCCCTATAGCTTATTTCTTGATGTCCTTCACTATTTACTTAAATATTTACAGGTAGGTTAGAATAATTTCTATGGAAATATAGGTCTGTGTAAAATTGTTCTAAATATCTTGGAATTGGAGTGTTTTAAGATACAATCAAACATTGCAACTTTTAGTCACCTTTTTCACTGACCTTAACAAAAAATGAATTTAAAACTTATTTCAATTAACCAACATAGATTCCTAGCATTTTCAAGGAGATAGTTTTCAGTACCCTTTCCTTTTTTCTGTGGTTGATCAGGGTATTATGGATTTGATTCCCTCCTCAGGATGCATGATTATGTTCAAGCTAAATTTAGGCTTGATATTTCTATCAACACATAGGCATAATATTTCTATCAAACACATATTCTTGATATTTATTTCAAATAAAGTCCTGATATCTGTGGATGGAGATTCAAGTTGATGAAAACACATAAATTTCTACTTCAAATATATGCAGGTTTCAAGTATTGATTAACGCGTTCATATTTAAATTTTAAGAATTAAATAAGACTTAATTTCTATTATGCAGGTTACAATTATTTATTACCCTTTTAATATTTAAATTTTTTATTCAAATAATACTGAATTTCTGTTGCTGAAACAACTTCTACTGACATAATTTTTTTTAACAATATGCATCTTGTTGTAGCCATAATAGAAGTTTCAATTGCAGATCGTATAAAGAACAAGAGGAGGTGAGAGACCAAGGGTGCCCAATTTTGATGCACTTCATCAGAAGATGAAATGGTCGATGATGTCAATGCTGCCAATGATCCATGCAATGATGTTGATAGTTCCCATGTGGTGGCAGATCCTACTGTCCAACCATCTACCACAGAGCCACTCTCAACCACAATACAAAGTGAAAGATCAATGAAGAAGATAAGTGCCATAAGAGGGTGGATAAAGGAAGACATGTTAGGTGCAATTGATGACATAAAGTTAGGGGATATTTAGTACATGCTTCTGCAAAAAAACATGGAATTGAATCCTCAAGCATACATTATTAGATTAATGTGCTCACTCATACAAAGCATAGAGGTCCTGTTACCGTTGTGACTGAGAAGGAGGAGGTCAATGTGGTTTTTTGGTGTAAGGAGATGACCCAAATGGGACATGGGTTATAGTTGATACAACTCAAATCCATAGTAGCTCAAATTTTTCAGGGGAGGCCAAACCCCTACAAATATGGGTTTCCTGGAAAATCTGTGTGGAGTGGGCTTAGAAAAAGGCATCCAGACCTTGTCTTACAAACAACGGAGGGTCTTGACAGAGATATGGCTTTAAATTGACTCCCTGCAATTGTTTCTAAGTTCTATGAAACCCTTTTCGGTGCATATGAGAAACACTCTTGTGACCCAAACCATATCTGTTAATGTGACAAAAGAGGCTTATAGTCTTGAAGGAATTGTGGCATGCAGGTAATTCCCAAGAGAGGGAGCAGAAATGTGGCAAAATTGTTTCCTAAGAACAGGGAGTGGGTCACTAAACTTTGTTGTGTCAATGCAAATATTTCTTCAATCCCATGTTTTTATTAATTCAAAGGAGAAAAACAACTTAAAAACTATAAACATAATTGTGAACCAGGTGCTTGCATGGTTGCACATCCATATGCATGGATGACAAAGGAACTTTTCTTTAATTGTATTTTTCACTTTGTTGCATCTATGCCAGGTGGTGTCTCGCCTAAAAATAAACACCTACTAATTTTAGATGGCCATGGAAGCACAAGGTTGTGAAAATAATCAAGGAGGCCAACCATTTGGGCATTGACCTATTAAAAATTCTAGCCCATACCACTCACATATTGCAACCCCTTGATTTCAGCGTTTTTGGGCCTTTCAAGAAATATTTCAAGGTAGAGCGAGCTTCATGGATGTAAAAGAATCTAGGGGTGGAGGTAAAAATATTTGAGCTAGCTGACTAGCTTACAAGTAAAACATTTAAAAGTGATATAACACCTAATAATATCAAGGTTGGATTCAAGAGGACTGGAATTTGGCCACTGAATGTTGATGCTCTTATTAATGATACTAGTTAAAACTAGGCATTTGTTGTGGAAGGTCAGTAAGCAGAGGACTTACATGACCAAGTTGATTCCCAAGAAGATGATATTGTTGTTTATGATATGATATAGCTTTCTCAAGGGAACTTCTATGATGATGAACATGTATGTGAGACACAATTAAGTAATGAACCAATTGTCAATAACATGGAGGCTTCTACACCCACTAAAGCACATACTAATTATGCATGTGATATTCCAAATGGGAAAATTGATCATGAAAATGAAAATGAAAATGTGGTTTCAAATGAGAATGTAATAAGAATCAACAATGATCAGTTGAGCATGCCAACCCAAGTAACCTCACCATCACGGTTGGTAGAGGCCATGATGAATAACAAAAAGCATAATGTGACATCCACCAATGATGAAATCATGTGAATTCCTTCTCAACCAATAGATTTGATCATTGGACTTGTTCATTATTTTGTGAAAAATGGATCATTGGAAGAAGATTATTTTTAGAATGAACTACCAAATGAGGAAAATAATAGGGTTCAATCAGGTTTCCCTAAGGTTTAAAGGCAAGTGTTAAGCCATCAGGAGCATGTGACAACGAACCAAATAATACTTGGTAGGTTCCTAAAACTACCAATAGAGAGAGTGAAGGCCTCATCAATGCATTCAACAACAAACTATATTCTGTTAGGGAGGATTTCACAGTTACTAACCTATGAATAATATATGAACCTAATTCTCAAGTTTGAGCATAGAAAACTTGAAATTTAGGAATCTAAACAGAGAAAGAACGAGTTGGCCAAGGAAATGAGAGATCCAAGGATTGCAGTAGAAACATCTCAGGAAAAGGAAAGACTCGAAAGGAAAAAAACAAGGGAATATAAGTAACATAAAAAAAAGTTTTCAAGGAAAGAGAGGGAGGCAAAAAAGGGTCGAGAAGCGCTAGAAAAAGAAGGCGTGAAAAACAGGGAAGAGGATGGTAAAATTCAGCTGGAGGAAAACAGGATGATTCCCAACACTTTGGACCACATTGCAGATCATATACCATCATATTAGGACCTGATTAACATCCAAAACATCCACTATCATCTAGGGGTTATACCCACCCCCTATACACCTACTAGTGTGGGGGTAAATCCTATGTATTATAGGCCACTCCAGTTGGTGTTGGGGTTAGTAGCACAAGTGAAGAATTTGGTTATTCAATCCCTCCATGGTTACAAGGAGTAAACTAGACTCAAGCATATGGCATAAACTTGGCTTAGGAAGACACTTCAACAAGTTTGGGAAATTCAAAAAATGGAGGCCATCATGCATATGGGTTGCATGAATTTTTTGTTTGTAACCAAATTGTAACGTGGATGAAGTTACCATCCATTTTTGGTTTGTAACCAACTTGCAATGTAAGTTCCAATGTGTATTTGGATACAGTTCAAAATACATACATACAGTTTAATATACTAGTTAAATATACAATATGTTTAAAGTATGGTTTATAACTTATAATGTTACAAAAATAAATAACTGGCATTTTACAAGAACTAACTAACTCACTAACTAAATTGCAATGTTACAAAAACTATTTGATTACACAAACCCTGCATAATTTATAATGTTGCAAAAACTAACTGACTGACATGTAACATAAACTAACTAACTAAATAACTATATTACAATTTTACAAAAACTAACTGATTACAAAAACCTTGCATAATTTATAATGTTACAAAAACTAACTAATTGACATGTAACAAAAACAACTAACTCACTAACTATTACATAACATAAGCACTCCAACTGTTACATAAGATAATTACTCCCATTGTTACATAACATTCCAACTGTTACATAACATAATTACTCCCACTGTTACATAAGCACTCAAACTGTTACATAATCACTCCAATTATTACATAACATAATTATTAAGTTCACCCATAAATTAGCTGTTACATAACATAAGAACTCCAACTAGATTTAATTTAGAAATGCCTTGAAAAAATTTAGGAATTACATCGCTGCAAGTTAGTCTACTTGAGAATTCAATCTACATTGTGAAAAATTTGTTTAGAAAACATAGTACTTGCAGGTTGTGTGCTCCCACAACCACCTAGCTGAAAGTTTTATGGCTCATGGGTAACCTAAAAAATGGCTCAATCACTCCCTTTGTATAAAGGTATCAAAAGGCAGTTAAGAGTGGGAATGTAATTATAAGAAGACAATGATTTCTAGTAAGACAATTTTACATTACAGCAGCCTCTAAATACAAAATAATAATATGAGAAGTGGACGAAAGAAAGGTTTGATAAAAGCCAGAAACCATTTATAGATCACTTACAAATTGAAATGTTTTACATTTAAACTTAAAGAACAGTATTCATAAGAACCCAATAACCCACTAAACCACATTGTAACCCATATTATAACCCAAATTTTCCTTTTTGCTTTAAAAACCTTTAATCAATACAAAAACCCAATTTTTTTTTTTCGACCTAAGCCACATAAGCACCAATTAAGCCATAGAAGCCACCAATTGAAGCCACATATACTCCAAACATTCACAAAAGGAAAACAAGCCACCGAAAAACCCATAAAACCCGCATTATAACCCAAAATTCCTTTTTTTCTTTACAACTCTTTAACCAATGAAAAAACCACAATTTTTTTTCAACCTAAGCCACAGAAGCCACCAATTAAACCACTGAAGCCACCAATTGAAGCCACATATACTTCATACATTCATAGAAGGCAACCAAACCATTGAATAACCCACAGAACCCACATTATAACCCAAAATTCAATTTTTTCTTTAAAACCCTTTAACAAGTGCAAAAAACCCAATTTGTTTTTTAACCTAAGCCATAAAAACCACCAATTAAGCCACAAAAGCCACCAGTTGAAGCCACAGGTACTCCATACATTCACAGAAGACAAAAAAGCCACCGAATAACCCAAAGAACCCACATTATAACCCGAAATTCCATTTTTCTTTAAAACTCTTTAACGAGTGAAAAAGCACCAATTTTTTTTCAACCTGAGTCTAATAAGCCACCAATTAATCCAAAAAATCCACCAATTGAATCCATAGATAATTCATACATTCACAGAAAGAAAACAAACCACCGAAAATTCCACAGAACCCACATTATAACCCAAAATTCCATTTTTTTATTTAAAATCCTTTATTTAGTGCAAAAATCTTTTAATTAGTGCAAAAATCCCAATTTTTTTTCAACCTAAGCCACATAAGCCACTAATTGAAGCCATAGATATGCCATACATTCACAGAAGGAAAACAAGCCACTAAAAAATCTGCATAACCCACATTATAACCTAAAATTATGTTTTTTCTTTAAAACCCTTTAACCAATTCAAAACCCAAAACAAAAAATTCAACCTAAGCCATAAAAGCCACCAATTAAAGCCACATATACTCTATACATTCACAAAAGTAAAATAAGCCATCGAAAAACCCTCAGAACCCACATTATAACCCACAATTCCTTTTTTTCTTTATAACCTTTTAACTAGTGAAAAAACCCTAATTTGTTTTTCAACCTAAGCTAAGAAAGCCACATAAGCCACCAATTGAAGCCACGGTTAATCCATACATTCACAGAAGGAAAACAAGATAGAGAATAACCAATAGAAAAACCATACAACATTCACATAAGGCACAAAAGTGAGAGATTAAACAAAAGAAGAAGAATGGTGTGAATACCAAGAAAATAGATGCATTGAAAAACACAGTTGTAGGTATGGTTAGCAGGATGAAGAATCATACGAGGGAATGATGACACCAAGCTCCAAATGCCTGCTGCAGTGTGCTGATCATGGTGTCCAGTGTCAGGTCAAATAGGGTCGAGCAAGTGAGAGAAACTAAACAAGCATCCCTCTGATTCCCAACCACATGCGGTGACATACAACCCTACAACAATGCAATGGCACCCAAGGGTCAAAACCGTTTATTGCGCCCAGACCCCACCTTTGTGACCGAACAACACACTGCAACAGTTGAAAAACACAATGTAGTAGCCGAATAAGATTCCATATCAAGTGATAAACGGAGGTTTACCTTACCATAAACCAACACCTTACAAACAACTATCGACGGAGCACGACGAGGAGGTTTCGAGTGTGAACAAAAATGAACAAGGAGAGATATAGGGTAAAATAATTGAAGCAACAAGAACACTAAATAACTCCAAACACAAAAGTGAGGTCCACTCCTAGAAGGGGACATTTGGAGACATGAAGACACTTATTGTCATACAATAGAGTCAATTCACTAGGTATCCAATTTAGTCCACGTAGAGAGGCCACACAACACAACTACTAGCCTCCCTTCCCTAAATCTCAAAAATAAATAGAAAAAGAGCCGAGGAAGAAAAGTTATAGATAGAATAATCTAATTAAATACTATAAATATGATGAATATTTTCACGTATAGTTATTCATGGTAAGCGAAGAGTAAGAGCTCTCGCATAAAGTTACAAAATAACATTTATGAAATATGATAGATATAGTTGACCATAAATACTATAGATAGATACTATAGTTGCATGATCCCAACGAGAGTGGAGACTAATATTTAAAATATTATTTATATAATGATATTTATGGAGTATATAAGTGTTAGATTATATGAAATTTGATTAAATAGATTTTCAAAATTTTATAGTATTTTATTTTATTATTATTATTATTTTTTATAAATTATTTTCAAAATTATTTGGTGATCTTCGTTTAAGCCACACTAGTTTTTAGCATGTGATTTTTACACCTTAAAAAAATAAGGTGTCACAAATTTATATTTATGATACAAAACATTATATTTTATTGAGTTGTATTTAAAACAAAAAACATATATATTTTATTGAGTCTTGTTATCATATATTTATATTTAAAACATAAAATATATATATTTTATTGAAAACACTATATATATATATATTTTATTGAACAAAGAGATTTATTCTACAAATTAGTATGATGAAGCTCTCCGGCAACCCAAGCAAGGAATAAAAATAAACTATTCTCTAAATAATAAAGTAATATAGGCTATAATGTTTGTTTAATTGTGCATATGACGTAATATAAATTAGAAGTAGAAAAATGTTAGTGAGGAGTTTAAACCATATATTTTTCAAAGATATTTCAAAGTGATATTTAAATAAACTATTTGAAAATATATCTAACTAATTTATGTAGATATTAATTTAATTAAATATTATATTTTACACTCTAAAAAAAATTTCACCTCGAGTAATTTAATTCCTCTTCACTCATCTTATATAAAAAACTAATTCCTCTTCAGTCATCTTATATAAAAAATTAAATGAATCTAAATTAATAAATAAATTAAGCACTTCCTTTGTCTATCTATCTACCGTTTTCCATATGTCTAGTATTTCTGATTTATATTGTTGATTTAGTTAAAGCATGACTCTCAAACTATTTTCTTCCAAAATTGGTAGATTATATAATATATTTTAAGAAAGATATATTTGCCTTGTTGAGACCACTGTTGCCCTGTTTGATTTTTTTCCATCTATGTATTGAAGATTCTCGAGTTAATTTCACCATAAATTGTTGAGACTAATGTTGCCATGTTTGAATTTTTCTTGAGTTAATTTCACCATAAATGTTGAGACTAATGTTGCTATGTTCAAATTTTTTTTATCTATGTACTAAATGTTGGAATATGTAATTCCTACTTGTCTTCGGTTGTGACTTTCTATGTATAGAGTCTGTTCCTATTCAATAAGAGTTAGCTAAACCTAAGTTCCTAGTTTGGTGTGAGGTTGAGATATTGTGATAGGTTTCTCATGTATATATGTAACTTTATTTGATTAATAGAATACAGTTTTGCATAGTGAAATTTTATCTTGATATCACAACTCGTAAGGGCCTTTGTCCCTTCCTGGGCATAGGAAAATAAATGACTATATTTGTATAGTTTTATTAAATTTTGTTTTTCCATCTTGCGGCATTAGTGAGCGATTGGAGAGAGCTTGTGGTGCGCGTAGAGCACTAATGTTCGTTGTGTCCGCTGCTTGAGGTCGAGCACTTGAAGATTGACTGGGTGTTGAAGCATCCCAATGGTTCAGAAGAAAAGAAGGCCGTCGCATTTAATCTTCTGATGCAGCAGCAAGGGACATGAATTCCATAGGGAGAGACACCAAAACCGCTCAATTTATCAAAACGTCATGTGATCTGACTCAGTTTTCGGTGCTCTGCATCTCGTCACTTTCTTCCTACGAGGGATATCTGTAGCCGACATTGAGCTAGATGGCGAAAGCAACCACGAATGTGAGTTTGGGTCATGTTCGTAAGGCTACCGGCTGGATCTCTGACCTGAAATAAAAAAGCCCTGACCTGAGTGAATCAGAAAGAGCGGTGCTTGGGAATTGTTTTCAGAATTTCGAGGACATCAAAGATGAGATTCGCCAATCTCTGGCGGCGCTGAAGCACCTGAGGCGGAACACCTTTGACTCTCAGATGGATGACGTGTTGAGTGGGATGAGCCTTGCTTTCACCAATGAGAAATGAAGGTGGTGACAGAGGTCATGGCGAGCAAGAAAAATTTATTTTGTGATAGAATATGTCATAGGCGGAAGAGCATTGATTCATTGCATGAGTCTAAGAGATTTGTGATAACATATGAGGAGGACAAGAAATGTTCTGATTCCAGCAGCAGGTCTGGGTCCAGCGATTTGCCCCTGGGTCTGGTGTGTGGTTTGAGCTCCAAGCACTTCATTTTCTGCCTTGGCAGGTCTAATTCTATTCGAGAAGAGGCTAAGCAAGAGGGTTTCTCCATCGATTCACATAATTCCTCGTTCTTTTCTCTGCGAAGAGAGAAAAATAGATCTTCCATTATGTGCAGAGGAAAATTGTTCCTCGGATAGCGATTCCGCTGAGTCGGATCAATCTTGTAACCACAAGGACAAGGATGGAGATGGTGAAGCTTTTGAAGGTGATTCTCACTACGAATCCTTGGCGGAGTGTAGCAGTATCCAAGACAGATTCCAGTGCGAAAGTGTTGTAGTGTTGAAGTATTCTCTGAATCCTTATTGGGACTTCCAGATCGTCGAAGGAGAAAATGTGTTGGGGGCTCTGTGGTCTGCTGTGAGCATCCACGATGAATTTATTTGATGCCTTGCAATCATTCGCCAATTTGGTGAATCTGGAATCTGTGGGTTTTTATTTATGCTGTAAACAAATTCGCGTAGATTGATCTGGTGGCGACAATGATTTCCTGGGAAATCTGAAGATCATTGTTGTCATTGGTAATGGTGTGTTTTTGTCAAGAATTCGCAATACTATTATCTTCTAGCGATGGCCACAAGACATTCATTGTTAAAATTGTTCGAGTTGACGGTAAGGCAAAACCCACAATCTCTCCCACATTGGACCACTCATACAGATCAACTGTTTTGGTTTCACTCAAGGATGCCCTCGAAACAGAATCAGGCACTAAGATGGATGAAGAACTAGATCATGCATTCTTGCATCTTTATAACTCAGCGTTGCATGGCTTCTCGGCAAGGCTAACGGAGAAGGAAGTTGCTAAGATGCTCTCTTATATTGGTCTCTCATTTCTGGATGTTGTTCTGAGCTCGTGGTTGCCGATACATCCATGGTTGAGCGCGTACTACGAAGTCTGAGTTCCAAGCAGACAATGTTGGTGCTAATGCAGATGGAAAAGTTTTTGATATGCACAACAGATGTTTGTGTGTGTTTTCTGGTGCAGATCGGATCATTGATAATTTGAGTGCTCGGTTGTTGTATGGCGAGAGGGTGGACAAGGCCACTGAGAAGGGCCAAGTCCTCCAATGCTAGTTTTTTGTTTTGGTTTCACTTTATTTTAATTGCTCGTTGGAACCAATCGGTGGTGGCTTCACCCACATGGTTGAGTTAAACAAGACATCTTTCAGGTTGGAATATTTGTTGTTTTGTGGTGTGATTGGGCAGTTGAAAGAGTCGAGTGCCAAGATGGTGCTTTATATGATGAGATAAATCCCCATGATTTATATGTAGTGACCAGATCCATTTATGTTGCAAAGGTCGCGTGGTGCCAGTGTCGGTTATGTTGGTTACTAGTGTTGTGAATGCGGCCTTGGGTAGAGAAGAGGTCGATAGATTATTGGGTCTTCTACAGGTGTCAGGAGAGGTGCGGAAGCACACGAAGTTGTTGGGAGGCTTTCAACTTCCTGTGTTTGGGACGACCTGGATGAAGGTTGTGCGCTTTTTCCTCACTGATGCAACCGCAGTGTGTAGCACGGTTGTTTTTACACGCTTGGGTAAATAATATTTTTATGGTGAAAGTATTTTGGAATAAAAATCAATATACATATTGAGATTAGCCATCTCAATATGAAGTTATTTTGTTAGAATTGGCTACTCTAACAAATGACAGGTGAAAGATGAAGTTCTAAGTTTCAATTGACAAAGACAAAGATGCCCAAGATGTGAGCAACAAAAAGAGGAGGTAATGAAGCAACAACGATTATTATGATGGACATCAATCAAGTTTGTGTGAGTTTTGTTTTATGAGTTTCTTGGAATAGACTCAATAGCATGTTGTATTATGAGTCACACATTTTAAATTGTAAGCAAGTCTAGGATGTTTTTTATAGTGGTCTTTGTAAAGTATGTACCTGATAACTTCAAGAGTTGGAGTTGTGTTGTAAGCCTTGTAAGGCATGTGTATCCCCGTAAAGTTCATGGTAATCTCAAAACCACTTTGTAACTACAGGTTCGTGGTCAGCCAAAAACTATTTTGCAGTGTCGGTTTGTGGTCAGCCAGAAACCACGTGTAACAGTGAAGTGGACTAGAAAAAGGTCCGTGCTAGTGTTCACCCACTGAAGAAGAGATTCGGTGAAATTTTTCTGATGAAGAAATCCAGTGCAAGGTCGCCGATGAAGAAATCTGGTGAAAGGTCGCTGATGAAGGGATTCGGTAAAAGTTTGTCGAAGAGATCTAAGACAGAGATACTGCCGGTGAGAGTTCATCGATGAAGGAAGAGCGTTCTGCAGAAGCTAGACTCTTTTGGTTCAGACTCTCTTTCGTAGAGCTGACCAATGGGATTATATTAATCCATTCAAACATTTTTTCTTTTAACATGGTTACGGGTCATCCGATAAAACCCATGTTGGAGGGGGATCTGTAGATACAGGTACATGTATGCAGTGATAATGGTTGACATAACCATGTATGCGAAGGACATCCTATGAGATCAGCGATTGTAGTGGTTGGTACCCATGCATTCTGGTGGATGATTGCTCCTTTATATGGACGTCGACATATCATTTTCTTATGTTTGACCACAACTAGACTTTGCAGACCAGCATGCCAAAGTAAAAAATGAAGATGCCAAAGACTCAAAGTACAAAGCCAAAGTAGTGGTGTGTTCTAGCATATGAATGATGTAGTGAAAGTTGGTTTATGTTTGTAGAATAGGCTCATGACCATGGTAGAGTATGGGTCACAATTTGTAATTAGAGCAAATCTACATGTCATTTATTGTTTGTACGTGCTGTAAGACCAAGAGAGGCATGCATACCCTTTTATTATGTGTTCCCTCTGTTAGAGAGTTTTAACATCCTAGAAGATTGTGTCATGCGGGATGGATACACTTGGGTGGACTATATTGGTTTTAGACTCCATGAGGTGAAATTTTATATCTAGGGGGAGTTCATCGAGAGGTTGGATGAACCATGTATGTGAAGGACTTCCTAGTAGACTAGCGGTTGCAGCGGTTGGGAACCCATGCATTCTGGTAGCTTGTTGTTCCTTTATATGGACATCGACAATAGCATGAACAAGATACAAAGTGTAATTACCAAACAGGACCAGTTGTAGATTTTGCGGATGGATATTGAGATAAGTAGTCATTAAGGGAGAGTGTTGGAATATGTAATTCCTACTTGTCTTCAGTTATGACTTTCTATATATAGAGTTTGTTTCTATTCAATAGGAGTTAGCTAAACCTAAGTTCCTAGTTTGGTGTGATGTTGAGATATTCTCTCAACCAACTTATTGTGCATCCAAGATAGCTTCCCTATCTTGAGACAATTCCTCATAACTTTATTTAATTAATAGAATAAAGTTTTGCATAGTAACATTTTATCTCTGAAAATATGTGAGTGGGTTAATTTCACCATAAATATTATGGCCTACTCTCATTTCGAAAGCTGCCGATAACTTTCATGTTTATAAAATCTTACCGATCAACTAGTTTAATTTGTTCCGCAATGTTTCCAAACTAGCATATATTTATTTATCTCTCATTGCTCTCTTGTGTTCATATTATCACATGGCCTCATTTCGAAAGCTTCTCTAACTTCCATGTTTATAAAATCTTTACTTATGAAGTAGTTTAATTTGATCTGGAAAGTTTCTAAACTAGTACATTTATTTATCTAGACTCTCAAACTTATATTTATAAAATCTTTACTTATGAAGTAGTTTAATTTGATCTGGAAAGTTTCAAACTAGTACAATTATTTATCCAGAGATCATTTAAGTGATCAAAATTATTTGGAAAAGCAAACGGGATTCACAAACATCTAATGTTTTTAATGTTTTTTGTGAATTATAGCGAATTTAAACTTTAATTACTCTATATAATGAAATCTTAGAATCCAATTACACATTTGCCCTAGTTATAATAAATAATATTAAAAAGCCGTAGTACTTTAATTTCAAATTCGAAACAACGTATTCAATTATATACCAGAGATTATATTTTATTATATAAATAATTAATTCAACTAATCTCCATTAACTCGATGAACGCAAGCTGCAGTGAAATATGATGTAATATGAAATTTTCCGACTTAAAACATTTGCACGCCCTTACGACAACAACAAAAAGGAGTTCATAAATGATTCTAAAACAAATGCTTCCATCTGTAGAAATACTATGATTTTCCACCCTATGCCGGTTGCATCCTACAAAAAGAGCTCGTTTAGGGCGTCTTCTGCTGCCAACGTTTCCACATGATAACACCATCGCAACTTTAACGGACGGTACCACCACTAACGCTCCTTTTATTATTTGGCACCCGAAGCTTCATGTGCATGGCAGCTGCTTTAAAAAATAATTGAACACTTTTTTCAACAAAATCCGCAACAATCGCTGAATGCGAGAATAAGCGTGTAAGAAAACGCCTTATGCATGGCCTCCATGATTGATGGACCAGAATCAGATCGAGACTCAACAACCCGAATAACAATATAAATAAACTTGGCACTCTGCAGTCACATCAGACTTATCCATTGGAGCTTTGGCTGCAAACATTCCATTGAATTCTCGCAGTGAAATTCTTGCTATAATGGCACGTTCTGTAATTCCCGTCATTTGGCCGATTGTAGCGTCCATCGCAGTTGGATTGGTTTTGATGCCCAATATGGCCTTGGAAGTAGATGCCCGGGAGAGCCGGGATCTGCGTATACCACCTCGAAGCAGCCATAGCGGGTATGATTCTATGTCTAATTCTGATCCCAGAAACCCTAGCGGGTCTGGCAGCGATCACCGGGAGAGCCCGTATCTGCGGATACCACCTCGAAGCAGCCATAGCGGGTATGATTCTATGTCTAATTCTGATCCCAGAAACCCTAGCTGGTCTGGCAGCGATGACCGGGAGAGCCCGTATCTGCGGGTACCACCTCGTGGCAGCCCTAGCGGGTATGATTCTATGTCTAATTCTGATCCCAGAAACCCTAGCGGGTCTGGAAGCGGTTCCGGGTCCGGGTCCGGATCAGGCAGTGGCTCCGGTTCTGGCTGCGGCGGAAGGGCTTCTGGCTCGGGTTCGGGCTCTGGCTCTGGTTCTGGCCGAGGCTCCGGAAGCTCTGGTGGTTCCGGATCTGGCAGCGGGAGAGGTACCGGTTCTGGTTCGGGAAGTTGCAGCGACGGTAGAGGCTCAGCCTCGGCATCTGGTTCGGGTTCCGGATCTGGCACTGCCACTGGTTCCGGCCGGACTCCAAGAACACCCGGTGGTCCTCCACCACGAACGGGACCCATTCCTCCGCCACCACGTAGAGTACCTGCACCTCCGCCACCCACCGGCGCAATATAGATTCGGCTTGCTGTTTATATGAATCTAATTAAATAAATGACAGTTTCAAGGTTATATGTCTTTATATGGATTACATGATCTGCTGGGGTGGCCAACTTTGTTGCTCCTCGTTAGAATAAAATTCAGGGCTGTGCTGTATATAATCAGAATACGAAATTTCCGAGGAGATTTAAGTAAAAATACAAAAGAGTTCCGTATGAGAATCCTTATGCGTGAATAATTTTCTGATTGCGTTGATTTTGTTTCAGTAAATCCTGTTCTTTTGCATAGAGATTAGAAGATGATGGAAAAATTTGGAAGAAACTTTAATCAGTTTTTTAAATTTTATTCTGCAACCGTACTGGTGAACATATTCTATATTAACCAGTCCAACTAACTAAATGCCAGAAAATTTATGGATGTCTCATGCGGAGTTATCTCTCTGCAGTCGAATTTGGCCTACTGTTTTAAAGCAACGTCAACGCGTAATGTTTACATCATAAAAAAATTGACCAGAAATACTCTTATCCACTCTTCTTAGCCAACTATGTCAACGCTGTTTATGAAATGCCAGAATTTTTATGGATGTCTTATCATTTATTAGTTATCTCTGTACAATTGAATTTGGCGTAATGCTTTAAAAGCAACATCTAGGATGGTTGATGTTTGACATCATGGAAGAAAAACTTACCAGAAATACTCAATGTTTTTTACGTTAAATGTTGTTATGAAATCATGTTTAATTTATTTTCTTTTTTCCAGGAGAGAGTTTACACAATACACTGAATACGATATCGTATTAATATGTTCTGGAATCTTTCAGAATTGATGCACAAAAACATGTTTTCACTTTGAATCGGTGAAAAGAAAATGAACCTAATCATATTGGTGAAAGAGTAATTTATCTATATATAAAGTTAGTATTAATTATTATCTTTATATTATTTAGAATAATTAATTTTAAATATAAATTTATAAAGTATAATTATTTATTTTAAATTATTATTTATTTTATAAAAATATAAAATTATATATCTAAATATAATTAACATAGATGATCATCTAAAATTTAATTTAAAAAATAATATAAATTATTATAATAAATGTTTGAGATTATTTTAATTGAATATTAATTCAGCATTCAGAGTGTGCTAAGCAAACTTTGGACTCACTAAAAACACACGCACACACATATTATTACATTAAATATACCAATTTATTATCGCATCAAATCCATGTAAATAGGAAACCTATAGTTGAGGAAATCAATTGAACTAAAATCCTTTAACTATATTTAATAAAAATAAAAATATGTGTTACTTTTTCAATATCTATTTGTTACTCAATTTATTTAAAATTTACCCTTGCTATATAATCAACTCATCTTATTTAAATCTCCAATACTACCCGCAACCTCATTTTTCAATGCAACTCTCAATTTTTAATGGTTATTTTCTCTTTCTATATAATCTGATATATTATTGATATAGATTTATTTTAATCAAAAGGATTAAATTGATTAAATTTTTTGAGGTATAATTTTTTTAAGAAATTTGAAAAGAAAAATTTAATGTTTTTATGTGTTTGCTAAATAAATAAATATATATATATATATATATATATTTTAATATACAAATGATTTTAATGCTTTGAAAATATCAATGACTCTTTAGATTGTATAAAGTACAAACAATTTTAATAAAATTTTGTTGGATTTTGGACAAAACTTACCTTACATTAAAAATAATCAAAATATAAAATTATCATATTACTTGAAATGTTTTAACAATATAAATTTATTTTCAATTGAATTCTCTGTCATATATAACATATACATAGTTGAAATCTAAATATTTTATTTAACAAGACTCTTCAAATAGTTTGTATCATTCTTTATATTAAAATATTTTTAACTAACCCAATATGTATATGTATATTATTATTGTTGTTTCTTTATTTAGAGAAATTTTTTTTTTTTTTTTTTTTTTTTTTTCTAAATAGGACTAATTCTATTAATTATGAAAATACTGATACAAAGCGCCGGGGCTAACTGTGAGCCGAGCTTGATGCAGGTTGATTGACTATGCTGTCCTTAAGAAGTCGGGGCCGCCCAAAGTGGGAAACTGACCCATTAAACATCAGTAGTTGGGCCGCCCATAGAAGGGAAACCGGCCAGAGACTTATACAAAACATGTAAATAACTTTAAAAACAAAGCAAGAGACATCATTATGCCCAACAGGTGGGCAACTAAAACAGTAAATCATGATAAAACCAGCTGTAATTGAACCCATGGAGTCAGCTCTTGTCCTCAGAAGACAGCGGTTCCTCTTCCACCCTGCAAGCATATTCATTTCCTGTGCTGCTGTCTTCCTTTCCTCCCTGACTGTCAGAATTCAAGTTCTGGTGCTGAGCTTCAGTGCTGGCCTCTGCGTGAGGAGCAGGAATGGAGCTAGGGTCAAGAGTAGGGGGGGGGCCAGCAGAAGGGGGAATTTCCTCACGAAGTGATACAGTGATGAGGGCAGTGATGATGGAGTCAAAAGAAGTACAGTGGAAGCGAAGTTCCGCATTCTGAGTGGTCTGCCGGATGGTGGAGCCACGAACCCTGTTGATTGGAGGAGAGGGCTGACCGGGATAGGCGAAAGCTGCTGAGGGAGGAGGTTGACAGGGAGGAATGGGAATATTCGGTGGAGAGGAAAGACCGGGAGGCTCAGAGTGAGCAACAGGATTGTCAGAAGCATCTCTGATGATTTGCGTCCGTCCGCCAACTAGGCTACCCCTACCCCTGCCTCTACGTCTTCCACCACGCGAAGATAGCGGGGGAGTGTGGTCATCTCCGTCCGAGGAGGAGCTGAGTTCAGAGAGGGGCAGAGGAGGAGTGCCTGAGATGCGCCCCCGACTCACCCCACGACGAGGCCTCATTCTTTGACGAAGGCGGGGCATGGCTAACAACAAATGACGCAAACGAGGCCCGCCAGAAGGGGATAGAGCGAGGACACAACCAGGGTGGCTCTGCCTATGCAGGAAAGCAGAAGAGCTGAAAGTGCAATTACCAACGGGTCTCAGATCCTGAGAATTCAAATTGAGATTGGAGAAAGACGGAGTACCTGTGAAGGTGACGCTCGAATAACCAGAAGAGGCACAAGCTCCGCAGCAAGGGCCGTTGGAGAAGTGAACGCCCGGCACCGTTTCCAGACAAGCCCATACACTGCAACGACGCCCCGTATTCGTCTTGCAGCTGGAGATTGCCGCACCAGGAGGGCATGCACTTCTTAGCGGGAGCAGAATTCTCGTATGGCTTCTGTCTCTCTGCCCCTCTTCCATCATGAAAGCAAATGCCAAAAACATCGCCATAAGCCTGAGAATGAAGGAGCAGTTAATACCATTGTGATTCTTCCAAGGCGTATTAATGTCGCGAGGACTGTGAACACGCGAGGCCATGTGGGCAGGGCACGCAAACAACCTTGGGAGCTGCGTGGGTGCCGGAGGCCCATTAATTCGATCAGTCAGCCGCATCCGGCAAGAGAAATTTTATTTTTATTCTAAAAGAAACAAGTATAAATTTTAAATTAAACACAAAATAAATTATACATCTCTTATGTAGTGGGTTGTAAAATACACTTCTCACATATTAAATTAATATTCAATAATATATTAATACTAGAAATTGCTCCAAAAGGTGCAAAGAGAGGTCGATATGATTGTTAAATTGGAATTGTTGAATTAGAAAAATTGTTTTTGATTTGAAATAATAATTGTTCTATTAGATTTAGATTGTTTAAAGCATATTTGTATTAAGTTGATAACGCACAATTAAAATAATAATAATAATTGAAATATTCAGATGATGAAAGTTAATAATAATAATAATAATTAAAACAGTGAGATGATGAAAGTTGGCTGAGATATAATTTATAACACTTTCCAAATTTATAACACTTTAATACTTATGAGATTTGTAACTACAAATCTCAATTGTAAAACCATGAATTTTTTTGCATGGTGTGTCATTGAAAAGAAAAGAGATATCAAGATTTCTATTTGAAATTGATTCCTTTCTACGACATCCCAATTCACTCAAATTTTAGTTTCTCATTTTTTTAATTTTTTAAAGAAAATCCACCGTAACAAATTTTTCCACGTTCAAATTTACAAATCTGAAACTTTTAAATGAAGCTTTTTAAGAAACACTGCCCATTTTCGGCGATACCAAGAGAAAAAATATCGTATTGTTTCGTTCAAGTTCTGAATTTTAAGTTAAAATTATAGATTTTTAAACTTTTGGGTTGAATGCAAAAATTTGCTCTCTTAATATCATGAAAGTTACTTAAATAAAATTGGTGGATAAGGAATGAGAAGTTACACACTAGACCTGCTGTACACGTAAAACACAATAAATCCTTGTGGGCTTGCGCACGACACGTAAAGCACAGTAAATCTTTGTGGGCTTGGTATTCTCGGTGTTCAATTTTGCAAGTTTAGAATTGGAAAAAAAATTCAAAAAATCTTTTAGTAGTAATTTTTAATCAAGTTTGATGACTATAACTTGAATTTACAAAAAAATGGTTCAAATTTTACCAAAATCTTGTTGAAATTTCCATAAATTTATAAAAAAATTTGAAAAATAAATAAACTACGCTCAACAAATATGCAAGCATGCTAACGCTAAAAATAATAACAAAACAGAAAACATTATAGTTAATTTTCAAATTCGGGAAAACTCACGCGTAATAGCAAAATCTGCTGATCAAAATTACCATTTCATTGATAGCACTCCACAGTAAAATACAACAGAATTTTCACACTTCCGTGTGATTCTCAACTCTGTGTTACATTTAATTTCTTTGGCCATTTTAATCGATCGTCCAAAATAATATAAATTAGAGATATCTCTAACTGGAAGTCCCATAGTGGCCCGACTTTAAACAGGAACTTCTAAATTTAGAAGGAAAAATGACGACAACTAAAAATAGATATAATTTGCTTGAAAGTATGGGAGCAATTATTTGGTTTCAGTAGATCTTGTGTTCAATTACCATTCCTATTTGTGAGAATTTACCATAGTTTCGATAAGTCAAATTTTGAGAAACAACTATGTCATCATTCGTCGATTTTACCTGTAAATACCACCAGAAAACCACTAAATTCATGACAAAATCCAAAACTTTATCTCTAAAATTTAAAAGTTATCGTTTAACATAGCGTTGGGAAGAAGCAAAACGAAAAAACCAGGATTGTATTTGATGTCATTAATTTTTAGTTAGATTACATGTGTAATAACTCCCAAATTTTTATTTTATTTTTATACTGTACAATTTCGCTGCTTAGCATTTATTGGTCTTCTCAACACATTATCTTTCTGACATCTCTTCCATTACTTTAATTAACTGCTCAAAAGCATAATAGTTTCCTCATTAATCATTACTAATATATTATAAGGCATCTCCTTAACTTCATGTAATATTATACTCATCTTTCGATCTTAGAAAATCTAATCTTCACTCTAATCCACATTAAGGACTCAATTCCCTTACTATTTCATTACATCTATAACTCATTATTCATTTCCCAACTTGTGAACCCTATGGTTTCATTAACCTCTCTACTATAGGCTTTACCATTTATTATCCCCATTAACTTACCATATAATCCTACACTATACTAACATATAATTTTCCATCTTCTTCTAATACCCCTACTATGCGTAAGTACTTCCCCTTCCCCTTAACATCTCCCCTCTTTTATTACTTATACACCTACACCCTTGCAATATATATCATTTGGAACTTATATACTTCATATTGCAATAAATTGTGGGCATAGATCGAATACCAAGGCAGGTATGATGATTTATATAGTTTTAAGTTTTTTTTAACTTAGCATACCCCACCTATTGTGCTTTCCCACTCATCGACTTCCAAGTGGCAACTTCACGTGGGCTTCACATGGCTCTCTTGCCTCCTCCAAGGCACCACATGTATGCTTGTGATCCCTTGATGAGACCGACAGTCATGATCTTTTGCAGAAACCATAAAGGTTTTCAACTACCCAAACTGTGGTTTCACATTATCATTTTGACATTTCATTGCGGCCGTCCTGAGATCTGGTGTTCTCCTCCATGACAAACCTGCAACGCTTTCAACCATTCCATTTTTGTTGGAATCCTCCACCATCACTGTGGTTGGAGAGCTTCATATGCATTTAACCAATAGGGTAGCCTCCTCCACGCTATTGTGCGCGATTTCTCCTCTGGTTTGATAAAGATTGTGGCATTTTATGACCCCAAGAGAGGGTTTTGCCTCCAAGGTCTGCAAGGTAAGCAATTTTGTGGATTTCACTGATAGCATCATGTTTTTTCCCTTTCTTTTGCCGATGGTTTGATCCTAATTCATTTCGGATGGTTTTTTGAAGAGAAAATGACATCTTGTGGGAGAAATTTCACAGGGGTTCGGCCCTTCTCTCGATGCCCCTTTAGGTATTTATTTTTCGCCAACTATTCATTTATATTTAACTATGTACATTTTCTTTTTGTTAAATTGTGAGCCATTTACTTACGGCTCTGTGGCTTTCTTGGCAAACATGGAACTCTGTCTAGTGCACAACAAGCTAGGGTGCCCTCCCCTGACAATGCAACAACTAGCACATCTAGTTTGGATGGTTCTCCAGTGCACAGAGAGGTAATCCCCTCTATTGAAACCCTCTTACAATTTTCTTTAATGACTTGGTTGCTTCATGGTTTGGTTTTGGGTGTTTTTGTTTCATGACTATGCCTGTCTCACAACAATCAATGTATCTATATGTATAAGAGTATTTTGGCACTTACATAGGTTATGAACCATGTATTTCCTTGTTATGAGTTTAATATAATACCTCTTTTTGCACAATGGTATATTATTGTGAGTCCTTCGTTTTCCAAAATTTTGGTTTGGGTTTTGAAATTGTCGTGTTGAATAAGATTTATATGGGTATATGGGAAGTTTCCCATTTCGTTAAGAATTTTCTGGGTCCTCTGCATAACGCATCATTTATTATTTCGTATTGGTTTGTAAAATTCAGTCTGGTCTATTTTAACCCCTGCGTGGGCTTAGATTATTTCGTCTTTGTGACTATTTCATCTCTGTGACTATTTTGTCTTCTTAACTGTGATAATTTATGTACTACGTAACTTAATAATTTAAGTCTGTGTATCTTCATATTTTTTAATTTATTTACTTGTAGACAATTTGTTGTAGAGTAGCATTCTACTTTAAAATTATAGGTTGTATTTTATTACCCTTTTGGCCAGAATTCCTCTGTATTTCCTTACACTGTAGGTTTCATGTTTATATACTTTCAATGTCATTTATAATTCAGCATTTCCGTTATGGTGTGCGTATGGTTTCCACTGTATAATACGATCTACATCCCCTTCATATTTGTGATGTTTTCATGGTTATTTTGCATACAATGTTCAATTTAAAAGGGTTATTTCCTTGGATGTCTAGTTAGGCATAATTGCTAACAGCTAGCTTAACCATGCTAAGACTGGTATTACCGTGAGCTATATACTTATTTGGCTTCATATTTTTTCCTATGCATATTATGCTTGTTCCAAAATCTCTTATTTCTAGTCTTGTAATGATCAAGATAATTCGATAGCTAGAAACAATTTCTTTGTTTTATTTTTTTAAATATTCTATAATTTACAGATTTTCATGATACTCTTCTTCTTATGTGCATCATGTATCCAACATCTAACTCATGTTAATATCCTCACTTCTGAGTATTATATATGCGCGTATGATTGTTTTAATTCTGTTATGTTCATACAGTTAATTCATATGCTATTACCTTATATACTCTGTTACTTGTCTCACATTTATGAATGAGAATGAAACTTATGTGTTAGTTCTTCGACATGTTCTTCTTATTCATTTCATTTCCTAGAAGAAATGCATACTTGCCAAGGGTTTACGTAGGCTGCTAATGCATGCCTTCTTTTGGATAGAGGTTTGACAGAATATCAAATTTTTTTGTTTTTATATATCAATACTCTTTTTTTTTTAAATAATAAACAATTTCATATTTATTTCCATGTTCTGTACTTAGATTCAATATAATTTTCTGAGTCTTAACCACTACCTAGGTTACTCCCCTTCCTCAAGGATGGACCAACATTCCAGCATACCTATATGCTTCCTCATTCAGGATAGTATTTAAGTTTATATTGACATATTAGTTAGTATTTTTATTTATGTATCATGTCACCTTTACACACAACATTTCCTCATTGTAGGTACAGGGGAAGAACAAGATCATGAAGACTAAACTATACTCAGGTAACATACTCTTACTACCTGTACTCTTAACCATATAACTTGTTTTCTTATTTTATTTAATTAGGTTGTGAATCTGAATCTAATTCTAGATTCCCCTTTTGTTTTGTAGGTTTGCCTTCAATTTCTCTACTTGATGTACAAGTCACATATGTCATTATTCAATTTCAAACTAACAGATATATTCTTTCCTTCTCAAGTTGGTTGTTGTACCATTGAAGATTTTGTGGCACTACCTTAGTTCAACATGCTTGTGTTTAGGTGTTAAGGCTATACGAGGGCTTTGACCCTACTTATCTGAACATAGTTATTTTCTGGTTTCCATATAGAGTTCTAAAGTTGTAGATAAATGTAACAGCAGTGTCCTCAAGTATTTAAGAGGAATTGTACTTTGAAAATTATATATATATATATATATATATATATATATATATATATGAACTTTGGAATTTCACATTATATGTTTCATATACTATCTTAGATACATTGTCATGATGATTTATAATTATATATGTATATCCATTTTGCATATACTTATTTCAATCTGAGTGACCCATTTGTTTAGTACAATTTTTCTAAAGAATGAAAATTACCTCAGTTTTTCATTGCTAGCTGTAATTTACATCAATTTTGTCTAGTTTTTTCCAATTTGTAAATGATATATTTTACCTGTACAGATGATCATAATAGTATATATGAATCTGTCTTGAATTTATGAAGACCTTGGTACTCTTTATTAATTAGTCACGATAATGTTTTACTAAGTGTTTCATATAATTACAATTCATAATAAGCATCAAAATAGAACCCCTCCTCGGGTTTATAAATTCTGATTGTTTATTTACTATTAATTATTGATTCTGTGTAACATAAATGGAGAATTAATTGTATTTAATTATAGATGATACTTTGTAAAATACACATGAAAAAATGGACATTGTGCAATACACAGATAAGTATTTACTTAACATTGTAATACCAAATCTATGTTAACAATTCCTAATAGAACATGACAAAGACCTATCCATCAAATTTTATATTCCTACCAGAATTCAGACTCATTTCCAAGCAATTTATCTAACATTTAAAATTAAGTAGAAATTGATAGTAGGAACATAGTTGAACGTCACAGTAAGCACATACCAATGTGTAAAGACTAATTATCCTCCGAACCACGAGCTTCTCCTCAGCTCTCCTCCAAGAAGGGACCAATATCCCCCAATGTAGACAATGCCTTTGTCACACTAGTGATGTCTCTTTTAAGACTTCTTTCCCTTAGCATATTCCATAACGACACCCCATTATTATGAGATGTTGTTTCCCATAACCTAAGCTCTTTTTTTTTTTTTCCACTAAAGCTTCTTTTAAAACTAGATTTTCCTCGGCACAGTTTTATTCTTACCTCTTCTCAGTAACTTTCCTCTTTATTGAGGATTTTGTTATATATTTTTCTCCCATCTAACAAAATTGTTTATTTAATTTTTCTCGAAGGATTTTCTACAGAGTTTTGGGAAAGTCTAGGATTCTAGTCCATCCTCATGGATAAGAATTCATGGTCTCCATTACTCTGTATTTATCGCCTTAATATTTAATTCATAATTATTTATTACTTAAGAAATAAATATGTTCATACATCTTATTCCCTAGGTCCACCTGAACCTTGGATTTATTTAAACAATATAAAAAGCTGTAAATAGGGGTATTACAACATGGGTACGTGGCACTCAACGCATGTCTCAGGTGGTTTATAGAAGGGCCATCATAACCTCTATGCAATCCACTTTGGAAGGATATGTTTGCCAGGGCCAAGTAAAATTCTTTCATTTTTTCTTGCTGAGGGCCGAGTACCAGACTTTTTTCAGTGGCAATGGTACTTCTTAATCTTCTTTCGATTTTTTTCTCTCCACCATTTTATTTATTGATTCACTGCTAATGAATGGGTTGGTTATTTATTTCTTTAATTGGTTTTTAAGTAGATCGGTTGGTATTCAGGATAATAAAATCTTATTTTTTGGTTTAATGGAACACTTCTTAAGAATTTGGAGTTTTAGTCCTTTTTAAGTCTCTTTTTACTATTGTACTGGGTGAAAGGGTTTTTATGTCGTATCCTTTTAACAGTGACAGGAGGTTTTCTTCTTTATCGTTTAAGAAAATAATATTAGGGAGAATGCTGCACCTAACGTTGATTATTGATGATACTATTAATGAATGGGTTGTGCACTAAGTTGATTAACTGGTTTTTAAGTAGATCAATTGATTTCGGGATAATTAAATCTGATTTTTTGCATTAAGTAAATGATTTTATCCCTTGTTTTTACTCGCCCTAGCACAGTATTTGGCGAAAGTAATTTTAGTTCCATCCGAAGTTGATTGTGTTGTTGTTATGTCGTAACCTTGTTGACAGTAACAAAAGGTTATCTCTTGCATCATTTAAGATCAAATAGTGTTGCACCTAACACTGGATATTGGTTTCACTGCTAATAAATGGGTTGGTTTATTTATGGATAATATAATGACAATTTTATTTAATGGAATATTGCCTCAGAATTTAGAGTTTATCACTCATTAGGACTTACCCTAGCTCTGTATTGGGCGAAAAGGTTTTGAAGTTCCATCCACAGGTGATTTTGTTGGTGTTACGTCAGAACCTTGTTGACAGTGATATGAGGTTGTCTTATGAATCATTTAAAAGAAAATTATTCAGAGTGTTGTACCTAATGCTACTAAACCTTATGACTAGGAAAGCACAACACATTTGTTACAGTGATATTTTTTGAATATGGGAAAATGGGTTCTTGTGTTTGCTTGAGCCGAGGAAATATTTACCTCGGTGACACATGAAAATGTGATACAAGTATTTTCACTATTGTCACAATATGAAACTATAGGAATTATATTATCTCACAGAAAATCTTTTACATTCACGCCGCTAAATTTTTATGTTTAGGTTGGACAACAAATATAGTTTTCAAATTCTTAAAAGAATTTCTTACATTTATGAAAAACTAAGTTTATCATCAGTACAAAGGTGAACTTATAAACACATTTCCTAGGGAATACATTTGTAAACTTTTTCTGTAGGTCATATAACCTTTGTATCTAGAGAATTGAGGCACTCTTACAACCCGGAGTGGTATAGACGCATCACAAAATTTGACCTTCATTAGATGTACCGATATCTTTAGTGTGCTATTCCCAAGCAAGAAATGATTGTTTTTGGAGGAATTTCTACGTGCCTAATATTGTAAAATTAAAGGTAATATTTGAAAATATTGGCAATAACATAAGGATAAAAAGGAATTTGTAAAAACCATTTTTGTTTTGTAACGTTGATTGATATATGAAAGGTTGAATGAGTGTTGCATTATATTATACTATGTTCCATGCAAGAAGATATGGTAATATGCAAATCTTGGAATGTTTCTATAAGAAAATAGCCTGTTGGAATCTTTTGTAATCCATTCAAATAATAAATAATCTTCCTCCATGGTACGTTTCGACCGCATTTCTTGGTCATCAACGATAGTGAAGAAAGCAATTTTTTGTGGTCCTTAATGTCTGTAGAAACAACAAATATTGATCCTTGTGGTATATACAAACAAGAATTTTTTGTCCTCTTCATATTTAAAAACAAATAAGATATTAACTATGCCATAAAAGGTATCATAATTTCGAATTATTTAAGACTTTTAGAACATTCCCTAATGTCTAGAGACACAATGCATGGAATATTTACGTCTCATCAATTTACTTGGTCCCAACTCCATGTTTTTATTTTATTGAAAATTATTATTACATTAGCTACTATCTACTTGCACTAAGTGAAACGTGATGCTCCTTGTATCATACTTAATCAAAATGGGTACACAATTGATTTGAAAAATCTTCCTATAAATTAAAATATAATATTGAAAAACAAGAGAATTATTTGAATATGTAATCATAATATGCACATGAAAAAGGATTTCATGCTTGTTATTATTTGCAGCTCATTAATGATGTTTCATATTTATTCCTTTTATTTTGGAGTAGTGGACAAGGGGGAACAAATGGCACATCAAAATTGGTTGAAATGGTTGCCTCAATCCTAGTAGCATACCCCTTCTTCAAAGCTTCATGTATTTAATGGAGTTCCTTTAAGAGAGAATGGCGATTTATTTTAAACTACATTTAATTTGACACTGAAGGAGTTGAGATATTTGAGCTACAATCTATTCACACCCAAGGCTTTGAAACTAAGGCAAGCTTGGTTCAAATGTTTTGTTCGTTGTTTCTCTTCCTATTTTTTTTTAATAAACATCTAAATCTATTTAAAACATTGTTTATGATGCTTAATTGTGTTTTTTGATATTCAAATTCTATTTACAAATCCCCTTGAGCTTGAAATAGATGAAATTTTTATACAATTTTACACTCCCATTTTTTTAATGTTTCATCGCAACATCTGTTTTAGTTTAAAAAAAATTGTTTTAGATTTTGTTTCCATTCAATATATATATATATATATATATATATATATATATATATATATATATATATATAGACGAGTCAGGATTAAATATTGGGTCATTTGGACAATCAAAAGATTTATTTCTCACAAATTGCAATTTTGGAAAAAATTGAATGTTGAGACATGGATGGATTAGGTTCTTGTAGTTTAAAATTACTCATTCAAATATTTGGCAGTGTTTTTTTTCTCTCAATCAAATACATTATTTTGAATTTTTACATCTTTCTGAGTGAATTCTTCTATATTTTTATGGAAGAAAATAAAAGTCTTCATGCCAGGTCATCATGTTTGTTGTATTTTATTAAAACTTGAAATTTGACACATTTAATGAGTGGTTGAAGAAATCATTTGTTAGTCATTTTGACTTCTTATAAATAATCATCAAATCAAATTAATGACTTGGAATATGCAACCAACTCTTGCAATATTCAAGTATAAAGCTTACATTTATATTATATGTATTATTATGAAATTAATGGTGAATGAAGTGAAGTTTTAACTTAATCGTGAAAATTATTAAGTTTTTTTGTGCGGTGGTTTTTGTTTGAGTTTATTTGTTAAATTTGAACAAAAACATGAACTGGGTGACCAGGTCTATAAGGTGTTCGGTAACCATTCTACTCAAATGACACAACATAAGAGTAACATTCAACTATTTTTTCTACAGAATTTTTCACAGATTTTATAACTTGACTGATATTTGACATACTACACCATTGATATTGATATGGTATAAATAAATAATCAGTCGTTATGCTTTATATAAATAAATGTAAACTGAAATGGAGTGAGAATTATTCTACGGAGCTAAACAATAATGGACTTATGTTTTTAAATATATCTATTTTATGATTATTTCAGTAGAAGGGTCCGGTCCTCTTCAGCAAGAATTTAGACGTATTATGATGTATTATGCCAAAAACCCCTCTTATTTTCATCTATCTTTAGCAATAATGCTCCAGGGTCTATGTGAAGTTTGAGTTTTCTTTGTATGCAGACTAGTTATCAGTGCACTAGCGAATATCATGGAAAATATTTTTAGATGAGAGGAGTTTGTGAATAATATTAGTCTGTAGGAACCTTTCTTCTGTTTGCATCATGGTTTAAATTTATATTCATGTTTACACAAGTGTATGGTTTATAATTTTTCCAGAAATGATTCTTCCACTCTCACACTCTTAGTTTGACTCTGTTAATTTCAACTTACATGACCATTGTCTTGATTTGAAGTTTGAAAGTATTATGTGTGGTAATTATTGATCCACAAGGACCATCCCTGGTATAATTTATGGCTTTTCACAAGATGAGATCATTTTTTATTCAACTCATTCAAATTAAATTGCTTTTTCTTTTATTTTTGTCACTCTAAAGCCCTGAAATGTTGGTTGCTTCTAAAAAGAGATGGATTATTATTATTATTATTATTATTATTATTATTATTATTATTATTATTTTCTAATTTTAAGGTTATGGACCAACCACATATCAGATTGGCATACTAAATGTCTTGTTTGTGGGATAAGGGAACCACTTCGACGTAATAATTTGACTGCTAAGTCTACTAAGGCATACACCCTACTCTACCCCTTCAGTTTTGAACTTGTGACTCAATAAATATCATAGAAACTGCTGAGTAAGCTTAATGTCATTTTTCTACTAATAGAATCAAACTCGCAGAGGTCCAAAAATCAAATCAAACTCGCAGAGGTCCAAAAATCAAATCTCATGGATACCAAGCCATGTAAAAAATGTAAAAGTTGGAATTTAGAGCACTCTAGAATTCAAACAAAAGAAATTAGTTATCCATTAGAAACACAAAAATGCATCGTCTTCCAAATTAGCATATAAAAATCAAATAACTTCAGCTTTTTCCCTAAAAAAAAAAAAAGATTGGCAAGATACAATATCTCTTCCAAATAGGCTTTAAATAAGATGGTCTTAACAACTAAATTGAATTTGAAGACATCAAGAATATATTAATTTCATGTCAACAGTTACAGAAAGAAATATTGAGAGGTTCATCTCTACCATGATAAAAATGGCTTCAGGTTTCAAGTCAAAATAAGAACTACAAGAAAAAAGCATGAACTATCAATACACGCCCCTATTTTCATGGCATTTAAAACGTAAGAAAATCAATAAGTTTCCCCTAATTCTTGTAAACTTATTTTCAGATTTGGAAATGGTTGATCCAATATCTATTAATGTGGCGTACACTTATTCTGAAAATGAAAATTATAAAAAAGAAAAAGCACTGATGCACATTTCAAACATTGAATTTGATTCAATATCCGGTCAAAATCATCATTGAGACACAATTTTACTTAAAAATCTCTTTCCTGTTTTTTATTCTAATAGTTAATGAACTTCTCATGGTCTCCTGCCAACAAACTATCTACCATGGATGGGGGATAAAATGCATTGAACCAAAAACATTATTTCCGTGTAAATTACTTCTATACAAATTGGTGTTTAAACCAAAACTTACAAATGAAGAAGAGTTTTTAAAAGCCCGATTTTTGGTCACAAAAATTGACGACAGAGCTCAGTCCGAGAACGGTATGAGCATGTTAAATAACAAGTGATTTCATTGAATGTATTAGGCGTGACGACACTACGCCAAGAGGTCTCCCTATTTTTGTCTAAAAGTGGAGGAAATTTAAAAGATTCGACGAAAATGTTGCCGCTCGAGCAGAGAGCATGTGACATCGATTTTACAAAGTCCAAATTCATTTTCCCCTGCATGTTATTAAACCTACAAAGAAAATAAGCATCAAATGATTCCTAACAGAACAAATTACACAGAGTCTTCTCCTTCAGTTGCTTGTCCTGCCAGATATCTATCTCTTCATAACTCCTACAGCACATAAATAATTTGTTAACAAGATCTGAATTTGGGAAACATGAATATGTTGGTCGTGCACTGTTTTGTGCGCCATTTTGCAGAAACCCTGAACCAACACAATCAAAATCTCACAAAGGAGGGTAAACGTAAAACATATTAGGGTTGATAAATCTTTTGGTGTTGCGCCTTTTTGTGCACTGTTTTGCATAATTTGAACCAGTGTAATCAGAAGTTCACAGAGGAGGGAAATCATAAAACAAATGCACCAGGTGCTAGAGAGAAAACAAAAGTGTTTATGAAGTATGAAAGTGAGCTAATTGCCCCAGGTGTCAGACAGAAAATAGGAGCTGATTGCTACAGCTGTCAGAAATAAAATAGGAGTGTTGACGATGTACGAAAGTGAGTTGATTCAGGAATAAGGCATATCGACCTAAAAATTATAAATATAATATTAATGGCAATACAAATAAAAACTAAATAAATTAATTTAAGTAATTATAGATTAAAATAATATATTATGTTGATAGTCTATGGCTACAAACCATGAATAAAAATAAATACATGGTCTAAAACATTGAATCCAAACCTTGTGTAGACCACTCCGTGAAATCATGATAAGTATATTGCCTTACAATAATAGCAAAGCTTCCCTCAAACATGTCAAAAATTAAAATATAAAACTAAACGTTTAGCGAGAATGGCGTATGGATATGTTTCAACCTAAAAATTTATTACTTCCTCTTTTTAATTCAATAAACATTATTTTTTAATATTATCATGGTTTTATACAAAAACATCTTATAATATTTAGGTAATAGGCATGAGTGGGTGATTCCCCTCTGACCCTTAGTTGTGTTTCTTTCTACTCGTGCATGGGTCTTACGTCTTTGATTATTACATTGTCATGCTTCTGTGAGGGATATGAGAATTTAATCTTTTTGGGTTGGCACTTAAAAAATGATGCTTATGACCATAACCAGTCGAGGAGCACTAGTAGCTCCCATTATTGTTATTTTTTTTCCAACGATGTTACCTTTCATTCTTTGGTATAGTATGGCCCCCACACAATCACATCATTTTCATCATTCATACTATCAATTGAATCTCTATCCAACCATTTCCATTTCCCGCTATACGCAATCACATTCTTTGGGTCTACTGGATTATTTTACCCTTATCCCTTCATTTTACATGTTTACCCTCTTCCCCAAATTCCATTGCAAATAAACTTCACACTACAAGAAAAAAGGACATTGGTGAGGGTCATGCTTGTGATGGACCTTTAAGGTCTGTCACCACTGTCACATATGGTGACGGTCCTTAAAAAAGTGTCGCTGTAAGTGTATATAGTGATGGTCCTTTAAGATTTGTCACCAAAGCCATTTTCAATGATACTTTTGGTGAGAGTCGTTAAAGGTCCATCACTAATACTCTCTTTGGTGACACTTCTACTGACGAACTTTTAATGACCCTCACCAATGCTCTTTTTGTTTACCTTTGGTGACAGTCAAAAAATGTTCGTCATCATTGATCATTCCAATGAGTTTTTGATGATGTTATGTGCTTGTTAATATTTTTTTTTTCAAAAGATAACAATTTAAGACCATTATTATGGAGTATTTCTTATAATATTTCCAAGACCATAGTGGTTAGAGTCAGTCAATTTGTTAAGAAGTAATTAGTGTGTATCATTTCCCTCAAGTAATGACTAGTCGAATAGAGTTTTCCTATGAGCCAACACATGATTCATATCTATTAAGTTTACTATCTAGAAAATTCCCTTTAGATAAAGTTCCACTAGTGTGTGTAGGAAATATATTATTTAATACATAAACAAGCTCTGTCAATTCTATTAATGAGAAATACCTAATACTCCTCAACAATCCGGGCACACCTTAAATTAATGCTTTGGCACACACTAACATTTCTTAGCACCTTGCATGTCTTGGAACATATTTGTTCCTAGAACATCTTGTTGTGACACTGACATCCAAGCACATGGTGGCATGTGCTAGCACAACATAGAACTCTCCTAGCATGTGTTGGCATGCATCTAGTCCATAGCATTCCCTGAAACACCTTGGTTGAATGCATTGACATACATTAGCACTTGGCACACAATGCCACTTGACATGTATTGGGACCTATTATTAGTGTGCCTAGCATGCCCCTTTTGAAAAAGATAAAGCCCTGACTTATTAACCCCCTTATTAGTTCTTCCTTTTGTTGGCTTGACACTTCTTAACACATATTGACATACCCCGGAACCCCGAACATCCTTAGAAAATCGAATGTATTGGAATATCTTGGAACTATTTTGGCACATATAATTAGTACACCCTGGAACTATCAAGAACACTTTGGGACTTCTTGACATGCATTGATATTCCCTAGAATTTCTTACCAATGCTTACCATACCTTGTCACTCCCTCCTTGACATGACAGCTAGCACTCATTAACACTATTCCCTTACACACATTCCTCATATTCATTAACTTCCATGAATTTTGACCTAGTTCTCCCTTAATTTTTTTGTCCTAGTACTCCTTAACACTCCTCAAAATGCATTAGCACTCTCTAGCACATGGCCTTAGCAGTATTCAACATGCCCTTCCACTTCATAGCATGCATAACACTCCCTGACACATATTGGCTCTTGGCACATGTTGGCGCATGGAAAATCTCAGCATGAATGGAATACGTCGAGATGCTTGGTATGAATATTTGGCATGGTTTAATATTAAATTTATTTGAGATCAAGTATTGGAAAGTAGACGAGAAGCAACAAAGGAAGACTTGGCACTTAGAATGCACTAAGACTTTGCACTTGGAGCCTATTGGCGCCTAGTGTTGATGTGCTTAGCATGTCCCTTATTAACCCTCTTATGTGTTCATTTCCTTGTAGTTTAACATTTTTATTCCTTTTGTTGCCTTGATAGTCCCTACCACACATTGACACACCGTTGCACATCTTGGCATGCCTTATCACTTGGCACATCTTAGCATATTTTACATTCCTTTGCACTATTTGGCATATCTTAGCATTTACTAGCATGCCTTGGAACTCATGTACTCACAACTAGCCTTTACATTTTTTCATGACTTGTGAACCCAATCAAGTCCTTTCCATACTGCAGTTCATGTGACAATATTGGGCTGCTTCAACCGTAACAACTTGACCAATTGCACCTACTACAAGTAGATTGTGCCTTTTTCACTTAAGAACTACCTATAACTCATCTTATGCCACTCATTCCCAAGCTCAACTTGTCCCACTTAACTAGTTACCAAGACAAGGATCACATGATCTAGACATGGCCATAAAACAACTAAGCAACATAGCTTACACATGCAATATTTCACATGTATGCTCAGTTCATATAAACAGTTGAACATTAACTAAGAGTTTGCAAGAACCACAAGATGCAAAAGGTACACAAGAATATATAAGTTGACACAAGCCAAGTGCCCCAAAACTTATACACAACAATGTACAATATGCGATTATCTAGAATAGTTTAAAACATGACCATGTAGCCAAAGTGTGCCACATCTCATATAAAAAAATAGCTAAAGGAAAAACAATGTTGTGCCTAGCACATAGTGATCTCCCTTTGTCTAAAACTGCTATGTCGTGCCCCATATAACAACCGTAGGCTTACCTCCTGTAAATCCTATTCTGAACTTCTCCTAACACACTTCGTCCTTAGCACACTTGAGTCTGCTGACACTCCCTTGCACACACTCTTATTTGTTCCTTTCCATGCATTTGACCCATTTATCCCTTGATATGTCCCGACACTCCCTAACAATCTTAAAAATACATTAAAATTATCCGACATGTGTTAGCATGCCTTTTAAATTCATAATTTGCAAGCCCTGACCCTCCTTAGTTATCATGCCCTCACAACTAACCTTACTTAATTTGCAACTTGGGAACCCAACCAAGCCCTCACTTGACTACAAGAGCTTGACCAAGTTACGGTTACTACAAATAGACTATTTTGTTGAATTGTGTGGCTTGGGAGGTACTCCACAAGCCTAGTGAGATGGGTTTTTGCAAGTTTGGTCACAAAAGTCTTTGTGGGAAAAGTGTCCAAGGAAAGGGATTTTGGACCCAATATGGGTTTTAAAATCTAAAAGAAATTTAAAAAGGAAAATTAATATTTCCTAAGGTCTAAGTGGATAAAACCCATAAGTTCTAGAGGGTTCCTAAGAGGTCTAGGAAAAACTATTTAAGGAGGCCTTAGGATGAAGAAAATAACATCAAGTGAGAAGGAGATCATTTGATCAAGGGGGTGAAGAGAGATGTAGTCCTAAAGTAGGTCGAGTAACAGAGTCAAGTATGGGTTGCTAAAGGGAGGCCATGATCATCCTGCAAAAGCAAGATCAAATTTAGAGCTAGGAAGTAGGATGGAATATTGTTGGTTCTCTTCTAGAAGATTGAGCTTAAGAGAGGTTTCTCATGAGAATCTAGGCTTGTGATTTCAATGGTGTCTTTTTGTGAAGGCCACATCAAATTTTGAAATGCCGAAATTTGCAACAAGAAACAGTGAAATTGGAAACCAAAAAGGAAAAAAAAAATGAACCCACACTGGTGAGGAATTTTGATGCACCAGGAGTGAGGAATGTGGGGCATCTAATTTATTTTTCCCTTAAATAAATTGGACATAAATTGTAATTTCATCTCATAAAAACTTGTGTCAGTTAACTAAGTCATGATGAATGAGCTAGCTCAAGAAATTTGAGTTGAGGGTCTAAGATGAGGCATGTAGAGGGATTTTAATATTTTTGGGGTCCTGTTGTAGTTGATGCATTAGTGGTGTGTACATGTGAATTAGTTAACTCAATTAAATGAGTTAAAATCTGTTTAACTAGTTCTAACTAAGTGGTGAGGTAGTGAGAGGTCTAGTGAATTAAAATAGATTTAATTCACAATGAGTGATCAATCAGATAACTGATTTTTCACTATTATTAGTTGCATGCATGTTAGTTCTAAGGAAGACCCAGTTGAAATAGAGGATAAAGAGAACATAAATATCAGTTGTATCTATAGAAAATTTCCCATGTGAAATTATAAAGTCATTGGGATGCCATGATGGATTGCACAATCAAGGAAGGTTGATTTTCCTAATTAATAGGGAGCTAATTCCCTAGGAATTGCTTGAGCAAGGCAGGCTGAGAATTGGCCAAGTACTAGACCGATTTTGCCTAGATCAACAGGAGACAATTGGCAGAGTGTTGGAGAATATCATGAAATATTAAGCATTGTATTGTTTCATGATTCCTTGACATAATATACAATAGAGATAGAGGGGTTTTGAGCAGTTTCTTTCCCCAAATACATCTTGTGTTATGTGATTGATAATTTCTTTCTCTTACTTATATGTGATTGCGTGATCATGTTTTATTTCCACAAATTGTATAAAGGATTTAGTATCTTGTTTTAGTACATTACAAGATCATATTGAATCCTGTTGGTTAGATTTTCTACATGAAATAGAAGAGAGGGTTGATACCATCTTGTTTTGTGGTGGTTAGTAGGCCACAAGGTCTGTGATAAAGACCAACATAAATGGAGGAGGGTTTACACTGTAATTTAGAGTGTCCAGGACAGAAGAAGATGAAAATGTAATATTGACTGAGGTAACACTAGTTTTAGGGTCGACATTGAGATCTGAAGTTCATGTCAAGATTCAGTCAAAGAAATTCCCATAATCTCTGGATCCATATGTCACCATAGCTAAAGCTCCTTGCTCTTCACAGAATTTCACCGATGGGAGGAGTCCCAGTAGTTTATGAAGTCACTTCTAGAGCATAGGTCAATGAATAGGTAGGAAGTGACCCTAGAAACCCTTTCCCTAGGATATAATAAAGAGTGGGACATGCTTTCCTTTTAAGAAAGGGAATTGATCTTCTAGGGAGAGAGGAGGGGGATTGAAGGGTTAAGGGAGAAGAATAAGAATTATGAAGGAAGGTATGAATCCCTAAAATCATTTGGGAAATTTGATTCCCAAATGGTCCTTGATGAAAGTCCTTTGACACCAAATGGGACCACACGGGGCCAAGTGGACCCAGCCCAGGTTCGAGGATGGAATTTAGTAACCAATGATGTTCCTATCCTAGAAAAGGTGAGGTGAAAGGATTAGGAAAGGTTTTTTACTTTGATAGGTCAAATTAATCATACTAGGTTCTAGCCTTGGGAACACCTAGGTAAAACTTGATCCTAGAGCTAGGGCTTGAGGTATCCAGAGATTCCACTATCGAAATTGGCCCAAATTCTGAGGAGAGTGAGGGGACCCACTAACGCAGTTTCCTCTATGAGATTTAAGTTTCCTCTGGCTATATCCCTGGGAAATTGATGCCCTAGGTTACCTAATGGGGCTAGACCTAGGGAAAAATGGAAAATTGTGAAAAATGGGGAGGAAATCATCACCCTTTCTGAGAGACTAGTGCCTAATTCACTTGTGGATATGGAGTTAGGGATGATAATGAAAAAGAATTCCGTTTCTTGATCAAGGAGGCCTAGAAAGTCAACTTCATCCAATGTTAGAGGAAAAATAAAAGTGACCTTCAAGAATTTATACTTCATACAAATGGTGCAATATTATTGAGATAAAATTATCTCTAGGACATTTCATTTATCCAACAATGGATCATACATTATATAAGCTAAATAGACACATAATTCCACATTTACATCATGCAGTAATTAGTTATAGTGAAATTCAATAGTATGCAACAAAAAGAAGAATAGCATTAAATTTTCACTCAAAATGTTAGAGATTATTCCAACCAAGTTCACATTTTGAGAAACAAAGCTCCAAGATAAAACTATCCCACATCGATACATCAAAATGCATCCATCATCTAAAATAGTCCTCCAAGGAAAAATGTGAAGTTCTCTAAAGATAGAGAGATCCCAAGTCAAGTGATGATACAAATGAATTCAACTAACTCCTATTTATACAATTCTTAGGAGTTGATCGAATTAGCTTATGGGCCTACATTATCCCCTAAACATAAAATAATGTGCAAGTAACCCTAACTTTTGGTGACAATCCCACCAAACTAGCTCATACATGGAATAATAAGCCTCATAAGTGGTCAACTATTGTTCTAGGGCCTTCCAGGAGGCATATTTGGTTCTGTGAGTGCTATAATGATGCTTGGGACCCATCAAAAGTGATGGATAAGGGGGTGGCCCATTATTC
Source organism: Pinus albicaulis (assembly GCA_034641835.2). Taxonomy (NCBI): domain Eukaryota; kingdom Viridiplantae; phylum Streptophyta; class Pinopsida; order Pinales; family Pinaceae; genus Pinus; species Pinus albicaulis. The sequence continues at coordinate 1,225,842,133 of CM076580.1, forward strand.
TCCAAACATTAAACCTGTGGTGCTCTCATTAAACCTGTGGACAGAAAGGGTTGTGTGTGACCACCATTAACAAGTAGGTCAAGTGTTGTCTTGTTAAAGATAGATTGGTTTTCAAAGTAGTAACACCAAACCCTAGTTGTATTCCTTGTATCAGTGTGATTGTAAAGGGTCACGATCAACATGTGAAAGAAAAAGTGAACCCTTACCCGAGTCTTTCTTTGTTGGGAATTTTGGATTTTTGTCACAAGATATCTCGACTTCTTTGTAAAGAGGAAATAAATAAGCTTTTATATTTTTCTAAATGGAGTAATCTTCACCTATATCCTTCTCCTTTACATCGGGTGATACAAATGCCAATTTTATTATTCGTGTTTATGTCGTTCTTCTTTTATACATGCGACCCTTGACTAGGCCATGAAATCCTCCAAAATATTCTTAAAGGATGGGAGATCCTCTTCATGCATGAAGCTAGTGGAATATGACAAGTTATCCAAAATTCATCCAAATATGTGATTTCTGCCTTGGGAAATGTGGAAGGTACCCTCCGTGGAGAAACATGTATAAAGATTTGTTTCCAAGTGCCTTAAATGTGAGATGTTTCCACTTGTCAATTGTGCCTCTTGTTGATGATGAAACCAACACCCTAGTTGTGCAAGGCTCACAAAGTGTCATTTTGTGTCAACTCAAGGTTGTTTCCATTGTCACCTTAGCAACAAATCCTCTCACTTTAGATTAATTATTGAATCCTACGGGTTTCCTAAAGCACAAATTTATGGGGTACTCTTTTTTGTGACTAGATCACTAGCATTGAAAACCATCTTTACATTTTATGGTTAAAATTCTTGATGATCCATGCCCTATTGACCACAACTTTTGTATTCATTATTTTTTTCATAGCAACACAAACACTAGATATTGATGGTGTTCATAAACCTATTTCTAGTTGTGATAAGGGGATTAGGGGCTCCCTTATCAGAACCCATAACCCCTAATGCATTTACTCCCTTAGCCAAGGGGGGCCAAGGGTGTACCTGTAGGGCATTGAGACCAAATTTGGGGATTCATAACTTTGGGAAAAGTGGAATGACATAACCAAAAAGGTTGTGGGGGAGTATCTTATGGTGTATTGAATGAGGCAAGGGGACACAAGGGTAGCATGTATGGGTAGAAGTTAGAGGTGAAAGCATGGCTTACTAAGATCTATAATCCTAGCATTAGAGAATGATAATGGGACTTAGGACCTAATTACATAGGGCCAAGTGGACCTAGACGGAAGGCAGTGAAATAAATTGATAGGGGAACCCCCAATAGTGGTGATAAGGGTATTAGGAGTCCACTTATCACAAAAGATAAGCCCTTAACCCATAACCACTAAATCCCTATCCCCTTAACCCCCAATCCATAATCCCTTAACCCCTGCACTCATAACTCATAACCCACAAACCCATTGACTCATTAAATATTAAGACATTAACCCATAACTTATAATCCATGAACCTCCTAAGCCATAAATCCTTATCCTATTAACTTGTTATTAACCCCTAACCCTTCACCCCTAAACACTTTAACTACTAACTCCTTAAACACTAACACCTAAATCCCCTAAATCTTATGTCCTTAACCGCTAAATCCTCGGACCCTAAATCCCTTAGCCCTTAACCCTAGACCCCTGAAGCCCTTAAACACTAAGTATCCAGGGCCAAAAACAACACCCCAAACCAACAAATTGACCTCCTAGGAGAATCCTTCATCTCTAATTGAGAATATTAGGAAAATTTGATTATTAGATAACTAGGTATGTGTTATGAAGGTATGTGTTTGTGGGTAATTCCATTATTTACATTCATTGGAAACTAGTGCTCCCTTATGTTTATGTGGCACTCCCTAACACTCCCTAGCATGCATTTTCACACCTTAGCACCTAGCACATCTTGGCATATTTCCCTAACCTCTAGCATGTCGTAGCTCTGCCTATAATATCTTGTCACTCTCTCCTTAGTGCATCTGGAACTCACTAACACTTCCTATCACAAAATATTATTCATTCATTTCCATGCATTATTTTGACTTAGTTCTCCCTTATATTTCCCTGGCATTCTATATCACTTCCTAGCATGTGTTGGCACACCCCCGCACCTGGCACATCTTGGCCACATGCTTCCCTGGCACTCTAGCATGCCTTAGCACTGCCTAACATACCATGTCACTCCCTCCTTAACACACCTAGAACTCGTTGAAACTCCCTGTCACACACTCTTATTCATTAATTTCCATGCATTTTGACCAAGTTCTCCCTTGTGTTTTCATAACACTCACTAGCACTACTTAACACAAATTTGCACACCTTGGCACTTGGTACATCTTGGAATGCTTCCTTAGCACTCTAGCATGTCTTGGCACTACCTATCATACCTTATCACTCCCTCCTTAACACACTTTGGAACTCACTAAAAATCCCTATCACACACTCTTATTCATCATTTCCATGAATCGAAACTGATGCTCCCTTGTGTTTCCTGGCACTCCCTAACACTCCCTAGAATGCATTGGCACCACACCATAGCACCTGGCACATCTTGTCATGCCTTCGCACTTGGCATGTATTGGAAGGCCTAACATGCTTGAGAACTGTATAGCATGTGTTAGCACTTCTTGTCATTCCCTGGCACATGTTGGAACTCCCTAATTGTTATGCGCTTATAGGTAGCATTACTTTTTATGCGACTTGGGAAACCAACCAAGTCATTGAAAAAATAATATTGTGCCTAACCCAAAGTATCACTTTATCTGACACTTATTTTTCCAACCCCTTATCAGAATCGTCGACTTGCCTCCTACAAGTCCTATTATAAAATTCTCATAACACACTTCATCCTTTGGACACTTGGAATTCACTGACACTCCCTGGAAAACACCCTTATTCATTCATTTCCATGAATTTTGACCTAGTTCTCCCTTGTAATGTGTTGACACTCCCCAACACTCCTCGACATGCATTCAAACTATCTGGCATGTGTTAGCACGCCTTTTCATTCCTTAGCACACCTTGTCACTCATTAGATATCATGTTCTCACAACTACCCTTACTTTTTTTCAACATGGGAACCCAACGAAATATTGCCTCAACTACAACAACTTGATCAAGCTATAGTTACTACAAATAGACTATGCCTTGCTCACCTAAGAGCTTTAAATAACTCATCTTAGGCTACTCATCTTTAATTTAAACTCATACAACTTAAAAAGTTACAAAGGATTTTCTTAGGCCCCAAATGTTCGTTGAAGAATTTTTCCCAACCCTAGTGAGTCGGAAATTTATTATTATGTTTTTATTTAACCCACTAAATTTTCTATGTATTGCTATACAAGATGTTTGAAATATGATGTAAATGTGCCCTTTCAATTTTATGGTCTTTGTAAAAGCATTAGGCAGATATTGAGAATAGTGAATTTTAGTGCAAGCTGTAGCCATGAAAGCATTCACATCCAAGGTGTGGTTTTAAAAGAATTGTTGTCCTTCAACAAGTTGTCCTCAATTATTAGGTAAATATTGACCTTGTCAAATTTTAGTCGAGGGCATAGTTTTGAAAGAATTCATGACCTTTAACAAAATATCCTCTATAATCATTGAATGTTTCTTTATCATCTTGTGTCTGATAAATTTTTTGGATAAATTTGTTCCACTCTTTGATATTGTCTTATTAATGAAGAAATTTGTAATTTGTCAAGTCATTTGACAAAGTATTACCTGTGATCTAAGATTAGTGTTCCAAGATGTGTGTCAAATACAAATAAACTATTCACAAATGTGCTCTTATCTAGAGATTGAATTCTCTTCTCAACATGTCCTGGGTTTGAAACTATCTGTTCACTCAAATATATGATCATTTTGTTCCTTCCAACTGCAACATCTAGAGTGAATATGGGTCATCTATCCTATTTCAAACTTGTGGTCATGTTTTTGGTTTGGCATTGATACATAGGGAGAAATTTGACATGGTCCTAGCTCAAACATTTCTTCAAACAATTGGTTGGTCTCTATATCTCCTAGGAAGATACACAATATGCACATCCATAATTGTATTCAAGTTGCAAGGAAATATTGGAAATGGATTAAGATTTTCTAGACTCGGATCTACTAGTACTCATGTTTGTAACATAAGTTGAAGAATTGGGTTCCCAAAAGGTCATGTAAATTTTTAAATGAGGTAGGGACTCGGTTGTAAATAATAAATAGTATGAATTGAAATTAATATGTTAAAATGTTGATTCAATGTCATTTTGTGACCCTAGTTGTAGAGTAAGTTAAATGATTTGCCTAGGGGTTTTTTAATTTTCTTGGGATTTCAACACTAAAATTTATTCTAGCTTTATAACTTGGATATTTGGATCTAATGTTGTATGGTATGGGTAAATATTTATGTGCACAAGATGGGAAAGACCATATGGAGTATCATGATTACATTGAAGTTGATGATCAAATTATTTGGTTTTGGTAGGTGTTATCACTTTTTCTTTTGTTTTGAATTTATAATGTAAGTGAAAATTCATGGATGTCCTATGTATCTACAATTGGAACTTCATTTACTTTTATGGAAATATTGGGATTTCAATCCTCCATTCTGATTAGATTGTTGTCAGTAATATCTTGGAATAAATTTTGATTCTTTACTTTCTGTATGCCAGAAGTTCATTGTATGTTGTAATATTTTATGAAATATATCATTAATTTGACTTGGAGCTAGTGGTACCTATAAAATTTTGCTAATTAGGTGCCCACATTCTCCCTACTCTCTTGGTTGCAATTTTACTTCTATTTGAACATGGTTGTTTGTGTTCCTCCATTATTGTCTCATTATTTTCTTAATGCTAGGTTTTTCCTCCTTGGGATAAACTTCTTTTACGCCTAGGTTTTGATATGTTGTTGTTTCATTTATGGTTATTATATTACTATTTTTCTAGTTCACTTCAATGGTTATTTATTTCTCATCTACATGGGGCCTCTTGCCCACACACCCCACCTTTTTATATGGACTTCTCATGATGGGTATAATCTCTAGTATGCTTGACCTATTTTGTCTTTAGGGGATATCAATATAAATTTCAATTTCAATTTTTCCATGGTTTGGTAGCTCACATTGGCCATGTGTGTAACAGGGAACAATCTTGGTGATTTTGGCATGGTCCAAATTGCCATCTCTCTCAAGATGACAAATTTTAGAAGTCAATAAGATTTATTTATCTTAATTATTGGGAAATCAACTTATTGTGTTTACCTAAGTTTAATTTTTACATATTTTCCATAAATTACCACTAATTATTTAAAATAATATATTTTTATTTACATAATTTGTAAATTTTAATTAAAAATAATTAGTTCAATACCATAATCTTCCCTCCCCACTTTAATCCATTATATATAAAAAAGCTTAATTTAAATTAAAAGCAATGATTTTAAATTTCCACTTTTACTCATAAAATGGGGAGAAAAAAAAAAAACAACTTTTAAAGCTTACATAAAAAAATAAAACCAAACAACTTATAGGGAGAAAAAAATAAAACAAAACAACTTATAGAGATTACAGAAAAATAAAACAAAATAAATTTTGAATCTTACATAAAAATAAAATAAAACCAAACAACTTTGAGGGAGAAAAAAATAAAACAAAACAACTTTTAAAGCTTACAGAAAAAAATATAACCAAACAAATTTTAGGGCATACACTACGAAACAAAGAAAACCATACCCAAATCAAAACAAATAAAAAGAAACTCTCATGGTTAGGATAAAAATTTAAGGAGTTTTAGGTGAGAACATAACAAATATTTAAGTCTCCAGGTTTATAAAAACCCTCTTTTGGGATTTTTTTATCCCTGATAATGCACTTCAGAAGTAGAGAGTTTGGAAGAGATGTTAAATATCTGCAAGGAGAAGCCCGTTAATGCTTTGGCCCTGAAGTTGGTTCATGTCCAGACATCACGCTTTCAGTGGAAAAATCGGCAATGGTTGTGCTTATCAGGAAGAAGATCACATGGATTGGCACTATCCACACAAACCGCCATCAAGATCCACCTGTTGGTTTGAGTTAAATTCCATCAACAAGGTACTCTTCCCATTTATTTATTTTCTCTTGTAAGTTGTGGTTATTTTTGGTTAGAATATTTTTTTAAGAAATAGAATAGCAACCGAGATTAATCTTCGCATAGAGCGCATAAACTCACATTTGGAAAGACCACAATATTACTTTATGGTACATCATTGAGGGTGTATGACAACCTAGCCACATCCTCTATCTCCACTTGATTGAGATTCCATTGTAGCCATGACAGTCAAGAAGAACCAAAATATGGCCCTCTTCCATGATGGAGGCTCGACAACAGTGATCATGGGGATTCCCATGCTCAATCTCTCCACAGTAGAGTTCAATCCACAGTGATTGAGGAATGCATCGATGGAAGGATGAGAGAGAATAAGTATCTAAGGTGCCCACCCCCATATGGTTATCCCTCTATCTTGGGTTCTCTCTTCGAATCCTTTTGGAAAATCCTCTTTGAATCCTTCCAGCAAACCCACTTCATTCACTTTGAGTTTGGGCTCAGTCTGCGGGAGTTTGATCACCCAGACGAAAGCTTGCCTGCTCGCCTCTAATCCTATAGCCAACACACATATTTTCTTGTTGTTTACAATAAATTGACCATTGTGTATTCTAAATAGGGCGCGATACATTCCAAATCCTCCCTCGATGCTGCCTCCCTCCTTCCACGCCTCCAAAAGGCCCGCTCTGGAACGATACCCTTTACGCCAAAACCTAGGAAAAACTGTATAGGGTGAGAACAGGGCATGTGATCCGTCCTCCCCTCACATCCCAAAGGAGTGGTGCTTTTGAAAACACAGAGAAAAATAAATGGCTACACATCATGAACAATTAACAATATCTCATATGTGTTGCCCAATAACCCATTTATGGTAGCCGTGAAGCACGGGTGAATGAAGGCCTTCGACCAATTCCTAGCTCCGAGAATTACACACGGTATAACATATAGAGGCCTCAATCCAACCAAAATGTGACCTATGGAAATCCGATTTACAGATGGGAATTCAATAGTACAGTGGATGTAATTTTACAAAATCATTCCTCCTCATCTATATCCATCGGCTTTCCCCAGTTGTTATTAATTCTTTGATTGATCACCGTATCATCGAAAACTGTGGGAGAGACTATCGGACCTATGCTCCACACCAGTTTTTCGGCCAGGTTCCTGAGGTGATCAATTCCCCGCGTGGTGTCTTGTTACTAGAGATTCAATTCATTCTGGAAGGGCTGTGGTGGAAAATGACGCTCCTTACAATCTCACTCTCAAACACTCTCTCACTCCTTCCAACCTAGGATGTGCAGTATTGATATTTCATATTAGAAATATTAATTATTTAATGTATTATAATAGTTATAATGTTGTATTTGGAGTTATATAACAAGTTTTTTCTTTTCTGCTTTGCTTTACCCTCAAAATAGATTAGAGCATTACTTGAGTAAGTAAGATGTCGTATCCTTGATCCAAAATATAACATTTTGAATAAAAAATTGATTTTCTTTTGTGCATAACAAGGAATTATATTGAAAAAGGTCATTAGGAGGATAAACTCTTGAAATTTGTCATTATTAATTGTGATAAATTTACATTCATATCTTATTAAATGTTTTTGATAATATTCCCTTAGTCTTTTTCTTATATAGACAAATGCTTCTTGATGCATAGTGCATGAGTGTCTAAGGGACATGATTATTGCAAACTTACCATGACCTTGCATAAGTAGTGATTTAAATATGATTACTATTCCTTATGTGCATCAAATGGAGAAGAGACAAGAAGAAGGGTTAGAGGATACCTAAGTGGGAAGATGGCTAGGAGTATTGTAGAGGAAGGAGGTGTGTGGCCACCAAGTGTAGGGTTCAATTTCGGTTGATAGTAATTTATTTTGAGGGAGGTTTATGTGCGAAAAGGATTGGGATATCTGTGAAGGAGGCTAAGGATCTCTCTCTTCTCCACAATTCAAGAACCTATGTTTCATCTATGTAAGGTCAATTATACTCGTTATGGGTGGTTGTGGCTATCTTGGGATCAAGGTCTAGATCATACTTGAGCCTTTTATATATAGCTTTACAATAATAATCATAATACCATTTGTTAATAGAGCTCAGAGGGAATGTGAGTTGCCGTGAATGAAGGTTATGAAGGAAGAAATATTTGATAGCTTCCCAAACAATGTTAGGTCCCTATATTACTAGTATAGTCCCTTATTGTTGTTAGTGTAACCCCCTTATTGTTATTGTTGTACCCCAATAACCCCCATATTGTTATTATTGTGCCTTTAATTATTATTGTTAGGTCGAATAGGATTACATTGTGGCCCCATGGACTCCTATATATAGAAAGGAGGTTTTTTCATTTGTATCATCTAAAAATTTTTCATTCATGTAATGTATTGGAGGTTTCCCCTCGAAGTGGCTTATTTATAAGGTGTTGATATCTCTTTTCTTCTATTTTTGGAGCTGGTTTCTCAACATTTGGTATCAGAGCTTTGGATTCTAGGGTTTCGTTTCTCCAAACAAGTCATCGTGGAATTTTCACTATAACGTTTTTTCTACAAAGCTTCAGAAGCTGAAATTTTTAGAGTGCGAAGCTGACATCCTGAGGAATGTCACTTAAAAATGTCAGATCTTGGTTCACAATATTTTCGAAGATATGGTCTATGGAAGTTAGGTCTTTTGCAGGCTCTCGAATTTCATCTCAAAGAGGTGATCGTGGGAAAATATTCATAACTCTCTCTTTGAGCATTGGATTGGAATTCTATAAGAATTAGCCACAAGTGCACGGATTTTAATTTCATATCTATAAATTTTAGAGCCAAAGGAGGAAAAAGTGACACGTGGCAAGTCCGTACAAGCTCGCTCTACTGAACGAGTCCATAATTAGGTCATCGTAGGAGATTGGGTACAAATTTATCTTCAAGAACCCAAATCAGGTCAAACTTTTGGCATTCGAAAGAGAATTCAAAGGGCTACCTCAGTGCCAAATGTGAAACATTGAAGATCTGAAATCACAGAGATAATTCAGTTTCAATATCAAGCTCCTCAAAAGTAAGAAAAATGTATGTAATTTTTTTCCGAATTGAATAAGTCTTGTGTAAAAAAATTAATTTTTAAGTGATTCCAAGGGCCTATTCAGAATATATTTCAGTATTTGGTTTTGAAATTCCCCCCTAAGAAGAATTCAACACCTGTTAAGCCCTCAGAGTACTCTACTATGAATCATGAAGATGAAGAATTGCAACATGATCTATCAAAATTACAAGAGCAAGTGCACCAAATTTCTCTCTCGCAAAGAGCAATAAAAAAATGAAATGGAAGTTTTGAAGAAAGGCGTGGAAGCGAAGATGGATGGTTTGAAGAATAATATTGATGGTTTGAAGAAAGGCATGGAAGCTAAGATGGATGGCATGGAAGCTGGCATGGAAGCTAAGATGGATGACATGGAAGAAAAAATGAAAGACAACATGGAAAACATGAAGAATGATAAAAAAGCAGACATGGAAGGTTTGAAAAAGTTGATACAAGAAATGTTTCCTAATGGTGAAAGATAGTAGAGGAAACTCATGATGATAACAAAATAAATGTTAATCATGATTTCATAAACTCTAATGTTGGATGGAAGAACCACTATATTCCAAAGATGGATATGAGGAAGTTTGATGGCAAGGATCCCGTAACATGGATACTACAGATGGAGCAATATTTTGATCTCAATAATGTGCAAAACACACAAAAGGTACGCATTGCAACTTTACATTTAGAACAAAATACATTTGTATGGTATCGATGGCTTTGCTCCTATAAAAAAATTGTCACTTGGTCAATTTTTACGGAGGAAATGATAGCACATTATGAGGATACAAAGAGCAACACCTTCTTTAGCCAATTGATAAATCTAAAAAAAAAGGGTTTAGTGGGGGAGCACATTGAGGACTTCCAAAAATTGAATATAAGGGTAACTGATATTCCAGAGGAACACAGGATTGATCTCTTCATAGGTACTTTAAAGGATAACATCCAACATGAAGTTCGCATTTTGGAACCTGATTCATTGGAGAAGGAATTCAAGTTGGCAAGAAAAATTGAATGTAAAATTATGGCGACAAGGAAGCCTACCACTCACTTCTATAAAGAAGGAAGTGTTGCTACACCTAGATTTCCACAACCTACAAGGTTGACACCACAACAATTGGAAGAAAAAAGAGCAAAAGGGCTTTGCTACAGTTGTGATAGAAAATACACTAAATGTCATAAGTGTGCTGAGAAGAAATTATTTTACATAGATTGTGAAGAGGAAGAAGAAAATGAACAAGAAGAGGATATACACCAGGAACCAGCCCTAGAAGAGGAAGAAATGAATCCAACCATATCGTGTAATGCACTGGCAGGAATTACCACTCCTCAAAATCTTAAGATAGAAGGACAAATCAAGAAGAAAAAGGTAATAGTGTTGATTGATTCAGGTAGCACCCATAATTTTATTCATTGTAAGGTAGCCAAGGAATTAAATTGTTTCCTATACCCAGCACCAGAATGTCAAGTGATGGTTGCGAATGGAGGAACTATAAATTGCTCTGGAAAATGCCATAATATTAAGCTAACCATGGGGGAATATGTATTGACTAGTCCAATGCTTTCCATTCATATGGGAGGTTTTGATGTTGTACTAGGAGTACAATGGTTACAATCTTTGGGGACGGTAGCTTTTAATTTTCAAGAACTTTTCTTGAAATTTTTTTCAGAAGGAAAGGAAGTCGAATTACGGGGTATCGTAGGGAAGCCAGGAAGGATAATAAGCTCTAATGTCATGACAAAGCTTTTAAAGAAAGAACAGCGAGGCGTAATTGCACAATTATGCTCACTAGAAGTTCCAACATCAAAATCATCTATTTCTGCAGATCTCCAACAAGTCTTGGACAATCATTCCAAGGTGTTTGAAACTCCCAAAGGACTCCCACCTATTTTTTATCATGATCATGCTATTCATTTGATTCTAGGAAGTGTTCCTCCAAACATCAGGCCTTATAGATATCCTTATGTCCAAAAGAGCGAAATTGAACATATGATTGCAAAAATGTTAGAGGCGGGTATAATTCAACCTAGTCAAAGTTCTTTCTCTGCTCCTGTAGTATTGGTACACAAGAAGGATGGATCATGGCGAATGTGTCCGGATTATAGGGAGCTCAATAAGCTCACCATTAAAGATAAATTTCCCATTCCTGTGATTGATGAGTTATTGGATGAATTACATGGAGCAATTTATTTTACCAAGTTGGATCTTCGTTCAAGATATCATCAAATTAGAATGAAGACTGAAGATATTCTGAAAACATCATTTTGAACTCATGAGGGTCATTATGAATTTTTGGTCATGCTTTTTGGCCTTACCAATGCACCTTCTACATTTCAAGGGTTGATGAATTCCATTTTCAAACCCTTCCTTAGAAAATTTGTGCTAGTATTTTTTGATGATATACTAATCATCAAAAATTTTCAACTACATCAAGTGTTGGAAGGATCATGTTCAACATGTTAACAGGGTGCTCAAACTATTGGAGGAGAAACAATTATATGCAAAAACATCCAAATGTTTCTTTGGAGTACAAGAGGTGGAATATCTGGGTCATATTGTATCTCATGAGGGCATTAAGGTAGACCCTAACAAAATTAAAGCCATTAAGGAATGGAAATTCCCCACAACCATAAAGTAGTTGCGCATATTTCTTGGGTTAATAGGGTATTATCGCAAGTTTGTTAATAATTATGGGAGAATAGCAGCACCTCTAACAACATTATTGAAGAAAGATACATTTTCATGGAATCTTGAAGCAACTAATGCCTTTGAACATCTTAAAGATGAGATGTGCCTAGCACCAGTATTAGCTACACCATACTTTACAAAAACCTTTATTGTGGAATGTGATGCCTCAGGAAATGGAATTGGTGCTGTTTGAATGCAAGAAGGAAGACCCTTTGCTTTTGAAAGTCGTTCAATCAAAGGAAAGTATTTAAAAAAGGCTATTTATGGGAAGGAAATGTTGACAATACTACATGCATTAAAGAAATTGAGACCTTACCTAATGGGAAGACACTTCAAGGTAAACAATTATCATGATAGTCTTAAACAATTTTTGGAACAAAGAATATCTTCAGAAGAGCAGCAAAAATGGGTCACAAAGATGTTGGGTTATGACTTTGAAATCGTCTACAAAAAAAGGAAGCTAAATGTTGTTGCAGATGCACTCTCAAGAAATGATGAAGAGGTGGAAGCATTTCTTTGTGCCATTTCAATTATCCAACTAGATTGGATAACTGAAGTGAGGGATGAATGGAATAAGGACAAAGAAGTGTGGACTCTCATTCAAAAGTTGCAGCAAGATCTTATTACATCTGATACATTTAGTTGGAAAAATGATTTCTTATGGTACAAAGATCGCTTATATATTTGCAATAATTCCTAACTAAAACAAAATATTCTTTTGGAATTGCACACTTCTCCTTTAGGAGGACACTTGGGATTTTTAAAAACTTACCACAGGGTGAAGAAAGAATTTTTTTGGGATGGCCTTAAATATGATATTCAAAATATTGTGGTGGAATGTTTAGTTTTCCAGCAAAACAAACTTGAGACAATTAAGACCCTGGGTCTTCTACAACCTTTATCCATTCCAAGTGAACGTTGGAGGAGATTTCAATGCATGTTATCACAGGTTTACCTAAGTCCGAAGGAAGGAGTGTCATCATGGTGGTAGTTGATAGACTTACCAAGTATGCAAACTTTTGTGCATGATATCATCCATTTAAAGCGAGTACAGTTGCTATTGCATTTATGGAAACAATTCAAAAGCTACATGGAAACCCGAAGATTATTGTAAGTGACAGAGATTCCATTTTTACAGGAAATTTTTGGACGGAATTATTTTCTTGTTTGGGTACTCAAATAGCTCATATCTCATCTTATCATCCTCAATCTGATGGTCAAACATATATAGTGAATAAATGTTTGGAAGGATATCTTCGTTGTTTTTTATCTGATAAGCAAGCACAATGGGTCAAGTGGTTAACTCTCGCTGAATGGTGGTATAACACTTCCTTCCATACTGCAGCAAAAATGGTCCCATTTATGGCACTTTATGGATATCATCCACCATCCATCACATATTCTTTAAGGAAAATTGCTAGGGTTCAAGCAGTGGAGGATCAGATCGAGCATCAACAAGAAGTTCTCCAACTCTTAAAGGATAACCTAAATTTGGCACAAGATCGAATGAAACAAGAGGCAGATCAACATCGCATTGAGAGAATTTTTTATATGGGAGATTGGGTATTTTTATGGCTACAACCATACAAAAAAATGTCCCTCAAGCAAGCTAAGAAAGATAATAAATTATCGCCAAAGTACTATGGTCCTTATAAGGTTTTGCAAAATATTGGTACTATGGCATACAAATTAGAGCTTCCTGCTTCTTCGCGAGTCCATTGAGTTTTCCATGTTTCATGCTTAAAAAAAGTTATAGGGGAAAAACTTCCAGTTCAAACAATATTGCCAGAACTTGATGAGGAAGGAAAAACCATATTGGAACCTGAAGCAGTCATGAAAACAAGGAATCGACAACTATGAAATCGATCAATTTCAAAGTATCTCATCAAATGGAAGAACTTACCCACTGAAGATTCTACATGGGAGGATGAGAAAATCATACAAAAGCACCTAGAGCTACTCAAGCGTTGAGGGCAACAATTTTTTGAAGGAGAGGAGCATGTTAGGTCCCTATATTACTAGTATAGTCCCTTATTGTTGTTAGTGTAACCCCTTTATTGTTATTTTTGTACCCCTGTAACCCCCATATTGTTACTATTGTGCCCTTAAATTATTATTTTTAGGTCGGCTAGGATTACATTGTGGCCCCACTAAGATTACATTGTGGCCCCATTGACTCCTATATATAGAAAGGAGGTTTTGTCATTTGTATCATCCAAGAATTGTTCATTCATGTAATGTATTGGAGGTTTCCCCCTCTAAGTGGCTTATTTCTAAGGCATTGATATCTCTTTTCTTCTATTTTTTGAGATGGTTTCTCAACAAACAATATGTGCCCCTGATGATGGGTGGTGAGACGAATCAAAATGTAAGACATTAGTAAATATACACACAACATTTATCTATAATTTTACATAAACTAGATTTAGAGAAGTTGTGGGTGGAGTGAAGAAATGAAGAAGTTGTTGATGAAGTCAATTTTCATAGGTGGGGGAAAACAATAGTCAAAATTGAATGTAATGTAAGGTAAGTAGAAGTTTGTGTTGATAGTGCACAATATTGTATTCATCATTACCTGGAGTTCCTTGACCTCTTGAAAGGTTGACCATTTCCATTTCCATTTCGATTAGAGGGAGCCTTCCTCATTCCTTTGAACCTGTTGTTCCTTTGATTTCCATTCCCCCTGAAGTTGTTATTGTTTTTGTAGTCATCATTTTAGGGAGAGTCCCTTTTATTGGGGCATTCTCTTGCATAGTGATCAAACTTGTTACAATTGTAACATCTTCACTTTTTTCCTTTGATACCCGCTCTTCCATGATTATGATTTCTCAGACCAACGTTCTTCTTCTTCTTTGCATGAATGGTGAAGGCAATAGGGTCACTTCCATTCCCATTTGAGGGATGGTCTCTCTCCATCATCCTTGTCTCCTCTTAAGTGCATCTCATCAAAAATTCATCAAAATTAGGAATTACATTATTATTAATAATAGTGGTATTAAATACATACCATGGCCGGGGAAGTCCTCTAAGAGAAATGAGAGTGAGATCTCAGTTAGTTATGACCTCTCCAATAGCTAAGAGATCATTACTGATTTCAGCGAGCCTCATCAAATATGATTGGATGGACTCTCCCTTGTCCATCTTGATGTTCTTCAACTTGTTCTTCAAAAAGAGAATTTGATTAGCATTTCTAGCCCTGAACATGCCAACCAACTTATAATACATCTCCTTAGATGTGTCCAGCTCAGAGATATAAGCAAACAAGTGCTTATGAATAGAATCCCTGATGAGTGCAAATTTTTTCAAATGGCCATCATAAAGACTTCCAGCTAGCCCATGAATATCTCTCCAAAACTGAAATGCTTCCCTTGCAACTATCTAGGAGCATACAATACTGGTTCTACTACCTCAAATATAATTCAAGTGTTGTAGGATATGGTCAAGCCTTTGTCATAGGAAGAAACTCATCCTCGTAACTTTTGTCCTTGCATGAAAACATAGTGTTGGAATCGTCAATTCAAGGACATCCTCAATTCCCTGTGCATAAATAGGGTCCAGAGATCTTTGTCACACCCCACATTAATGGGTGTGAAACCCAACACAAATTCCATCATACTTCAAAACTGAGATAACTTCTAAGTGCACATTTTTGTGAATGGCCATCATAAAGCCTTTCAGCCCATGAATATCTCTCCAAAATTGAAATGCTTCCCTTGCAATTATCTGGGAGCATACAATACTAGTTCTAATGCCTCAAATTTAATTCAAATGTTGTAGGATAAGGTTGAGTCTTTATCATAGAAAGAAACTCATCCTCATAAATTTTGTCTCTGCATGAAAACATGGTATGGAGTCCTCAATTCAAGGACATCCTCAATTCCCTATGCACGAATAGGGTCCAGAGATATTTGTCACACCCCACATTGATGGGTGTGCAACCCAACACAAATTCCACCATACTTGAAAACTGAGATAAATTCTGAGTGCACATTTTTGCTGGAATCATAAATTCAAGGACATCCTCAATTCCCTATGCACGAATAGGGTCCAGAGATCTTTATTACACCCCACATTGATGGGTGTGCAACCCAACATAAATTCCATTATACTTCAAAATTGAGATAACTTCTGAGTGCACATAGTGTTGGAATCTTCAATTCAAGGACATTCTCAATTCCCTATGCACGAACAGGGTCCAAAGATCTTTGTCACACCCCACATTGATGTGTGTGCAACCAACACAAATTCCATCATACTTCAAAACTGAGATAAATTCTGAGTGCAAATTTTTGCAAATGGCCATCATAAAGACTTCCAACCTGTGAATATCTCTCCAAAACTGAAATGCTTCCCTTGCAACTATCTGGGAACATACATTACTGGTTTTGTTGCCTCAAATTTAATTCAAGTGTTGTAGGATAAGATTGATCCTTTTTCATAGGTAGAAACTCATCCTTAGATAAATTTTGAGTGCACATTTTTGCAAATGGCCTTCATAAAGACTTCCAACCCATGAATATCTTTCCAAAACTGAAATTATTCCCTTGCAACTATCTGGGAGCATACATTACTGGTTCTACTGCCTCAAATTTAATTCAAGTGTTGTAGGATAAGATTGAGCCTTTGTCATAGGTAGAAACTCATCCTTGTAGTTTTTGCATATGCATGAAAACATAGAGTTGGAATCCTCAATTCCCTGTGCACGAATAGGGTCCAGAGATATTTGTCACACCCCAAATTTATGAGTGTGCAACCTAGCACAAATTCCATCATACTTCAAAAGTAAGATAAATTTTGAGTGCACATTTTGCAAATGGACATCATAAAAACTTCCACCCCATAAATATCTCTCCAAAACTGAAATGCTTCCCTTGAAACTATATGGGAGCATACAATACTGGTTATGCTTCCTCAAATTTAATTCAAGTGTTTTAGGACAAGGTCGAGCCTTTCTCACAGGAAGAAACTCATCCTCATAACTTTTGTCTCTGTGTGAAAACATAGTGTTGGAATGAATATCATCAACCACATCATCATCTAACAGTCCCTCACTAATGATGTCATTGTTAGCTTCCCACTCTAATTGCAATTAAAAATGGATTTCTTGTCTACTACTCCCTCAAAGATGTTGAGATGATTTAACCACAAGATTTTGCTTCAGTCCTGCCAATAAATTCAACTATATTGTTTCTATTTGATCATTCTCCCTTTTTTCTAACATTCACTTGTTTACAAGGGTAACCTAAAGCTGGAGTGGTGTTTGAATTTGGACCTAGACATAAGGTAGTGACTCCTTTTTCAATGATCAAACTTAATTTCTACCAAAATATGTCCAGGATAGGGCCATTCACCATAATTCTTGACCCTCATTTTTAGCCTACTTTATTTTTCCATGAACTTATTTATCATAATAGTTGTAGGTGTTATAAATGGGAGAAACACTGAAACACACAACATATGATTTGAGAATGTTTTGCTGGATAAAAGCATCTAGATCTCATTATACATCAGTGCTGCCATGGTATCTTCCCTCTGGATTTGCAGTAGCATCTCTCCAAATGTACCAGAAGTGTTGTCTCTTTCCAATTATATTTTTCCTTCTCTATCTAAGATAGTAGCAACTTCTTCAAATGATGGCCTTAAAGCTTCCTTTGTGAGCTTGTAAAAAAATTGATTTTTTTCCTTCTTTCATGAAATGTACCATGCAATGTTGACTCCACTCTCCACTTACCCTTTTCCAACCCTTTCAACCACCATGATTTAAGAAATATGCTAAACCATGAAGTAAACTTTAAAGTTACACCTAAAGCATTTCCACAATGTTCTCTCTTCTTATGCCACTGAATTCAGCAACTTTATATTTTAGAAGCTGTTTTCATATTAATTTTTTATTTTGACCTTGCGACATCTTACATAATTTATGTAACTCATGATTTTTTTGGAGTACCCATAATTGTGTATGAAAACTAATTATGGGCACTCATGATAAATCATGAGTTACATAAATTATTGAAATTATTGAGTGCCATTTTTAGCTCCCCAATCTTATTGAAATTCAAAATGGATTTCTTTTCTATTACTCCCTCAGAGATGCTGAGATGATTTAATCACAATTGTTTGCTTCAGTCCTGCTAAAAAATTCAAATATATTGTTTCTATCTGACCATTCTCCCTTTTTTCTAACATTCACTTGTTCACTATTGAGTTTACTATTTAAATTTACAAGATTAACCTCAAGCTGGAGTGGTGTCTGAATGTGGACCTAAATATAAAGCAGTGAGTCATTTTTCAATGATCAAACTAAATTTCTACCAAAAGGCATCTAGGATAGGGTCATTCACCATAATTCTCGACCCTCGTTTTTAACCTACTTTATTTTTCCATGAACTTCTTTATCATAATAGTTGTAGGTCTTATAAATGGGATAACCACTGAAACACATCACATATGATTTGAGATTTTTTTGCCTGAGAAAAGAGTCTAGATCTCATTCTACATCAGGGCTGTCGTGGTATCTTCCCTCTAGATCTGCAGTACCCTCTCCAAATGTACCATAATTGCTGTCTCTTTCCAATTATATGTTGTCATTTCCATATTATATAGCAGCAACTTCTTCAAATTATGTTCTCAAAGCTTCCTCTGTGAGCTTGTAAAAAAAATGATTTTCTTTTTCTTTCATCAAATGTACCATGTAGTGTTGACTCGTCTCTCCACTTACCCTTTGCCAGCCCTTTCAAGAACCATGCTTTAAGAAATATTATAAAGCATGAAGTAAACTTTAAAACTACACCTAAAGCATTGCCACAATGTTCTCTCTTCTTATGCTACTGAATTTGGCTGCTTTTTGTTTTGGAAGCAGTTTTCATATTATTTTTTTATTTTGACCTTGTGACATCTTACATAATTTATGTAACTCATGATTTTTTTGGAGTACCCATAATTGTGTATTAAAACTAATTAGGGGTACTCCATAAAAATCATGAGTTACATAAATTATTGAAATTATTGAGTGTCATTTTTAACTCCCCATTCTTATTGAAATTCAAAATGGATTTCTTGTCTACTACTCCTTGAGAGATGCTGAGATGATTTAACCACAAGAGTTTGCTTCAGTTCTGCTAGAAAATTCAACTATATGTTTCTATTTGACCATTCTCCATTTTTTATAACATTCACTTGTTCACTGTTGATTTCACTATTTAACTTTACAAGAGTAACCTCAAGCTGGAGTGGTGTCTGAATGTGGACCTGGACAGAAGGCAGTGACTCATTTTTCAATGATCAAACTGAATTTCTACCAAAATATGTCCAGGACAAGGCCATTCACCATAATTCTCGACCCTAATTTTTAGCCTGCTTTATTTTTCCATGAAATTATTTATCCTAATAGTTGTAGGTGTTATGAATGGGAGAAACACTGAAACACACCACATATGATTTGAGATTGTTTCACTTGAGAAAAGCGTCTAGATATCATTCTACATCATGGATGTTATGGTATCTTCCCTCTAGATCTACAATAACCTCTCCAAATCTACCAGAAGTGATGTCTCTTTCCAATTATATGTTTCCTTCTCCATCTAAGATAGCAAAAAATTCTTCAAATTATGGCCTCAAAGCTTCCTTTGAGAGCTTGTAATTTTTTTTTTTCATCAAATGTACCATGCAGTGTTGACTCCTCTCTCCACTTACCCTTTTCCATCCCTTAAATAACCATGATTTAGGAAATATGCTAAACCATGAAGTAAACTTTAAAGCTAAAAATAAAGTATTGCCACAATGCTCTCTCTTCTTATGCCACTGAATTTGGCTGCTTTATATTTTCGAAGCAGTTTTCATATTATTATTTTTTATTTTGACCTTGTGATATCTTACATAATTTATGTAACTCATAATTTTTATGGAGTAACCATAATTTTGTATGATAGTTAATGTCTATTCTATACTAATATATTGGACCTATGTTCTTCCCAAATTCAATGTGAGAATTTTGGAAATATGATTGCATGTTTATGATATTCCTCCATAAATGTTTTGTCTCTACATTTGCCACCTTCAAAATTAGAGTTCCATGATCCACATCAACAAGATTGGTTCAAAAAGGAAGTTGCCGAGGTAATTTATGATGCAGATTATACATACGAGTATATGTTTGCTAATTTATTTATATGCCTATCATACCTATGACATAGGACCCCCCATATACAAACTAAGGTGCATTTTGATGCAAATGTATAGGTTGCACATAAAGTGGAAATGATGTTTAGAGAGGTTTTTAATTTTCTCTGTTAGATAGGACAGAAAGTTGCCCCATATGGATCCTTTTATTTTGGTATTAAGGTTACTCAATCAAGGAGACAAATTGCAGAGCTTGAAGGAATGTTGCATAAAGAGATAGTTGAATTTGAGGTGATATTATAGATCTACATAAGGATGTTTAGTATGCTTTAGGTTGTCTACCATGATATTATGCTAGAATAATCTTTCTACTTAATAAATATTTTCATATTTGTTTATAGAAATTGGTTAGATGGAAATAATTTCTTCATAGAGTAATTCATTCTTTTAATGCAATGTGTCAAATTAAAACATGGTTTGCAAGAGGCCATCATTAGTGGCGGGCAAGTTAGAAGACTTGTTTCTAATATTTCAAAGCTAAACAATATAAGATGTATTCTTCTTTATGAATCCTATGAATGGGGTCATCATATTTTCCATTATTCATAACTACGTCATATATACTCATTGTTTTTTACTTTTTGGCATGCAAATCAGTCTTTTAAAGGTATATTTTTATGCTGTCACAACATATTTACATGATTCACAATGTGAGTAATCAATCTTTAGTGTAATTGCAGATTTTAGATTTTATAATTATAGGTTATTTACAGGTTGTAATTATCTTCAAAGTTTCACTTTTAATTTAGTATTCAACAAAACATATTGAGTATCTTATACATAACTATTTGTGATTTAGTATAAACTCTTTTGCTTCATTAGAATTAATTCCATTTTGTACTCGAAGATAATTGAACACAGTTTTTTTCCAATGTTTTGGAGTCTTAAAGTGAACTAATAACTATGTTATTTTTTGGTGTCCACTACTGAAAAGAGATACTCTTACTATGATAAGTTTCAATATTTTTTATTTGTTAGTTGTTGTCATGTTTTGAGTGCGGACATGTGAAATTCCAAATGGCATGTCGCTTTACGTGAAGGGGATATATATATATATTGTTTTTTATTTTTCCCTGTGGTTCCTTGGAGGTCTGTGTTACATTTGCATAAAAAATTAGATATCATTCAGATATCTAAAATTTCTAATTTTAATTTGAATATTTACGTGATAAAGGAAAGACAAATGTCCCAATTATAAAAAGTCACCTAATAACAATAACATTGAGATTTTTCTTTCATTCAAACTGTAACATTTTGCGTATTTCTTCTTTAATGCTCTTCTTCCATATGCTAACCAATTATGACATTTCCTTTGCAATATTTGGTGCATTTGTGGGTTATAGGTCATTTTTAGGCCAGAAATGTCTTCAGAGTTTCAATCCTAATTGAAGATAAACTCAACATATTGAGTCTCTTATACGTAAATATTTTTACCTCCACCCACTTTTCATAACTTACATAACAATTAGGTAGGGACTTGCAACTTTGATGATGTTTTGCTTGTTTAGTAAAATATTTTTGAGACTTTAATTTATTGAAAGTTGTAGAATTTACAATCTATAAAGTTTCAAGATATAATGTTTAAAAGTCTAATTTTTTAAAGGGTGCTAGCTCAATGGAAGAGAAACTGCTTTACAAGCAGGAGGTTGGTGGTTCGATTCCATCATGCCCTGATATTCATATGGAATGGAGGAAATTAGTTTTTTGTGATAGAGGCTCTTTTTACCATCACCAATGAGCTTATGGTGACATTTTTAAACCCTCACCAAAATATGAAATTGTGATGGTCAACAAATACCACCATATATACACATCAACAGTGACAACCATGAAAGGTCCATCACCATAAATTTTTGTTGTTGGCTTGAAATGGTGAGGGTCATTGTTTGTCATTATAGTCATTATTCTTGACAGACCTTGAAGTCACTAATGAGATTTTCATGACATTTTTTGACCCTCACTAAATATGAAATGGTGGTAGTCAATGAACATCACCATATATATGCAGCAATAGTGACAGCCATGAAATGTCCATCACAATAATTGTTGTTGTTCGTATGAAATGGTGATGGTGAATATTCGTCATTATAATCAATATTCGTGACGGATCTTCAATGTCACCACAACATGTACTTTTGGTGAAGCCACCTTTGGTGACATTCAATTTTTTTGTGACAGAGGCTATTTTCCATCACCATTGCTTATATGAAATGGTGACGGTCACTATCCGTCATTATAAATAATTGTTGGTGAAGAACCTTGAATGTCACCACAAAACTTATACTTTCAGCAATGCCACCTTTGGTGACATTCAATTTTTGGTGATGAAGGCTATTTTGACCATCACGAATGTGCTTATGGTGACATTTTTCGCCCCTCACCAATGTCCTTTTTCTTGTAGTGACACATAAAAACTTTGTAGTCACATCATACTTATCCATTGGAGCTTTGCCTACAAATATTCGATTGAATTCTCGTAGTGAAACCCTTAATATAATGGAAATTTCTGTAATTCTTGTTGTTTATCCGACTCTTGCATCCATCGTAGTTGTATTGGTTTTGATTCCAAATATGACCTTGGAAGTAGATGCCTATCAGAGCCGAGATTCATGGGAAGAACCTCGTAGAAACCCTAGAGGGTATAATTCTATGTCTAATTATGATGCCAAAAAACCTAGCAGATGTGGCAAAAATTCTTGGGAGATCCCATATCCACACGTAGCATCTCGAAGAAACTCTAGCGGGTATTTTTCTATGTCTAATTCTGATCCCAGAAACCCTAGTGTGTTTGGTAGCGGTTTCGGGTCTGGGTCTGAGCCCGGATCAAGCAATGGCTCCGGCTCCATCTCTGTGTGCAATGGAAGGGATTTTGGATCAGGTTCAGGCTCTAATTCTGGTTTGGGTTGAGGCTTTGGAAGCCCTAGTGGGTCTGGCTCTGGCAGAAGCAGAGCAACCCCTTCTGGTTCGAGTCGTTGCAGGAACGCTACAGGCTCTGCTTCAACATCTGGTTGGAGTTTTGACTGGACACCAAGAACATCCATGTGTTCTCCACCACAAACGGAACCCATACCTACACCACTACGTAGATGACCTGCTTCTCTACTACCTAGTGGCAGAATATAGATTCGACTTGCTGTTTATATGATTCTAAATAAATAAAGGACAATCTCAAGGTTATATGTCTGTATATGGATTAGATTATCTGCAAGGGTGGCCAAATTTGTGACTAATTTTAAGAATAAAATACAGGGTTTTGTGCTATATATAATCAGATTACAAGATTCCTGAGGAGGTTTAAGTAAAAATACAAAAGAGTTAGGTGTGAGAATCCTTTTACATGAATATTTTTTGTTGGAAAATTAATCTCAACCACCGCTTTTAATTCTCTAACATCAACTATACCTTAGTAAATTTTTTGCAAGTTGCGGATTGAGTTTGTAGGGAAGGACGTCGCATAAATGAAGTTATGAAAATGAGGAAAATTAACCATTCTGAAACATATTAATTAATTAAATTCAAATGAGAATTTAATGAAGGGTTGGAAGAAATGTATGGTTAAACCTTTAATCCACAAGTGTTATTTAGTTCATGCAACCTATGTAAAGTTCAGAAAGTCATGTTCACCCATATTGTGTATTATATTTTGTCTGTCATGTATTAATGTCTTAGATATTTATGTTTTTGATTAACAATAAAATATAGGTTGAATGGCTCAGATGGACATCACATCGTGGGCACGTCCACCCGTAACACGGGTGCCCTGGCCTGAGTGGGTGCACCCACCGCCCCCCTGGGCAAGCACGAGGATTGATTCTTAGAATTGCTCCCCCTGCTTGCCCAGGGGGTTGATGGGCCTACCCACTTAGGCTAGAATGTCCATGTGCTTCCCCAGGCGGGCCCACCCACAATGTATATTTTAAATTTATTTTTAATTTTAGATAAAAAAATATTTCATTTTCTACCAAAAAAATTTAACGGTAAAACCTGGTAAATTTTTAAGGGTTTAAAATATTTACTAAGTGATATTTGAACTTTAATTTCATTAATTTCAAAAATTTACTAATTTTCAGAATAATAGAAGGAAAACTAACCTTTCAGAAGCGAGAAATCTTTCCAAGCTTTTAAACAAACCTCGAGAAATCTTGACATGATGTGTGGAATAGTGACAATGAAATTTCTTATAAAGTGGAAATAATGGAATTTATTTCGGGTGGGTAAATTTGGGATAAAAAAATATGATGAATATTAAAAAAACAAAATCTATAATGAAGTAAAAGTTATATAATTTAATTAAAATTGTTTTACCTTGAAAAAAAATATTAAAAGAAAAATGTCTAGGGAATTTAATTCAAAATTAGGGTCCATATTAAGATAATATTTTAGTAACTAATTTTCAAATAAATCGTACAAATAAAATTTCGAGGGACATACTTCAAGCAAAAAAATTCGGCGAAAACTTTTGCATGGAATTTTTGGAGGGAAAATTTCATTGTTTCAGCTATATATTATCATTGGGAGAGAGATCATTTGCATAATTCAACATTTCTTGTTTGAGTGTTATGGATTAATATGATACTGAAGTTTCATTTTATGAAGCATCAACATCTTCGTTGCGTAACAACTCTATTCATATTGATGAATATAACGAGAGAAGTAGTGGCAAAATGAAATATGAAGGTTTTCAAATGAATAGAGACTCTAATTTTCCACACATTCCTAATCCTATGGACTATAAGAGAAACAATGATGAATGGAAACATGAATAATTTCCAAAAACTAGAGACTCACAATTTCCACTTAGTCCTAATCTTAAGGATTTTGATAGCAATAGTGATGAATGGCAAGATGTAAAATTTTCAGTGGATAGAAAGTCACATTTGCCACTTAGTCCTAATCCTAAGGACTATGAGAGAAATAGTGATGAATGGTCAGATGCCAAATTTTCATTGGATAGAGAGTCACATTTTCCACTTAGACCTAATCCTAAAGACTATGAGAGCAATAGTGATGAATGGCAGGATGAAAAATTTTTAGTGGATAGAGAGTCACATTTTCCACTTAGTCCTAATGCTAAGGATTATGAAAGAAATAGTGATGAATGGCAGGATGAAAAAATTTCAGTGGATAGAGAGTCACATTTTCCACTTACTACTAATCCTAAGGATTATGAGAGCAATAGTGATGAACGACAATATGAAAAAATTTCAGTAAATAAAGCATCACATTTTACAGTTACTCCTAACCTTTAATGTTCATAATTTTCTTCTTTTAAAAATAAGCAGTCAAAGGCTCTAAGAGTCAAGTAGACCTCAGAGAAAATAATTATTGTAGATATATTTTATTAATTTAAATTAATAAAATGAAAAAGGAATTAATGGTGCAAGGACTAGATAATGATTAGAGATCAGGAATCCAAATCCATGAGGATGGATAAGGATCATAAGACTTTGCTAGTTCTCCAAAAAACCTTGGAGGAAATAAATTAAAAATAGAATTTTATATTGGAGATAAAAATCTAAAAAGGCTACCCTAGTAAAGAGGAAAGTTACTAGGAAGAGGTTGAATAAAACTAGAAAGAGGAAAATATAGTTTTAAAGTACTTTTGTGGAAGAAACAAAAGGAAAGCCTAAGCGAAAAGGAAAACAACATCCTGATTAACTGGATGCAATTAAGAAAATAAGTTAATGGGAAAGAAAGCTTAAATAAGAAGATTTAGGATAGACAAGATGTTGTTTATAGCTGGAGGATTTGATCTCTGCTCGGGAGGAGCTGCGAAGAAAGAGCTCAAAGGTTGGGTGGAACCTAGTCTACCTTAAGTTGTATGCTCCAGTTAATTTCATTTTAACTTAGAATTTTAGTATTGTTATGCTTATTCTGGTGAAGTAAGATTGTAGAAATGTAATTGTTCAAGTCTATTCAAGAGTACTCTATACATTTAATAGAGTGGACTATAATAAACATAGTAGTCCTCCATATGGTTGTATAGACAAGAAGCTGCAGAGTACCAACTCTCAAAATGTATAAACCTTGATTAAGGTTTAGATCTAAGGTTAGGTGACTTTCAGAAAATTATTACTACCCAATATTATTGTTCTAATGCTAAATCGCAAATCAGAAACTTCCATTAGGACACTAATACATAATGGAAATACATATGCTTGTCAAATATTATGTAATAGTACAGTCAAGAAAATTCCTATGCGGTAGCATAGATAGCCAAAATAATTTATGAACTGAAATATACTAGACAGAAATGGAAATATCTGTTCAGGATGAATCCAAAAATTAGTTCTGAATTATATTACTGTCTTAGTATTAGCATAAAATTCTATTACCCAATTAATGCAGAAGTAAAGTAAATATGTAGAACAATGCATATTAAACTTAACCATTCAAGTAAATCACAAAGAGTAATAGAACTAAGAAATAAAGTACTAGCATTAAGATTATCACAGTATTAAGTTGCTAGAAGAAACTTAGCAATTATTACAACTCTGAATTATAGTCTTTCAACAAAATAGTACTTCTGAGCTATAAATATAATTTCATTAGAGATGAAATAAGTTCTTTAAAAATATTACAGAGTTATATAGGTTAAGGATTTATATGCCAATAATTACACAGTTCATAACCCAACGAGGTATAGTTAAATTATACAAAGGGGGAATTCTGTCTCATACAATATAGACTAGACCATATCTCTGTAACTATACTGGGATAGTATATCAGAAAACTCCAAAGAAGACTATTGGACCAACCTGAAGAAGAGGAACCCATAGTTATGTTGATTGTGAAAGACTGTCAACGGTATGCAATTAAATAGGAGTCAAAAAATACCTGCAACAAACAAAAGCTATGAATTAGTTCAAGGTTTTCTTATTAAGAATAGTAATAAATGCTAAAGTTTAAATAGAGATAATAATATTATCTTGTGAATATATAAGGGGCATACGACCTGTAATAATAAGAGATAGTTAATTATTACAGTAAATGTGTACTGAAGTACAAGTTGCAAATGCGTAAAGATGACCAGTATATTGATGAAACACATTTAAATTCTACAGGAATAAATTTTTCCCAGTAGAGAAATAAATGTTGAGAATTCAAGATAGATTTAGTAAAGATTATAATCTTATAATTTATTGAAAACAATATCTTTTAAGAGAATGACAGGATGGAATTACGAACACTCTCAGTTTAGTTTGAGGACATGTATAGTATTATGTAACAAAGGATAATACGTTGCAAATAAAATTTAATTGAAATTGTTAAAATAGAGAAACCATATCTCCCCTTAACGGGTGTATGAGATCTCAGGAAACTTAGACTTAGAAAGAAATATCTAAATTGTGCATTCAGAAATATGAAAAAAAAATTCTCACAGAGTATGGAATAACACCAAAACATGGAGTGGTTAATGACTATGAGGTATGTGAGAAATCTACGAAGGTCTTGTAGAAATCAAGTTAAGAAGAATACAATCAGAACATTTCCAGAAACGAGCAATGGATAGAATATAAACATACTGTACTAATTACGTGCCTGGAAAAATGTATACTAATGAAATGTGAAGCCTAGCTGAGTCGAGACAGGAACTGTAAGGCCATTTCATTCTCTGATTAGTTGTAATGGTAGACAGAATCGATGTTAGGAATTTTTTTAAGACTAAAACCCCAAACAAAATAGTTGACAGTAAGCAAATAAAAAAATCTCATAAGGCAATGCGTAAAAATAAGAGGAAGAATAATTTCATGAAGGAATTCCATGATATTTCATCGATTTAACTAACTTACTGGTCAAAATATCGTGGGGATCATGTACATTGAGCCTAGACTATGCGGCAACAACGCTATGTGTTAAGAGTTACAAGCTTCTCTACAAACCAAAGCCAAACACAAAACATAAGATTAATACCTAGTTGAAAATGCCGGTAGAGGTAAAGTCATCAGATAGTAAAATTCAAAAGACGTCGACTAAAATGAAATGATAAATAAGTTAAACCTTCACGATAAACCTAGAACTGAATCTAAAGAAGAAAAAAGAAAACTCAGAGTAGAAGAAACTACTAGACGGTAAAATGAATACACATTACCTAGGTGGGAGATGTTGAGAATTTGAAATACCTCTCTGCATAGAAAACGCAGATCCAATCTCTGCATGTATTTAGAAACAATCCCTTACGAAAGTATATCGATAGATGGGAAATCAAAATACCATTTTCCACCAGAAACCAAATTTCACAAATGAAACAGAGGGTGGTTGCCAATACAGAACTCAGAAATGATTCTCTCAAACAAAAAATGAAACTTTTTATCAGATATAAAACCCTAATTTTGGTTCAATCCAAGCCCTCCACGTGTAATGGATCTGGTGGTTGGAAGAATTCCTGCAGATTGAAGGGTTAAATCAAGAGCCATGTGAAATGGTACCTTTAATTTAATGTCAATAATCTCGATGAATATCTCATGCAGTGGTGGTTGAAATCATATATGGAGAATTATAACATACCTATCCGTAGTAAATGAAAGAGGGATGGAAATTTTAATTAGGAGTGATGTGGAGTCCCTAATAAACGATTTCACATAGGTGATAAGACCAGTTAGGTCAAACGTCAATTCTCAATAGCCATATGAGTGATGCCTCATGAAAACCCTGTCTTAGTTTGTATCGAAAACTAATCCATGGATATGATACGTTGAGAAATGGGGTAAGAAAAAGGATTGAAATAAATTCATATAAACGTGGTGATGACTCTTAATTAGGGTTGAATAAACATTGCAAAGTTATGGAATGATGTAGAAGGTGAGTCGTATAAACTCATGCCATGAAGTGTGCAATTATATTGAAGGGATTGTATTAAGGGTTCCAAAATTTTATAAAGATTAATAACAATTATAAAGGAGCCATACCATAGTGAGTGTGATTGTGAATAATTATATATATGTGTCAGATAAGATATATATATATATATATATATATATATATATATATATATATATATATATATATATATATATGTGAATCATAACTTTTAAAAGAAGAGTTAAACAACAATGCTAATTGATACCCTTATAATCAAAGTGGGTTGTGTGTAATTAAATATATATGTGTGTCATAACATATATGTGTGTGTGTGTGATGTATTTTAAGTTAAATATAAAAATGAATATAGGGTTGAAGGGAATTAGGTTTAGAAAGGGCCTTAGTTATTAGTGTTAAATGGAAAATTGTTATTAATAGTTAGGAGGAGAAAGTTAACTATTGATATACAAATTACCATGTGAAATAAAATAGGGAAGGATCCCTAAATTGAGAATCTTATTTGAGATGTCATAATTTGAGTATTAGTCCTCCCTAGTATATGAATAATCTTGAGAGATGTAATTGTACAAAAAAGTAACTTGTTGAGGGTGGAGGTGCGTCATAATGTGATAAACAATATTCTTTCAATAAGATGAAATTAGTGTTAGAATTATAACTAGAATTTGTTTTTTTTTTTTTTTGTCGAAATGGAGATGTTACAAATGGTATCAGAGCCCATGTTAAAACATTGGGCCAAAATGTGTGCTCACACCAGAGAAATTTTTTGTTGTTGTAAATTGTTTATTAAAATATTTTTTTACTAATGTTTACGTTACTGTAAAGTGAATTAGTGGAGAACCATACAGCTGCAAACCATGAGTGAAGGGGATGAACTATATGGTAATCTAGGTTGTGAAGAAAATCCATCAGATCCTATTTCTCCATTGATGGATGTGATGCATCGGATGCAAAGAGAAATGATGCAACTGAAATACCACAATGAAAAGCTATCTATAGCCACTAAAGAGAAAGAAAGGTTAATCAGAGAATTGACCTCCCGGAATAGACACGAAGATGAAGTATTTGGGAAAAATAGAAAGGGAACTAAAAACCACTCAAAAGAGTTTGAGGAGGATGAACCCTTTAGACAACAATCTAGAAGGAGTAAGGAATTTTAGGGTGAGTTCTGACATTTCAAGCCTCCCTCCTATGATGGAGAGAAGAAGGAAGATACAGAAGCTTGGCTTCTAAACATGGTAAGGTATTTTCAAGTTGTGAGTATGAAAGTAACTTGAAAGCTGGGTTGGCTAATTACAAATTTCCAGGTAAGGCTACCTTGTAGTGGTAGGAAAATAAGTGAGAAAAATGTCACTTAAAAAGATGTTCAAATTAAATTTAATAATAGATATTAGAATGACCAATGGTAGGATGGAAAAGCCAAAGAGTTTCATGAGCTTAGGTTGGGACAACTTGCTATTGCTAACCTGTTACCACATTCACCCAACCTGCTTCGCTAGGTGCCTTGTATACTAGAAGAAGAGACAAAAGTAGGATGAATCTAAAAACTACCTACCTACTAGCTATAAGGAGTGGGATGAGAAATTCTGTCTCCTGAATTTAGGAAAACCATAATCTAAAACCTATTGATTGCATGATAAAGTTAACTTAATTGTATTAGGTAGAAAAGGGAATGATCAAAAGTGTGGAATGGAAGGACCATAATTTGAGAAGACCCCCCTCAAAGGTCAAGGGTAGAAGTAATGAGAATAAAATGGAAGGTAGGAATATTGAACCACTTGTCATTCATTAAATACTTTTAGAAATAGAATTTGACCAAGAAAGTTATACATAACTGAAAATTCTAGATATTCTGTCAGTAGAAGTATACAATATGTTGTAGGAAAAAGGAGGCTAGAGACAATTGAAAAGAAATTTACAGATATGAGTGATAAACAACATGTTCTAGTTGATGAATTTAGGTGCAGTTTAGCAAAAGAAAGAAAAAATTCCAGCAAGCTGGAATTGTTTAAAAAAGTGACATATAAGTTATCCAAGATTTTTGAAAGGTAAATAGGTATAAAGAAGTGAGTTAAAGTTAAATGTTTCACCTTTGATTCCTATGTGGTGTTGATAGAAATGAATTGGGTAGAAAAACCAAAAGACATACTAAATTTTTTAGAGAAAACACTATAGGATATCTGTAGTGAGGGAAAACAAGTAATAGTACAAAGGACAACCCAACCCAATATCAGCAAGGAAAATTTCAACACTACAGTTGAAAAGGATAGCAAGAAAAGGCTGACAAGTGAATGCTATAGAATTAAGACAACAAACTGAAAAGAAGAAGAAGAAGAAGAAGAAGAACTTGTAGAAAACCTACCAGTCATCCGAGAGAGTAATGAGGCAGTTCTAGATGAAACTCCTCATATACCCCCTAGCAGATAAATTTATTTTTAAATGAATTAAATATCATGAGCTACACCAGTATCTAGAGCCTTACACGATGAGTATTCCAAAGTTGTAAGAGTTAAAAATACAGCTATAAAAGTTGCTAAATAGAGACTATGTAAGACCAAGTGTATCCCCAAGGGGAACCCTATAATGTTGGTCAAAAAGAAAATTTGAATATTCAGAGTAGGTATAGACTACTGAAAACTAAATAAACTGATTATCAAGCATAAATATCCTCTACTCAGGATAGATGATCAATAAGTTATCATAACTTGAAAATTTAAGAAGAGTTGTATAAGGAACAAGATACAACATTTATGAATTAGAAGTTCTACATGATTGGGTTGATAATTTTTTACTTGTTTATGTGTCAAGTGAAATAGAAAATAAAGAACAGCTCAGAATTCTTTACAATTCTGCAAAATATTAGAGAACATAAATGGCATGATAGACTTAACAAAAATGAATTTTATGATGATAAAATTTAGTGGTTAGGTTGTGTAAATTAAGAAAAAGGATGAGAAGTGCACTGAGAAGAGAGACACGTTAGCATGAATTGATCAGTATTTCCTGATGTTTCAGCCATAAGATCAACCATGGTTTTGGAAAAATACTAGAGGACATTGGTATAAATATTCTTAGTCTTAGTCTATATTATTTATTCTCTACCAAAGCAAGGAGAGAAAAATGAATGGACCAAAAAAGGTCAATATAGATTGAACAGTTAAACGAATTAAACTAATAACCATGTTATTAAGATTCTAAACTAATCCAAGAAATGGTAAGTGGTACTAATTTTTGGGCAGAAGGATTAGAAGTAGTATTAATACTCAGTTATAGCATGTGATCCAAGTAGAATTATACTGAGTATGTCTTAGAGTTGCTGCTGAAATGTATGTTGCAAGAAGTGGAGAAATTACCTGTAAGGTAAGAAGGGGTTTTGATCTTGGAACACAGAAGGTTGAAGTATAAATTATTTAACAATATAAAAAATGTAGGTGTTTGTTTTTCTTCAATGAGTTTGAAATAAAAATCAAACATGAAAAAAGAAAAGAAAAGAATATTTTAGATGTTCTTAAAGAAGAATGTCCCTCAAATTGTGAAAAATATTGGAGTAATAAAAACTCTGATTGTGAATAATTGAGGCAAACATAAATGAGTTCAGCAGTAAATAGGAAGAACTCCAAGAAAAATTACAATATACTGAGATATTGGTAGATATTTCAAATCAGGAGGAACTGATAATTGCAAAAATAGATGGT
This sequence comes from Pinus albicaulis, assembly GCA_034641835.2. Lineage (NCBI taxonomy): Eukaryota > Viridiplantae > Streptophyta > Pinopsida > Pinales > Pinaceae > Pinus > Pinus albicaulis. Next base: position 1,225,874,679 of record CM076580.1, read on the forward strand.
ACATTAACAATGTGATCTCAGTACAGCAAAAAGTTTAGAAAAATATATCATAAATGTCCTGAGATAGGACATACTTGTGAATAAACTTAAATTCAAGATTTAAAGCAGAACATGTTTGACCTGGTATGAGGAAAGAGTAACGAAAATTCTAGGCAGAAAATGTTAGTAAGAGATAATGAAACATAAGTATCATACCAAAATTTTGGATACTGTCCCTATTCCAAAATGGAAATAGGAAGTTGTTGGATAAAAATTAGAAATTGGCTGGTTTAGAACCAGACATTAATAAAATTGGTCAATGTATCCAAGACTGAAATGGTAAACTGATATGAAGTTTCAAGATGGATGATAATTGGTACAATTGATAAAGAAAAACTCAAGTGAACTTTAAAAAAAAACTGTGTAATAGAAAAACTAGTATTTGGTTGAAATTGAGCATGGTTTATCACCATCTGAAAAGATTAAGAAAATCAATCAAGTATTAAGTGCATGGGGTACCTGTATGAACTAGAAAAAGGGACAAAACCTTAAGCAGGACCGCGACATATGACAAAGTTGTTTTTTATAGAAATTAATGAGCTTCTAATTAAGAGGTGTTGTTTTGTGAAGCTAAGTGTCATAGAAATTGTGCAACTCCAATAAACAAGGAGTCAAGGTGAGATGCAGAGAACGCACCAAGAAATTCAAAAGATGCCATGGGTAGGTGACGAGAAAGTCTCGCCAAAGTACATGGAATAATGAGTAGTTGTGCTAAAATTTAACTATACTACTATGAACCTTAAAGGGTTTTGCTACCAAATTACTATTGAAAACTATTAAGGTTCAGAGTATTATCCTGATATATATATATATATATATATATATATATATATATATATATATATATATATATATATATATACTACTCATATGAGTTGGTATGAACTGTGGACAGGTGGAAGCAGGAATGAAAGATTTTTCCAGATATACTTCTTATACTGAAGCAGAAAGAAATCAAACTCTAGAGTATAGCAGTAAGTAGAGTAAAGGTAGGGTGAATGCACTTGTACTCTGAAGGCAATATTGGGAGCAAGAAGATGAGATTAAGGAGGAATCTTCATCCAGAGTTGAGAAATAAACATAATAATTAGTAACATTGAGGACAATGTTCTATTTTAGAGGGGGAATATGTATTGTCCCTAATTTTCTGCTTTTAAAAATAGGTAGTCAAAGGCTCTAAGAGTCAAGTAGACCTGAGAGAAAATAATTATTGTGGATATATTTTATTAATTTAAATTTATAAAATGAAAAAGGAATTAATGGTGCAAGGACTAGATAATGATTAGAGATCAGGAATCCAAATTCATGAGGATGGATAAGGATCATAAGACTTTCCCAGTTCTCCAAAAATCCTTGGACAAAATAAATTAAAACTAACATTTTAGGTTGGAGATAAAAATATGAAAAAGCTACCCTAGTAAAGAGGAAAGTTATTGTCAATAGGTGGAATAAAACTAGAAAGAGGAAATAAAACTAGAAAGAGGAAAAGCTAGTTTTAAAGTACCTTTGTGGAAGAAACAAAAGGAAAGCCCAGGTAAAAAGGATAACAACATCCTGATTAACTCGACGCAGTTAAGGAAACAAACTGATGGGAAAGTAGGCTTAAATAAGAAGTTTTAGGATAAACAAGAGGTTTTTGATGGCTGGAGGATTTGATCTTTGCTCGAGGGGAGTTGCAGAGAAAGAGCTCAAAGGTTGTGTGGAACCTAGTCTACCTTAAGTGGTATGCACCAGTTAATTTCATTTTAACTTAGAATTTTAGTATTTTTATGCTTATTCTGGTGAAGTAAGATTTTAGAAATGTAATTGTTCAAATCTATTCAAGAGTAGTCTATAAATTTAATATTGTAGACTATAATAAACATAGTAGTCCTCCATATGGTTGTATAGATAAGAAGCTGTAGAGTACCAACTCTCAGAATGTCTAAACCTTGATGAAGTTTTAGATTTTAGTTTACGTGACTCTCATAAAATTATTATTGCCTAATATTATTTTTCTAACGTTAAATCGTAAATTAGAAACTTCTATTATGACACTAATACAAAAGGAAAATACATATGCATGTCAAATAATATGTAATAGTACAGTCAAGAAAATTCCTATGCAATAGCATAGATAGGCAAAATAATTTATGAACTAAAATATACTAGACAGAAATGGAAATATATGTTCAGGATGAATCCAGAAATTAGTTTTGAATTATATTACTGTATTAGTATTAGCATGAAATTATATTACCCAATCAATGCAAAAGTAAAGTAAATATGTAGAACAGTGCATATTAAACTTAACCATTCAAGTAAATCACAAACAGTAAAAGAACTGAGAAATAAAGTACTAGAATTAATATTATCACAGTATTAAGTTGCTAGAAGCAACTTAGCAATTATTACAACTTTGAATTATAGTCTTTCAGCAAACTAGTACTTCTAAGCTATAAATATAAATTCATTAGAGATGAAATAATTTCTTTAAAAATATTACAGAGTTATGTAGGTTAAGTATTTATATCCCAATAATTACAGAGTTCATAACCCAACGAGGTATCATTAAATTATAAAAAGGAGGAACTCTGTTTCATACAATATAGACTAGACCATATCTCTGTAACTATACTGGGATAGTATATCAAAATACTCCAAAGAAGACTATTGGACCAACCTGAAGAAGAGGAACCCACAATTAGGTTAATTGTGAAAGACTATCAATGGTATGAAATTAAATAGGAGTCAAAAAATCCCTGCAACAAACAGAAGCTATGAATTAGTTTGAGGTTATGTTATTAAACATAATAATAAATGCTAAAGTTCAAATAGAGATAAGAATATTATCTTGTGAATATAGAAGGGGCATATGACTTGTAATAATAAGAGATAGTTAATTATTACAGTAAATGAGTACTTTAGTACAAGTTGCAAACGAATAAAGATGACCAGTAGATTGACGAAACACATTTAAATTCTACAGGAATAATGTTTTCCCAGTAGAGAAATAAATGTTGAGAATTCATGATATATTTAGTAAAGATTATAATCTTATAATTTATTGAAAACAATATCTTTTAAGAGAATAAAAGGATGGAATTACGAACACTCTCAGTTTAGTCTGAGGATATGTATAGTATTCTGTAACAGAGTATAATACATTACCAATAAAATTTAATTGAAATTATTAAAACAGAGAAAACATATCTCCTCGCAACGGGTGTATGAGACCTCAGGAAACTTAGACTTAGAAAGAAATCTCCAAATTGTACATTTAGAAATATGAAAACATATTTATCATAGAGTATGGCATAACACAAAAACATGGAGTGGCTAATGAATATGAGGTATGTGAGAAAGCTACAAAGGTCTCGTAGAAATCAAGTTAAGAAGAATACAACTAGAACATTCCCAAAAATGCACAATGGATAGAGTATAGACATACTATAATTACGTACTTGTAAAAATGGATACCAATGAAATGCGAAGCCTAGCATAGTCAAGACAGGAACCGTAAGGCCATTTCATTCTCTGGTCAGCTGTAATGGCAGAAAAATCAATGTTAGGAACTATTTTGAGACTAAAACCTCAAACAAAATAGTTGAAAATAAGCAACTAAACAAATATCATAAGAAAATGCGTAAAAATTAGAGGAAGAATAATTTCATGAAGGAATGCCATGATATTTAATTGATTTAACAAACTTACTTGTCAAAATATCATGGGGAGCATGTACATCAAGCCAAGGCTACGTGGAAACAACGTTGTGTGTTAAGAGCTGCAAGCTTCTCTGCAAACCAAAGCCAAAAATGAAACATAATATTAATACCTAGCTGAAAATGTTGGTAGAGGTAAAGGTAACAGATAGTAAAATTTGAAAGACGCAGACTGAAATGAAATGATAAATAAGTTAAAACTTCACGATAAACCCAGAACTGAATCTAAAGAAAAAAAATAAAACTCAGAGTAGAAGAAACTATTGGATCGTAAAATGAATACGAATTACCTAGGTGGTAGATGCCGAGAATTTAAAATACCTCTCTACGTAGAAAATACAGATCCAATCTCTGCGTGTATTTAAAACACTCCCTTATGAAAGTATATAGATAGCTGGGAAATCGAAATACCATTTTCCACCAGAAACTGAATTGCACAAACGAAACAGAGGGTGGTTACCAACAGAGAACTTAGAAATGTTTCTCTCAAACAAAAAATGAAACTTCTTATCAAATCTCAAACCCTAATTTCAGTTCGATCAAAACCATCCATGTGTAATGGATCTGATGGTCGGAATAATTCCCACAGATTCACGGGTTAAATCAAGAGCCATGTGAACTGGTACCTTTAATTTAATGTCAAGAATCCTGATGAATATCTCGTGCAGTGGTGGTTGAAATCGTATATGAAGAATTATAACATACCTATCCACAGTAAATGCAAGAGGGCTGGCAGTTTTAATTAGGAGTGATGTGGAGTCCCTAATAAACGATTTTGCATAGGTGATAAGACCAGTTAGGCCAAACGCCAAATCTCAATATCCATTTGAGTGATGCCTCATGAAAACCCTGTCTCAGTTAGTATCGAAAATTGATCCATGGACATGTACGTTGAGAAATGGGTTAAGAAAAAGGATTGAAATAAATGCATATACACGTGGTGATGACTCTTAATAAGGGTTGCATAAACATTTTAAATTTATGGAATGATGTAGAAGGTGAGTCGTATAAACTCATGCCATGAAATGTGTAGTTGTATTGAAGGGCTCGTATTAAGGGTTACAAACCTTTATAAAGATTAATAACACTTATAAAGGATTCATACCATAGTGAGTGCAATTGTGAATAATTATATATATGTGTCAGAGAATATATATATGTGAATCATAACTTTTAAAAGTAGAGTTAAACAACAGTGATAATTGATATCCTTATAATCAAAGTGGGTTGTGTGTAATTAAATATATATGTGTGTCAGAACACACACACACACACACACATATATGTGTGTGTGTGTGATGGATTTTAAGGTAAAGCTAAATAATGAATATAGGGTTGAATGGAGTTAGGTTTAGAAAGGGCCTTAGTTATTAGTGTTAAATGGAAAATTGTTATTAATAGTTAGGAGGGGAAAGTTAACTATTGATATACAACTTACCATGTGAAATAAAATAGGGAAGAATCCCTAAACTAATAATCTTATTTGAGATGTTATAATTTGAGTATTAGTCCTCCCTAGTATATGAATAAGCTTGAGAGATGTAATTGTACAACAAAGTAATTTGTTGAGGGCAGAGGTGCGTCATAATGTGATAAACAATATTTTGTCCATAAGATGAAATTAGTGTTAGCATTATAACTAGATTTTTTTTTTTTTGTCGAAATGGAGATGTTACATAACCCTATGGACTTTGAGAGAAACAGTGATGAAGGGAAGGATGAATAATTTCAAATAAATCGAGAGTCTCAATTTCCATTTACTCCTAATCATATGGACTATGGGAGTAGCAGTGACGAAGGTTGGGATGAATAATTTCCAATAAATAGAGATTCACAATTTCCACATAGTCTGTTAGGTTCCTATATTACTAGTGTAGTCCCTTATTGTTGTTAGTGTAGCCCCCTTATTGTTATTGCTGTACCCCTGTCGCCCCCATATTTTTATTATTATGCCCCATAAAAAGCCACTATTGTTATTGTTGTGCCCTTACATTATTATTGTTAGGTTGGCTAAGATTATATTGTGACGCCATGGACTCCTATATATAGAAAGAAGGTTTTGTCATTTGAATCATCCAAGATTTTTTCATTTATGTATTGTAAAGGAGGTTTCCCCCTCGAAGTGGCTAATTTATAAGGGGTTGATCTCTCTTTTATTCTATTTTTGGAGTTGGTTTCATAACATTTGGTATCAGAGCTTTTGATTCTAGGGTTTCGCTGCTTCACACAGGTCATCATGGAATTTTTGCTATAACATTTTTTCTACAAAGGGTCAGAAGCTAAAACAAAAACCCATTTGCAAAGAAATCTTGAGGAAATTTTTGTAAAATATTTAGATCTTGGTTCACAATTTTTTCAGAGATATGATATGTGGAAGTTATGATTTTTTTAGGCTCCTGAATTTCATCTCAAAGAGGTGACCTTGGGAAAATCATAATAAGTCTCTCTCTGAGCATTGTATTGGAATTCTATAAAATGTTGATGAAAGTACATGAATTTTAGTTTCCTGTGTATCAATTTCAAAGCTAAAGGACGAAACCATGACACGTGACACGCTATACAATTTTTCTCTACTGAACTAGTCAGTAATTAAGTCATTGTGGGAGATTGGGCATAACTTTACCTTGAAGAATCCAAATCAGGCCAAACCTATGGCATTGGAAAGAAGATTCAGAGGGCTACTAAAGGACTGAAGATAAATATTAGGGATCCAAAATTATAAAGATACATGAGTTTCAATATTGATCTCATCAAAAGCAATAAAAAGGTGTATATTTTTTTTCAAATTGCATAAGTCTTGTTTGAAAAATCAGTTTGAGGTGATTACAAGGGCATATTGAAGCATAGATATCAGTATTGGGTTCTAAAATTCCCCCTAAAAGGAATTCAACACCCATTAAGCCCTCATAAGGCTCTACTATAACTTATGAAAAGGAAGAAGTGCAACAATATACATCAAAATTACAAGAGAAAGTGCAACAACTGTCGCTCTCACAAAGAGAAACAAAAAATGAAACGGAAGTTTTGAAGAAAGGCATGGAAGCTAAGTTGGATGGTTTGAAGAAAGGCGTGATGGGTGGTTGAAGAATGACATGGAAGACATGGAAGAAAAAATGAAACACAACATGGAAGACATGAAGCATTAGGGGAATTTTGACATCTAAAATGGGCCTCCTAAGGAAATTATAAGATAATTGTGGAAATAATAAAATAATATTTGATAACATCATCAAATTTTAGAGGGAAAAAAGGAAAAACTATTTTTTCAACTCGTATTTTCAACTTATCTCCCTATGGGTTTACTCAAATTTCGAGCGAAAGCACTCGTTGGAAGCAAAATTTGATTTCTCATCCAAGGAGTACCCATGTTTCATACTTTCAATGGACCCTGCTATATGAAAAATGAGAAATATATTAAAAACGTGATTGCAAACACATTTTTTCATGTATTTATCATTTTTCATGTAGCAAGGCTTATCAAAAGTATGCAACATGGGTGCTACTTGGATGAGGAATTAAATTTTGCATCCAACGAGTAATCCTGCTCAAAATTTGAGAAAAAACTTAGGGAGATAAGTAGAAAATATGAGTTGAAAAAGTAGTTTATTATTTTATTATTTTTTAATATTTTTACTTTTTTTACTCCAAAAATGGTGAATAATCCCCCATGGTTGACATCATCATATTTAATCCTATTGGTTCTTATAAAGTTTATTTTTGTTGTACATTTTTCTTAGGAGGCCCATTTTAGACCTCAAAATTCCCCTAATGAATGATCGAAAAGCAGGCATGGAAGGTTTGAAGGAAGGTTTGACAAAGTTGATACAAGAAATGATTCCTAATGTCAAAAATATAGTAGAGGAAACTCATGATGAGAACAAAATAAATGTTAATCATGATTTCATAAATTGTTATGTTGGATTGAAGACCCATTATATTCCAAATATTGATATGAGGAAGTTTGATAGCAAGGATCCCGTAACATGGATACTACAGATGAAGCAATATTTTGATCTCAATAATGTGAAAAACACACAAAAGGTATGCATTGTAAATTTATATTTAGAACATAATACATTTGTATGGTATCGATGTCTTTGCTCCCATAAAAAAATGTCACTTGGTCAATTTTTACGGAGGAAATGATAGCACATTATGAGGATACAAAGAGCAACATCTTCTTTAGCCAATTGATAAATCTCAAACAAAAGGTTTCAGTGGTGGAGCACATTGAGAAGTTCCAAAAATTGAATATAAGGGTAGCTGATATTCCAAAGGAACAGAGGATTGATGTCTTCATAGGGAATTTAAAGGATAACATCCAACATGAGTTTCGCCATTGGGAACCTGATTCATTGGAGAAGACATTCAGGGTGGCAAGAAAAATTGAATGTAAAATTATGGCGACAAGGAAGCCTACCACTCACATTTATAAACATGGAAGTGTTGCTACTCCTAGACTTCCACAACCTACAAGGCTAACACCACAACAATTGGAAGAAAAATTAGCAAAAGTGCTTTGCTACATTTGTGATAGAAAATACACTAAAGGTAATAAGTGTGCTAAGAATAAATTATTTTACATAGATTGTGAAGGGGAGGAGGAAAATGAAAAAGAAACTTTAAAAGAAGAGGATATACACCATGAACCAACCCTAGAGAAAGAAGAAATGAGTCCAACCATATCCTGTAATGCATTGGCAGGAATTGCCACTCCTCAGACTCTCAAGATAGAAGGACATATCAAGAAGAAAAAGGTAATAGTGTTGATTGATTCAGGTAGTACCCATAATTTTATTCATTTTAAGGTAGCCAAGGAATTGAATTTCTTCCTATACCCAGCACTAGAGTGTCAAGTTATGGTTGAAAATGGAGGAAGTATAAATTGCTCTGGAAAATTCCATAATATCAAGCTAACCATGGGGGAATATGTATTGAATATTCTGATTCTTTCCATTCCAATCGGAGGTGCTGATGTTGTACTAGGAGTACAATGGTTACAATCTTTGGGGATGGTAGCTTTTATTTTTCAAGAACTTTTCTTGAAATTTTTTTCGGAAGGAAAGGAAGTTGAATTATGGGGTATCGCAGGGAATTTGGGAAATATAATAAGCTCTAATGTCCTGAAAAAGCTTCTCAATAAAGAACAATGAGGCGTAATTGCAAAATTATGCTCACTAGAAGTTGCAACATCAAAATAATCTATTTCTCCAGATTTGCAAAAAGTCTTGGACAAACATTCCAAGGTGTTTGAAACTCCCAAAGGACTTCCACCTATTTGTGATCATGATCATGATATTAATTTGATTCCAGGAAGTGTTCCTCCAAAAATCAGACCTTACAGATGTCCTTATGTGCAAAAGAGCGAAATTGAACGTATCATTGTAGAAATGTTAGAGGCTAGTATTATTCAACATAGGAAAAGTTCGTTCTTTGCTACAGTAGTATTGGTTCACAAGAAATATGGATCATGGTGCATGTGTCTAAATTATAGGGAGCTCAATAAGCTCACTATTAAGATAAATTTCCCATTCGTTTGAATGACAAATTACATGGAGAAGTTTATCTTACCAAGTTGGATCTTCATTCAAGATATCATCAAATTAGAATGAAGACTGAAGATATTTCGAAAACAAAATTTCGAATTCATGAGGTTCATTATGAATTTTTGGTCGTGCATTTTGGCCTTACCAATGCACCTTCTACATTTCAAGGGTTGATGAATTCCATTTTGAAACCCTTCCTTAGAAAATTTCTGTTAGTATTCATTAGGGGACTTTTGAGGTCTAAAATGGGTCTCCTAAGAAAATTATAAAATAATAGTGGAAAATGTTACATACTTTTGATGGACTTTTCTACACGAAAAATTAAAATACATGAAAAACATGATTGTAATCACGTTTTTTCATGTATTTCTCCTTTTTGTGTAGCAGTGCCCATAAAAAATATGAAACATTGGTACTCCTTAGATGAGAAATTGAATTTTGCATCCAACGAGTACTGCCACTAGAAATTTGAGTAAACCCTTAGGGAGATAAGTTGAAAATACAAGTTGAAAAAGTAGTTTGATTATTTTATTATTTTTCAATATTTCTACTTTTTTACTCCAAAAATGGTGAATCACCCCCAATGGTTAACATCAACATCTTGAATCCTATTGGTTCTTATAAAGTTTATTTTGGTTGTACATTTTTCTTAGGAGGCCCATTTTAGACCTCGAATTTTCCTTAATGTTTTGATGATATACTAATCTACAACAGGTCTTGGAAGGATCATGTTTACGATGTTGACAAGGTGCTCAAACTATTGAAGGAGAAAAAATTATATGCAAAAACCTCCAAATGTTTATTTCGAGTACAAGAGGTGGAATATCTGGGTCATATTGTATCTCAGGAGGGTGTTAAGGTAGACCCTAATAAAATTAAAGACATTAAGGAATGGAAAGTCCCCACAACCATAAAGCAGTTGCAAATATTTCTTTGGTTAACGAGGTATTATCAAAAGCTTGTTAAGGATTATGGGAGAATAGTAACACCTCTAACAAAACTATTGAAGAAATATGCATGTTCTTGGACTCCTGAAGAAACTAAGGCCTTTGAACATCTTAAAGAGGCAATGTTCCTAGCACCAATCTTATGTATGCCAAACTTCAAAAACACCTTTATTGTGGAATGTGATGCCTCAAGAATTGGAATTGGTGTTGTTTTAATGCAAGAATGAATACCCATTTCTTTTGAAAGCCTTCCAATCAAAGGAAGTTATTTAGAGAGAGCTATTTAATAAGGAAATGTTGGCAATACTACATGTACTAAAGAAATGGTGACCTTACCTAATGGGAAGACACTTCAAGGTAAAAAGTGATCATGAAAGTCTTAAATAATTTTTGAAACAAAGACTATCTTGAGAGGAGCAGCGAAAATGGGTCACAAAGATGTTGGGTTATTTCTTTGAAATCATCTACAAAAAGGGGAAGCTAAATGTTGTTGCAGATGCACTCTCAAGAAAGGATGAAGAGGTAAAATAATTGCTTTGTGTCATTTCTATTATCCAACCAGATTGGATAACTGAAGCAAGGGATGAATGGAAGAATGATAAAGAAGTTTTGACACTCATTCAAAAGTTGCAACAAGATCCTAGTACATCTGATAAATTTAGTTGGAAAAATGATTCCTTATGTTAGAAAGACCGTTTATATATTTGTAAGAATTCCCAACTAAAAAAAAAATTATTTTGGAATTACACACCTCTCCCTTAGGAGGACACTCAAAATTTTTAAAAGCTTACCATAGGGTAAAGAATTATTTTTTTGGGATGGCCTTAAATCTGATATTCAAAATTTTGTGGAGGAATGTTTGGTTTTCCATCAAAATAAAGTTGAGAAAATTAAGACCCCGGGTCTTCTACAACCTTTATCCATTCCAAGTCAATGTTGGGAGGAGGTTTCAATGGATTCTATCACAAGTTTACCTAAGTCTAAAGGAAAGAGTGTCATCATGGTGGTAGTTGATAGAATTACCAAGTATGCACACTTTTATGCATTATCTCATCCATTTAAAGCAAGTAAAATTACTACTGCATTTATGGAAACAATTAAAAAGCTACATGGAAACCCAAAGATTATTGTAAGAGACAAAGATCCTATTTTTACTAGAAATTTGATGATGGAATTATTTTCTTGTTTGGGTACTCAACTAGCTGATAATTCATCTTATCATCCTCAATTTTATGGGAAAGCTGAGATAGTGAACAAATGTTTGGAAGTATATCTTCGTTTTTTTGCATCTGATCAACAAACACAATGGGTCAAGTGGTTACCTCTGGCTAAATGGTGGTATAACACTTCCTTCCATACTGCAGCAAAAATTACCCCCTTTATGGCACTTTATGGATATCATACACCATCCATCACATCACATTTAAGAGAAAAATATAAGGTTAAAGTAGTGGAAGATCACATCGAGCATTAAAAACAAGTTCTCCAACTCTTAAAGGATAACCTAAATTTGGCACAAAATCGAATGAAACAACAGGAAGATCAACATTGCAGCGAGAGAAGTTTTTATGTAGGAGACTAGGTATTTTAACTGCTACAACCATACAAACAAATTTCCCTCAAGCAAGCTAAGAAGAATAATAAATTATCACCAAAGTACTATGGTCCTTAGAAGGTGTTGCAAAAGATTGGTAATATGGCATACAAATTGGAGCTTCATGCTTCGTCTCGAGTGCACCTAGTTTTCCATATTTCATGCTTAAAGAAGGTTATAGGTGACAAACTTCCAGTTTAAACAATATAGCCAGAACTTGATGAGGAAGGAAAAATTATATTGGAACCTAAATCAGTCACATAAATAAGAACTCAACAGCTACTAAATCAATCAATTTCAAGGTATCTCATCAAGTGGTAGAACTTACCCACTGAATATTCGACATGGGAGGATGAGAATTTTATATAGAAGCACTCAGAGCTACTCAAGCGTTGAGGAACAAATTTTTTTGAAGTAGAGGGGCATGTTAGGTCCCTATATTAATAGTGTAGTCCCTTATTTTTGTTAGTGTATCCCCCTTATTTTTATTGTTGTACCCATGTAGACCCCATATTGTTATTATTGTGCCCCATAACAATCCACTATTGTCATTTTTGTGCCCTTACATTATTATTGTTAGGTCGGCTAGGATTATATTGTGACAACATGGACTCCTATATATATAAATGAGGTTTTGTCATTTGAATTATCCAAGAATTTTTCATTTATGTAATTTAAAGGAGGTTTACCCCTCGAAATGGCTGATTTATAAGGCATTGATCTCTCTTTTATTTTATTTTTGGAACTGGTTTCATAACATAGTCATAATCCTATGGACTATGAGAGCAACAATGATGAAGGGAAAGATAAAGATGGTGAAAAATATCCTCCAATTTAGTATTTCAAAACCACAGATGATGCTATTGAAAATTTTCATGCAGCCAAAGATGGTAATGAATATTTTTCAAAAAATGTTGGTGGTAAATTTCCTAACTATATTGAAAATGATCATAGTAAGAACAATATTCATCCTAATGATCATGGAAATTCTTTTTCAAAGAATGATGAAATGATAGAGATGTTGCCAGTAAATATAGTTTCTAGGAGTAGAAGTATACCTTCTCGTATCAATCCAAGATGTTCTAGTTATGCAAGGGGTAGAGTAGTATATCTCACGAGAATAAGTTCTATCTGTGAGCTCATTTCAAGTGACTGTTGTAAAAAGGATTGGTTGAAACATATGGATTTCAAATTTGATTTAGAGAAAAGGAAGAACTATTTGTCAATGAATAAAAGCATGCAAAATTCATATTTAGTAGGGTGCATTCAATCTACACTAGCAGGTTATGATTATCATATTAGGTATTTATTTCTCTGTAGAAAGGCTTTCAAAATTATTCATTCAATTGGAAATTTTTGTCTATCAAGAATTCAAGATAATTTGGAAAATATCCTACATATTATTGAGAAGATCATCATAAACGAGAGTTTGGGCCACTAGCAAACACTAAAATTTCATGGGTGCAAGACTTCTTTCCAAAACATGGAGAGTGTATGCCAAATAGAGATACAATACATATTCTAGATAACTTGTCAAGACGAGAAATCTACAACTTATACAAGGAATATGGATAAGGTGTTGAAGGAAATGGCCGTTTTATTACATATCAATATTAAGCCAGGATATGGAGGAGAGAATTCAAGAATGTTCATATTCCTAAGAAGACAAGGATGGGGGTTTGTAGTACATGTGATTCTCTAAAATAAAAAAGGGATAAATGTCAAGGAGAAGAAAGCGGTAATAATTCATAACATTATTAATTTAAATTGTATAGTGATGAACTATGAAAATGTATTTATTAATACGTTTATTTTATGTTGTGTGTACATTCCATTGTTAAATCCCTTCAAGAGCATCGTGAACAAAAAACAAGTGAAAGGAAAAAGTTGTACAAGCATTGAAAGAAGTGTTATGGTAATCCAAATAAATATTTGGGTTTGATAATTGATGGTATGGACCAGAAGAAAACACTTCTACCACATTTTGTTAGCACACCCAAAAATTTGTAGGAGGAAAATTTTATCCAGTTTCACTTGGTCAGTTGTATGGTATTCAATGGGAAAATGTCGCCAGGATTTTACTTCATAGCTCCAAATATTCATAATTATGGAAATATAACAATAACCATAATTCAAAATGTGCTTTCTCATTGGGGTCGTAATCTTCCTGAAATTTTGTATCTACAATTAGACAACACTTGTCGTGAAAACAAAAATCAGAATGTTTTTGGATATCTAAACATTCTTGTTGAATTGAGAATTTTTCATAAGGTAAAGGTTGGTTTCCTTCTTGTTGGGCACACTCATGACAATATTGATCAGATGTTCAGTCGTTTTTCAATAACATTGAGGAGGAAGAATGTTGGGAGCTTGCCATCATTAATTGAATGTATTAAGAAATCATATATGTCAGAGCCTATTTTTCAAGTGTTAGAAGAAACTGTTAACATGCAAAGGTTTATCCTTGGATTGCATGGTGAGGAGAAATGAATTGAACAACTTAATGAAATTAGCTTCTAACATCAATTTCATATCAAACAAATTGATGGGAAAACACTTATATGGGGAAAGAAGTATTCAACAACTGCAGAATGGGTGCCATCATCAGGTTTGGAATTTTTGAAGTTCATTCAAGATCATCCAATATTTGTGTCAAATATATGGTCATTACAATTAGCTGGTGAAGTTCATAATGCACTAAGGCAAAAGAGAGATATAGATTATTTTGAATGCCTGGAAGAAATTTAAAAAAAAATTAGATATACATATGATTACTTTAATGTTTCTGATTTAGTTTGCTAGGAGTTCTTTTTTAATGATCAGATTGATATCCTTTCAAGACCAACAAATGAAGATATGCTTTTGAAGACTCCATTTATTTGGCCACAAAATGTATCAAATGAATAGGAGGAAACACATATTCTTGAACAACAACAATTACACGATATTATTAATTCTACACATGTGGAAGAAAGATAAATGTAAGTTGGTTCCAGAAGCTCTCATGCACAACGTGAAGCCATAGAAGAACTTTATAAGTGTTTAGTACAATATTTTAAGAAGGGTTGCATGATTGCAGTCTTATCACATGAAGATCCACATGGCTATCCATTCTAGCTTGCCAAGGTTATAAAGGCGATTACAAAAAATGAAGATGTTATAGGTGTTGAAGTACATTGGTATGCCACAAACACACACGCATTTAATGGTGTGTACAAGCCAAAGATGGTAGTTGATAAAAAAAATTAGCAGAAAGAGAAAAATAAAGGGTACAAATATAAATCGTCTTTGCATATACCTCTTAAAATTGGAGGAATTTGACATAATTGTTTATGACTTCAATTTAACAAAGAGAGGAAATCTTTGCTCTAGGACGAAAAATATTCTTAAGAGGTTGTTACCACAAGAAATAGTGTTGAGATGGAAATATGTTGAAACTAGCCGTAGATCTAGAATAATTTTGAAACTTCAAGTGGTGGCCATGCATGTTGATTCAAATGGGGCACTAGTTGATGAAAGAGAAAAATATGGAACATCTTCATCTGCATCTAGTCATTCATCTGAAGATGTGAATTCTGATGGGGTGCAAGAAAATATCAGCGACTTTGAATAATTGTGTACGACAATTGATATAAATGATGTTTTCATTGAGCAATGAAAATTATATTTTAACTTCCCTATGACCTTACATGAAGTTATGAGTAATTTTTATGTTTTTTGGATTATATGTTTTAATTATGATGAATTCATTTGTCGAAAATATTCACAATGCAACAATAACTTGGAGAAATAATTTATGTTTCATTGGGTTATTTTAGTCATATAATTTGTTCATAATATCACGGTTGAAATATCTTGAAAAGTTAATACTTTTTAATTCAATGGGTGAAAATTTGTGAAATATGTTTTATCTTTAAGATTATGGTTGAAAACAATTAGAATTTTAGGGATTGTTAGTGTCATGATATTATATGTTAAATGACATGTATAAAAATTATTATAATTTTAATGTGTTTAAAATATCATTATTTTATATTTAATGTCATTTCTAAAAATATGTTGAAATTATACCCGGAAAATAAAACTGGTATTATAGCACCAACCATTGTGTGTTTTTTCCATTTATTTTGCACATGAAAATTGGTTTTACTTCTATTTTTAAAAAATGTTGCAAATTAAATTTGAAAAAAATATAACCTCATTCTAGAATACACACTTTTCGTTTTGGGTTTTTTTCATGTTTTTTGGGGTTTTTTTTGGCTAGAGTTCCCGTTTTCAATTTATAGTTCATGTTTTAAAGTTTACGTTGTTTCAAGCACAACTATCAATGAAATCACAAAAGAATGAAAGAAAAGTTGCAACTATCACACAAGTAGACTTTCAAGCAGAGGTCAAAGATGAAAATTGGTTATGGCATTTGACATTTTGGTCGTCTCAACTTCGGAGGTTTTATTTTGTTGCATAGGAAAGACATGGTGAAATGATTGCCACTTATAGAAAATTGGACGTTGAATGTGAAGGATGCATCTTGAGAAAAAAAATAGAGAATCATTTCCAGCAAGAAAGTCAATAAGGGAAAAATCACCCTTGGATATATTCCATTCAGATTTATGTGGACTAATGCAGACACCATTAATTTGTGGCAACTTGTAATATCCCTGGCGTAAGCCACCCTAAAAACTCTTGTAAAATGAGGGTAGTTAAGTAATTAAATATTATTAATTCTTATATTGATATTACATGAAGAATATTCTTGTAATTCTTAATTATAAAAATATTGGAAGAATTATTTATTAATCATTTTATTTAGAAGAATTCATATTCTTCTATATAAATAAATTATATTTCCAAGTTGTTATCTTTTATAAGTTTTAGAAATAATGAGTAAAAGTTTTGGAAAAACTATGGATAAGTGATATTTTTCTCATAAGGTAAAAACAAATATACCTTGAAAATAAAAGCATGAGAGATTTATGGAGTGCTATTGTGATTTAAGAAAAATCAGATTTATGGGTGCTTTTTGGAATGCTTTTATTATTTAGAAAAGCTATTCCATTTTCTTAATTCTATTTATTGTAGGCCTATGAGAAAAATAGAAGAGGGAATGAGAGAATGCATGGAGAATGGATCTAAGGAAGAGGAAGAAGGGATTCTAATAATGCATCAAAATATAAGTAACTATGTTCTTTGAAAATTATTTTGTTTGCATATGGGGCATGATGATATAATAATTGAATTTATTTGCAAGGAAAAGTTCATATGATAAAGAATCAAGATTATTTCTTGAGAAAACCTCTATATAATTTTTTGGATAGAGGAATAATTGTTTTATTCATTGAATTCTTAGAAGAGTTCATGTTTTTTGAATTCATAAAAGCTTTTCAGGGCTAAATAATTCTATGAATTGCATGAGTTATTGGAAAATAGGGTCCAAATATGCCTTTATATCTCCCAAACCAGAATATATATGTAAAAAGTGAAGGGGATTTTGTAAAACATGGTGTTATTACCAAAAGCCTCTTTTAGATTTTAAAAATCCATTTCCCATGCCTTGAAAATCGTGTCCAAAATTGATGACAAAAATAGGGAATTATTTAATATTTAAATATGGAAAAAATGAGCTTCAAATAATCGTTTGAATCTTCCAAACCGTAACACATGTGTAAAAACTAAGAGAAATTGTTTTGAAGGAACCTGTTACAAAAAAAAACCTCTATGGGTTTTCCAAAAATCGTTTCCATTTGGTTGGAAACCGTGTCCAAATTTGATGACAAAAACAATAAATTATTTAATATTTAAATCTGGAAAAATGGGCTGCAAATATTCATTCGAATATTCAAAACTGTGACGCATGTGAAAAAAATGAGAGACATTATTTTTAATAAGCCTGTTCCAAACACAAACCTCTTTTGGTTATCTAAAATTCGTTTCCATATGTTTGTAATATGCGTTCAAAGTGGATGACTAAAACAAGAAAAACAAAGTAAAACGGAGTGCTTACATTTCATTTTTCAATGAGATAAGAAATATTGTTTATGTACATATACACATAATAATTATGTGGATGATTATTGACAAGGAATTAATTTATATAATTACCAAGTATGTTCTCATGATGCATATGCAATAAAAGTTTTAAAGATAAATATTGGACTCTTCAAGAGAGTATGTGCTTAGGTGCACATGAAAAATATAGTATAATTGATCTACTAGAACTTAATATGTGATTTTACATACATGAGGAGCTTGAGTCATGTAGAAATATATAAATAACTTATGTGAAGGGTAGCTCACATAAAACCTTTGCGTAAAAGGAAATTGGTTGTGTTATTTGAAAAGGATTTGTTATTCATATTATTTCTTGAAGAAATATTACAAGTCTCTCTAATGTGTAGAATGATAAGAAAATATTTTGTATTTCATGAATAATAGCTAGTGAGTTAAATATTTTTTATAAAAAGAATAATTAGGGTGTAAAAATCCTTGGAAAATAAATATATATATTTGTATGCAAGGAAGCAATTATTGTGTTAGAACTCTTCAAAAAGAATTGAAGAGAAAAATATGTCCTTGTACCCATTCCTGGAATAGATTCTTGGAGATGAAAACTAGTAATAACATGCTTTATTATGTAGGATTATTTAGAGAAAAATATACGCTTGCATGCATGGAAAAATTATATTTTTGGGTATTAGATTTCTAGAGAAAAGGAAGATGCAATCACATAATATTGATTGTTAGTCTTCTTTTGGGAAAAATAATATGTATTTTACAAACCTAAAGGGATTAGCTATGGTATTAGCTTTATTTTGAGAGAATATTATGCATAGTTATTGGGTTAGATCCTCTGGATGAGAGGGAAATGTCCCTTTGCATGCATGAAAGAATAAGTGTTATGTGTTTGACCCCTTGGAAAAGAAATATGTTAATTTTTCCATGAAATATTTATTTAGTTTCTTTTGGAAAGAAATATATGTATTACATGCAAGAAGAACAAACTATGTTATTGCGTGTAGAAAATTAAAACTAGTATGTTAAATTTGTTTCAAATAGATATGGAATTGTTATACATAATAGCCATTGTGAATAACTCTTGTGTGGAAAATATGTTTTTGGAAAATAACATGCATTCACATGCATAAGTATAGAATCTGTTGTGTAAATCCCTTTGGAAAAGAAAACATAAGAGTAGGCAAAAAGGAAATTTCTTGTTGGGATAGTTATCTTGAAAGCTTGTTATGCATTTGCACGCACAATATTATTATATAGTATGTTAGCTTTCCTTTGGAAATAATATGAAAGTGCATGCAAAATTTTGTTAGCGTTTGTTGGAAAGGTGACACTTGATAGTGATTTATTTGTTACTAATGCACGTGAAATGATGTTAAAGAAGACATTTCATGTCAACATGGGTATGTTTTAGACATGCATACAAATAGTTGTTTAAGTGTCACAAATAAAGATTGATTATTGTTTTATTAATATTTTATCTCATCATGATATCAAGTGTGTTGATGACATCAATGTCAGGAAAGGAGGGTGACTTGAGAAAACGATTTTTAATTTTAACATTGTGGAAGATAAATAGTTGTTAGTTCATGCAGGTTTAGGAGTTCCAACTGTAGGATGAACCACTAAAAGAAACAGTCCGCCTACGAAGACTGAGATTGAGGATTTGTGGGTAAATTTTTCATTATTATTGTAATATCTTATAGCTAGTTATGTTTCATTTAAAATTAATTTTCTATGTAAATTTTATGGCAATGGTCAAGGGATGGATTCCCTTATAACCATTGAGTTAGGGGTGATCACCCTCACGAGCATTTAATAATAAAATTAAATGTTTGATGGTTTTCACCCTACGGGGTTTCCAGGGTATACCGATGTCTAATGATGTGATTGTTCATTGTGTCGGTTTCATGATGTTAATGTATTTCATGATGTGATGTTTATATTATCCATTATGTGATTTACTAATTGAGTTAAAATGATTATGGGATTGATGCATAGTTATAGAAGGAAATTTAAGTAATATGCTACAAAAAGGAGAGTTAATGGTTGTGTAAATCACTATGTTTTTTACTAAATATTTATCTATGTGATGATGATGGTTATTCTAATGGTTAATGAGGGAAATAAATTTAGAAAGTTACACATTGGTAAATGTTGAAAATTTTTCCTAACTCCATGCATTTCCCTGCGAGGTTACCGGGGTATGTTACAAATAGTATCAGAGCCAAAGGTTGCAATATTTGCACCTTTTAGGAATCATTATACAAAAAGGAAGTAGAGGTATGATGATAGTGGACATCATCTCAGGTATGATTTTAATTAGACTTGTAGTAGACTACAATTAACATGAGATGTATGATGCATGATTAATGACCACATGAAAGAGTATAAAGTTATAATGTTTCTTCAAAATTTGTGCTCATGAAATATGAATATGGATGTGGATTAAAGACAATAAAACTTCTATTGTACCTATGAACCATCCTGAGCACTCACTGGTTATAGTGTGGATTAATACCAACCATTGCATGCATAATATTAGAACAATGGTTATGGTGGAAAAATAAAAGGGGGGGGGGGGGGGGGAGGCGGGACATGACTAAATTTACCATTCACTAATAAATAATGAATGCATGTATGGTTGGTGTGATAAATAAATAATTTAGAAGTTGGGGTTGACCCTGAAAAAGACAATGGAATGTTGTAAAAGAAAAAAAAATTGAATGAAACACTTTAGTTGTTAAAATATGCAATGAGTGAAGTGGAACTCACATAGTGAACTTAAATTCAATGAACAAATAATAGTAGTAGAAATGTGGGTTTTCTTTCTTCATGTAGAGTTGTAGAGGAAATTTTGCATTCCATGTGTTCGACAAAAGTTTTAAATGAGATCTTCAGTTTTGTTGTTTTAAATAATTGCATCCATGGGAGTTTTGGATGTGATTCATATTAACATCAAGGGGTATTAATACCTTAACTTCATGTAACCCCTATGTTGATTCCAAGAAAAATTTATGTTTAGACTTGGATCCATAATTTGGTTGAATTTTCTGATTAGACGCTTCTATAAGTATCGTTAGTTGTGTTGTTTGGAATTTTTTTTTACCATTGATGATATTAATATGATTCATGCTATTCTATAAATTCTAATTTTACTATCTCTATGATAGTTTAAACATATTTATGGAAATTTCATGTCAGCTAACTATTTCCTCAATGGCGGTAGATTGTATGCTTGCCAACTATTTGGTAGAATGTCTCATTGACCATAGATTGCATGCTTGCAAATTATTGTTAAAATTCCTCAATGGATGTAGATTGCATGCTTTCCAACTATTTGTTGGAATGTCAAATTGATTTTAGATTGCATTCTTGCACACTATTTTATAAAATTCTACAGTGGTTGTAGATTGCATGATTACGATTTATTTTCCCAAAATTCCTCAATGGTTGTCGCTTACATCCTTGCAAGGTAATGGTAAGGAAAGAAAAAAAATCACATTTTGTGTCCTAGTGTTCAATGGGATTGTTATTTCTCTACAATATTGATGGTTGGTAAGGTGAGACCTTAAAGAAAGTATAATGCTATGGTATGCAAGATATGTTGATGTAATTTTTCTAAGTTTCATTATTGTTATTATGTGGAAATTTGGAATGTATACCACCTATAGTACATGTGATAAATTGTTGTCAATGTACTTTGAAAAATTGTGGGACCCATGTTGAGGATCAAGTATATATGCATGGTGTACATAAATCTTCCTTTTCCTTAATGATAATAGGCAAATGCAAAATTATGTAAATTACAATGGATTTTTAGACATTGAATAATTTTAAACATTTAATTTTTATTGGATTTAATGGCTATAGAAGCCATGATGGAGCTGATGTAATGAGGTAATATTTTATTATTAAGTTAATGAATACATTTGTTGGGGTATTCAGGATATAACTCTAGATTTTTAGAAGACTTCTTGCAAGCTTATGAAAAGCTATTGGTGGTTAAGTTCAACATGGACCTTCCCTAAAAGTCTCCTAAAAATCCGTAGGAGAAAATAATAAAGAGGAACATATTAACATAATGGGAGAGAAAGATTATGTTAAAGACTTAGTTGGAGATAAATACTAAGTGGGGTAAAATAAAGCAAAGCGGGAGAGAAAAGCGTGATTTAAAGAAAAATAAGAGTATATTTTTCCAAAAATATAAAACAAAAAGGCCTAGAAGAAAAGGTTAGCAGACCTTAAAAGAGGACGTTGCTAAAAATATGTTGGGAAGAAGGCATCAAGGAATTAATGAGGTTGATGATTCTAGTGGAAAGTAGATCTTAGCTCGGTGGGTAACTATTGGAGATAGTTCGTGGTTGGGTGGAATATGATTGGTTCCTTAATAATTCCCAGAAATTAACTACGGTTAGATGAAATTTTGTCTATGTTCAAAATTATCTAAAGATGTTGGATGTTACAGTAGATTGTAAATTGCAGGTCTCAAAGTTGTTGCATATGTTATAGTTTTTCATGCATGATATATTAATTTATCTAAGAAACAAATTCGATTAAATAGGCTGTGTTTGTAGGTTTTTATGAGAAAATGAATAGATCAGAATTGACTTATCTAGATGCATGCATCGAGGAAAAAAAATGAAATATATAAGAGACTAAAATAACTCATGTTATATAAAATAATGAGTTATTGAACTCTAAATTCCTGACAAAATAGAGGAAAATGGCTAGAGATAAATTCCATGAGTTTGAATTTGATTGAAATTAATGTGGAAGAGAAAGACAGTAATTTGCAAGGAAAGTGGTGGGAGATAAATGCCATGAGTTTGAATTTGATTGAAATTACTGTGGGAGAGAGAGAATAATTTGCAAACAACACTAGTGGGAAATAAATACTACTGTTACTCCTAAATAAAATGCAACATGCACTTGATAGAGTTTTTCTTATCATTTTGATGATTAAAGGGCTAGTGCTCCTTGAGTTTTGTGGAAGTATTATGATTGAAGTATTATTTTACATTTCCTAAATAATTGGTAATGAAAAGTAAAGGTTAATTTTCCAACAAGAGAATAACATCGAGGACAATGTTCTCTTTAAGGGGGGGAGTATGTAATATCCCTGGTGTAAGCCACTATAAAAACTCTCATAAAATGAGGGTTGTTAAATATTAAATATTATTAATTCTTATTTTGATATTACATGAATAATATTATTGTAAATCTTAATTACAATAAAATTAGAAGATTTATTTCTTAATTATTTTATTTAGAAGAATTTATATTCTTCTATAGAAATAAATTATATTTCCAATTTGGTACCTTTTATGAGTTTTAGAAATAATGAGTAATAGCTTTGGAAAAAATTTGGATAAGTGATATTTTTCTCATAAGGTAAAAACAAATCTACCTTGAAAAGAAAAGCATGAGATATTTATGGAGTACTTTTGTGATTTAGAAAAAATCAGATTTATGGGTGCTTTATGGAATGCTTTTAAGATTTAGAAAAGCTATTCCATTTTCTTAATTCTATTTATGTAAGCCTATGAGAAAAATAGAAGAGGGAATGAGAGAATTCATGGAGAATGGAGCCAAGGAAGAGGAAGAAGGTGTTATAAGCATGCATCAAAATATACATGACTATGTTCTTTGAAAATGATTTTTTTTGCATATGGGGCACGGGTATATAATATTTGAATTTATTTGCAAGGAAAAGTTCATATGATAAATAATCAAGATTATTTCTTGAGAAAACCTCTATATAATTTCTTGGATAGAGGAATAAGTGTTTTATTCATTGAATTCTTAGAAAAATTCACGTGTTTTGAATTCATAAAAGCTTTTCATGGCTAAATAATTATGTGAATTGCATGAGTTATTGGAAAATAGGGTTCAAATATGACTTTATATCTCCCAAACTAGGATAGATATGTAAAACGTGAAGGAGGTTTTTGTAAAAGAGGAGGTTGTTACCAAAATCATCTTTCATATTTTAAAATCTATTTCCCATGCCTTGAAAATTGTGTCCAAAATCGATGACAAAAACATGGAATTATTTAATATTTAAATCTGGAAAAATGAGCTTCAAAGATTCGTTCAAATCTTCCAAACCGTAACACCTGTGTAAAAAATGATAGACATGATTTTTAATGAACCCGTTACAAAAAAAAACCTCTTTTTCTTTCCAAAAATCATTTCCATTTGGTTGGAAACCGTGTCCAAATTTGATGACAAAAACATGAAATTATTTAATATTTAAATCTGGAAAAACTGGCTGCAAATATTCATTCGAATACTCAAAACTGTGACACCTGTGAAAAACATGAGAGGTTATTTTTAATAAGCATCTTCCAAACAGAAACCTCTTTTTTTTTCTAAAATTTGTTTCCATATGTTCATAATACGCGTCCAAACTGGATGACTAAAATAGGAAAAAAAGAGTAAAACAGAGTGCTTCCATTGCATTTTTCAATGAGATAGGAAATATTGTTTGTGTACATATAGACATAATAATTATGTTGATGATTCTTGACAAGGAATTAATTTATATAATTATCAAGTATTTTCTCATGATGCATATGCATTAAATTTTTTAAAGAGAAATACTGGACTCTTGAAGAGAGTATGTGCTTAGGTGCACATGAATAACATGTAGTATAATTGATCTACTAGAAATTATTATGTGATTTTACATACATGAGGAGCTTGAGTAATGTAAAAAGATATAAATAACTTATGTGAGGGGTAGCTCACATAAAACCTTTGCATAAAAGGAAATTGGTTGTGTTATTTGAGAATGATTTGTTATTCATGTTATTTCTTGAAGAAATATTACAAATCTCTTTGATTTGTGGAATGATATGAAAATATTTTGTATTTCATGCATAATAGCTAGTGAGTTAGCTATTTTTTGGAAAAATAATAATTAGGGTGTAAACATCCTTAGAAAATAAATATATATATTTGTATGCAAGGAAGCAATTATTGTGTTAGAACTCTTCAAAAAGAATTGAAGAGAAAAATATATCCTTGTACGCATTATTGGAATAGATTCTTGGAGAGGAAAACTAGTAATCACATGCTTTATTATGTAAGATTATTTAGAGAAACATATATGCTCACATGCATGGAAAAAGTATAGTTTTGGTTATTACATTTCTAGAGAAAAGGAAGATGCAATCACATAATATTGATTGCGTTAGCCTTCTTTTGGGAAAAATAGTATGTATTTTGCAAACCTAAAGGGATTAACTATGGTATTAGATTTATTTTGGGAGAATATTATGCATAGTTATTGGGTTAGATCTTTTGGAAGAGAGGGAAATGTCCCTTTGCATGCATGAAATAATAAGTGGTGTGCGTTTGACCCCTTGGAAAAGAAATGTGTTTATTTTTCCATGAAATATTTATTTGGTTTTTTTTGTAAATAAATGTATGTTTTACATACAAAAAAATAAACTATGTTATTGCATGCACAAAATTATAACTAGTACGTTAACTTTGTTTGAAATAGAGTTGGCATTTTTATACATAACAACCATTGTGAATAGCTCTTGTGTGGAAAATATTTTTTTTGGAAAAGAACATGAAGTCACATGCATAAGTATAGAATCTATTGTGTTAATCTCTTTGGAAAAGAAAACATAAGAGTAGTCAAAAAGGAAATTTCTTGTTGGTATAGTTATCTTGAAAGATTGTTATGCTTTTGCATGCACAATATTATTATATAGTATGTTAGCTTTCCTTTGGAAATAATATGAAAGTGCATGAAAGATTATGTTAGCGTTTGTTGGAAAGATGACACTTGATAGTGATTTATTTGTTACTAATGCATGTGAAATGATGTTAAAGAAAACATTTCATGTCGACATGATTATGTTTTATACATGCATACAAATAGTTGTTTAAGTGTCACAAATAAATATTGATTATTGTTTTATTAATATTTTATCTCATCATGATATCAAGTGCGCTGATGACAGGAATGACAGGAAAGGAGGGTGACTTGAGAAAAGTATTTTTCAACTTTAACATTGTGGAAGATAAAGAGCTTTCAGTCCATGCAGGTTTAGGATTTCCAACTATAGGACAACCCACTAAAGGAAACAGTCTGACTACAAAGACTAAGATTGAGGATCTATGGGTAAATGGTATCATTATGATTTTAATAGCTTATAGCTAGTTATGTTTCATTTAAGATTATTTTTCCATGTATTTTTTATGACAATGGTCAACAGATGCACTCCCTTATAACCATTGATTAGGGGTGACAACCCTCACGAGCATTTAATAATAAAATTAAACGTTTGTTTATTTTCACCATGTGGGGTTTCCATGGTATATCGATTTCTAATGATGTGATTGTTTGTTGTGTCATTTTCATGATGTTAATTTCTTTCATGATGTGATGTTTATATTATCCATTATTCGATTTACTAATTGAGTTAAAATGATCATGGGATCGATGCAGATTTATAGTAGGAAATTTAAGTTAATATACTACAACAAGGAGAGTTAATTGTTGTGTAAGTCACTATGATTTTTATTAAATATTTCTCTAGGTGATGATGATGGTTATTATAATGGCTAATGAGGGAATATATAAAGAAATTTAGAAAGTTAAACATTGGTAAATTTTAAAAAAAATTCCTAACTCCATGCATTTTCCTACGAAGTCAGCAGGGTATGTTACAAATGGTATCAGAGCCAAAGGTTGCAATATTGGCGCCTTTTGGGAATAATTATAAAAAAAAACAAGTAGAGGTATGATGCTAGTGCGCATCATCTTAGGTATGATTTTAATTAAACTTGTATTAGACTACAATTAGCATGAGATGCATGATGCATGATTAATGACCGTATGAAAGAGTAGAAAGTTATAATGTTTCTTTAAAAGTTGTGCTCATGAAATTTA
Organism: Pinus albicaulis; assembly: GCA_034641835.2. Lineage (NCBI taxonomy): Eukaryota > Viridiplantae > Streptophyta > Pinopsida > Pinales > Pinaceae > Pinus > Pinus albicaulis. Next base: position 1,225,901,429 of record CM076580.1, read on the forward strand.
AATAAGGATGTGGATAAAAGACAATAAAACGTCTATTGTACCTATGAACCATCTTGAGCACTCACTGGTTATAATGCGGATTAATTACCAAACTTTGCATGCATAATATTAGAACAATGATTATGGTGCAAAAAATAAAAAGGAGAAAAACATGACTAAAGTTACCATTCACTGCTTATAGAGAATGAATGCATGTATGGTTTTTGTGATAACTAAATAATTTAGAATTTGGGTTTGACCCTGAAGAGGAAAATGAAATGTTGTAAAAACAAAAAAAGTTGAACGAACCTCTTTAGTTGTTAAAAATGAGCAATGAGTGAAGTGGAAATCACATAGTGAACTTAAATTCAATGAAAAAATCATAGTATCATAATTGTGGGTTTTCTTTCTTCATGTAGATTTGTAGAGGAAAGTTTGCATTCCATGTGTTAGACAAAAGTGGTAAATGAGATCTAAAGTTTTGTTGTTTTAAATAATTGCATATGTGGGAATTTTGGATGTGATTCATATTAACATCAAGGGGTATTAATACCTTAAATTCATGTAACCCCCATGTTGATTCCAAGAAAAAGCTATGTTTAGATTTGGATCCATAATTTGGTCGACTTTTCTGATTAGACGCTCCTGTAGGGATTGTTAATTATATTGTTTGGAATTTTTTTTACCATTGATGATATTAATATGATTCATGCTGTTCTGTAAATTCTAGTTTTACTATCTCTGTGAGAGTTTAAACATACTTATGGAAATTTATTTCATGTCTGCTAACTAGTTCTTCAATGGAAGTAGATTGTATGCTTTCCAACTATTTGATAGAATGTCTCATTTACCGTAGATTGCATGCTTGCAAATTGCTGTTAAAATTCCTCAATTAATGTAGAGTGCATGCTTCCAAATTGCTATTAAAATTCCTCAATGAATGTAGATTGCATGCTTGCAAACTATTTGTCGGAATGTCGAACTGGTTGTAGATTACATGCTTGCATGCTATTTGAAAAAATTCTACAGTGGTTGTAGATTGCATGATTACAAATTATTTTCCCAAAATTCCTCAATGGTTGTCGCTTACATGGCTGCAAGCTAATGGTAAGAAAAGAAAAAAAATCACATTTTGTGTCCTAGTGTTCAATGGGACTGTTATTTCTCTCAATATTGATGGTTGGTAATGTGAGACCTTAAATAAAGTATAATGCTATGGTATGCAAGATATTTTGATGTAATTTTATAAGTTACATGATTGTTATTATGTGGAAATTTGGAATGTATACCACATATATTACATGTGATGAATTGTTGTCAATGTAATTTCACAAATTGTGGGACCCATGTTGAGGGTCAAGTATAGATGCATGGTGTACATAATTTTTCCTTTTCCTTAATGATAATATTCAAATTGAAAATTATGTAAATTACAATGGATTTTTAGACATTGACTAATTTTAGACATTAATTTTTTATTGGATTCAATGGCTATGGAAGCCATGATGGGGCTGATGTAATGAGGTAATATTTTATTATTGAGTTAATGAATACATTTTTGGGGGTATTTAGGATATAAATCTAGAGTTTTAGAAGAATTCTTGCTATCTTATGAAAATCTATTGAAATTTAAGTTCAACATGGACCTTCCCTAAAAGTCTCCTAAAAATCCGTATGAAAAACTAATAAAGAGGAACATATTAACATAATGGGAGAGAAATATTATGTTAATGACTTAGTTGGAGATAGATACTAAGTGGTGAAAAATAAAGCACAGAAGGTGGGAAAAGTGTGCTTTAAATAAAATAAGAGTATCCTTTAAAAAAAATATAAAACAAAAAGGCCTAGGAAAAAAGGTTGGCAGACCTTAAAGCAGGACGATGCTAAAGATATGTTGGGAAGAAAGCACCAAGGAATCAATGAGGTTGTTGGTTCTAGTGGAAAGTAGATCTTATCTCGATGGGTAACTATTGGAGTTATTTCATAGTTGGGTGGAATATGCTTGGTTCCTCAATAATTCCCAGAAATTAACTACAGTTAGATGAAATTTTTTCTATGTTCAAAATTATCTAAAAATGTTGGATGTTAAAATAGAGTTTAAATTGCATGTCTCAAAGTTGTTGCATGTTTTATAGCTTTTCATGCCTGATATATTAATTTATCTAAGCAACAACTTCGATGAAATAGGTTGTGTTTGTAGGTTTTAATGAGCAAATAAACATGTCAGAATTGACTTATCTAGATGCATGCATGGAGGAAATAAATTGAAATATATAGGAGACTAAAATAAATAATTTTAGATAAATAATAAGTTATTGAACTTTAAATTCCTAACATAATAGAGAAAAATGGTTGGAAATAAATCCCATGAGTTTGAATTTCATTGAAATTACTGTGGGAGAGAAAGAGAGTAATTTGAAAGGAAAATGGTTGGAGATAAATGCCATGAGTTTGAATTTGATTAAAATTACTATGGGAGAGAAAGACAATAATTTTCAAACAACAGGGGTGGGAAAGAAAGACTAGTGTGACTCCTCCATAAAATACAACATGCACTTTATAGAGTTTTTCTTATCATTTTGATGATTGAAGGGATAGTGCTCCTTGAGTTTGTGAAAGTATTATGATTGAAGTATTATTTTACATTTCCTAAATAATTAGTAATTAAAAGCAAATGTTAATTTTAGAACAAGAGAAGAACATTGAGGACGATGTTCTATTTAAGGGGGGGAGTATGTAATATCTCTGGCGTAAGCCACTGTAAGAACTCTCGTAAAATGAGGGTTATTAAATAATTAAATATTATTAATTCTTATATTGATATTACATGAAGAATATTCTTGTAATTCTTAATTATAATAATATTGGAAGAATTATTTCTTAATTCTTTTATTTAGAAGAATTTATATTCTTCTATAGAAATAAATTATATTCCAAGTTGGTATCTTTTATGAGTTTTAGAAATAATAATTAATAGTTTTGGAAAAACTATGGATAAGTGATATTTTGCTCATAAGGTAAAAACAAATATACCTTGAAAAGAAAAGAATTAGATATTTATGGAGTTCTTTTGTGATTTAAGAAAAATTAGACTCATGGGTGCTTTATGGAATGCTTTTAGGATTTAGAAAAGCTATTCCATTTTCTTAATTGTATTTATTGTAAGCTTATGAGAAAAATAGAAGAGGTAATGAGATAATGCATGGAGAATGGAACCAAGGAAGAGGAAGAAGGGATTCTAAGCACGCATCAAAAGATAAGTAACTATGTTCTTTGAAAAATATTTTATTTGCATATGGGACATGATGATATAATAATTGAATTTATTTGCAAGGAAAATTTCATATGATAAAGAATCAAGATTATTTCTTGAGAAAACCTCTATATAATTTCTTGGATAAAGGAATAAGTGTTTTATTCATCGAATTCTTAGAATATTTCATGTGTTTTGAATTCATAAAATATTTTCATGGCTAAATAATTATATGAATTGCATAATTTATTGGAAAATAGGGCCCAAATATGCCTTTATATCTCCCAAACCGGGATAGATATGTAAAACATGAAGGAGGTTTTTGTAAAAGAGGACGTTATTATGAAAAGCCTCTTTCCGATTTTAAAAATCCGTTTCCCATGCCTTAAAAACCATGTCCAAAATTAATGAGAAAAAAATGAATTATTTAATATTTAAATCCAGAAAAATGAGCTTCAAAGAATCGTTCGAATCTTCCAAACCCTAACACCTGTGTAAAAACTAAGAGATTTTATTTTTAATGAACCCATTAAAAAAAAAAACCTCTTTGTGTTTTTCAAAAATCATTTCCATTTGGTTGGAAACCGTGTCCAATTTTGATGACAAAAAGAGGAAATTATTTAATATTTAAATCGCAAATAACGGGCTAAAAATATTCATTCGAATATTGAAAACCGTGACACCTGTGGAAACAACGAGAGAGGTTATTTTTAATAAGCCTGTTCCAAATAAAAACCTCTTTTTTATTTCTAAAATTAGTTTCCATATGTTCGTAATACGCATCCAAAGTGGATTACTAAAAAATGAAAAACAAAGTGCTTCTATTTCATTTTTCAATGAGATAAAAAATATTTTTTATGTACATATAGACATAGTAATTATGTTGATGATTCTTGACAAGGAATTAATTTATAAAATTACCAAGTATGTTCCCATGATGCATATGCATTAAAATTTTTAAAGAAAAATATTGGACCTTCGAAGAGAGTATGTGCTTAGTTGCACATGAATAATATCTAGTATAATTGATCTACTAGAAATTATTATGTGATTTTACATACATGAGGCGCTTGAGTCATGTAAAAAGATATAAATAACTTATGTGACAGGTAGCTCACATAAAACCTTTGCGTAAAAAGAAATTAGTTGTGCTATTTTAGAAGGATTTGTTATTCATATTATTTCTTAAAGAAATATTACAAATCTCTCTTATGTGTGGAATGATAAGAATTTTTTTATTTTATTTCATGCATAATAACTAGTGAGTTAGCTATTTTTTGGAAAAGAAATAATTATGGTGTAAAAACCCATGGAATATATATATATATATTGTATCCAAGGAAGCAATTAGTGTGTTAGAACTCTTCAAAAGGAATTGAAGAGAAAAATATAGGTTTTTATGCATTATTGGAATAGATTCTTGGAGAGGAAAACTAGTAATCACATGCTTTATTATGTAATATTATTTAGAGAAATATATAGGCTTGCATGCATGGAAAAAATATAGTTTTGGGTATTACATTTCTAGAGAAAACGAAGATGCAATCACATAATATTGATTGTGTTAGCCTTCTTTTGGGAAAAATCATATGTATTTTGCAAACCTAAAAGAATTAGCTATGGTATTAGCTTTATTTTGGGAGAATATTATGCATAGTTATTGGGTTATATATTTAGATGAGAGGGAAATTTCCCTTTTCATGCATGAAAGAATAAGTGGTATGCGTTTGACCCCTTGGAAAAGAAATGTGTTTATTTTTCTATGAAATATTTATTTAGTTTCTTTTGGAAATTAATATATGTTTTACATGCAAGAATAACAAACTATGTTATTGCATGCACAAAATTATAACTAGTATGTTAAATTTTTTCGAATTAACGTTGGAATTGTTATACATAACAACCATTTTCAATAGCTCTGGTGTGAAAAATATGTTTTTGAAAAATAACATGCATTCACATACATAAGTATAGAATCTATTGTGTTAATTCATTTGGAAAAGAAAACATAAGAGTAAGAAAAAAGGAAATTTCTTGTTGGGATAGTTATCTTGAAAGCGTGTTATGCATTTACATGCACAATATTATTATATAGTATGTTAGCTTTCCTTTGGAAATAATATGAAAGTGCATGCAAGATTTTGTTAGCTTTTTTTGGAAAGATGACACTTGATAGTGATTTATTTGTTCTTTATTTGTTACTAATGCATGTGAAATGATGTTAAATAAGACATTTCATTTCGACATGGTTATGTTTTATACATGCATACAAATAGTTTTTTAAGTGTCACAAATAAATATTGATTTTTATTTTATTAATATTTTATCTTATCATGATATCAAGTGTGCTCATGACAAAAATGGCAGGAAAGGAGGGTGACTTGAGAAAAGGATTTTTAAAGTTTAACATTGCAGAAGATAAAGATTTGTTAGTCCATGCAGGTTTAGGTGTTCCAACTACATGATGACCCACTGAAGGAAACAATCCTACTACAAAGATTGAGATTGAGGATCCATGGGTAAATGGTATCATGATGATTGTAATAGCTTATAGCTAGTTATATTTCATTTAATATTATTTTTCTATGTAATTTTTATGACAGTGGTCATGGGATGAACTCCCTTATAACCATTGAGTGAGGGGTGACAACCCTCATGAGCGTTTAATAATAAAATTAAACATTTGTTGGTTTTCACCCTACTGGGTTTCCAGGGTATATTGATGTCTAATGATGTGATTGTTCGTTGTGTCTTTTTCATGGTTTTAATTTCTTTCATGATGTGATGTTTATATTATCCATTATTTGATTTACTAATTGAGTTAAAATGATCATAAGATCGATGCATAGGTATAGCAGGAAATTTAAATTAATATACTACAACGAGGAGAGTTAATGGTTGTGTAACTCACTATGATTTTTACTAAATATTTCTCTAGGAGATGATGATAGTTATTCTAATGCATAATGAGGGACTATATAAAGAAATTTAGAAAGTTACACATTAGTAAATGTTGAAATTTTTTCCCAACTTTATGCATTTTCCTCTGAGGTTACTGGGGTATGTTACAAATTATATCAGAGAAAAAGGTTGCAATAATGGTGCATTTTGGAAATCATTATGCAAAAAGGAAGTAAAGGTATGATATTATTGGGCACCATCTCAGGTATTATTTTAATTAAACTTGTAGTAGACTACAATTAACATGAGATGCATGATGCATGATTAATGACCGCATGAAAGAGTAGAAATTTATAATGTTTCTTTAAAATTTTTGCTCATGACATTTGAATATGGATGTGGATAAAATAAAATAAAACCTTTATTGTACCTGTGAACCCTCTTGAGAACTCACTGGTTACAGTGCGGATTAATTACCAACCTTTGCATGCATAAGATTAGAACAATGATTATGGTGCAAAAAAAAGGGGGGGAACATGACTAAAGTTACCATTCATTGCTTATAAAGAATGAATGCATGTATGGTTGGTGTGATAAATAAATAATTTAAAAGTTGTGGTTGACCCTGAAGAGGATAATGGAATGTTGTAAAAACAAAAAAAAATTGAGCAAACCTCTTTAGTTGTTAAAAATAAGCAATGAGTGAAGTGGAACTCACATAGTGAACTTAAAGTCAATGAAAAACTCATAGTAGCATAATTTTTGGTTTTCTTTCTTCATGTAGAGTTGTAGAGGAAAGGTTTGATTCCATGTGTTCGAAAAAAGTGGTAAATGAGATCTAAAGTTTTGTTGTTATAAATAATTTCATATGTGGGAGTTTTGGATGTGATTCATCTTAACATCAAGAGGTATTAATACCTTAAGGTCATTTAACCCCCATTTTGATTCCAAGAAAAAGTTATGTTTAGACTTGGATCCATAATTTGGTCGACTTTTCTGATTAGACACTCCTATAGGGATTGTTAGTTGTGTTCTTTGGAAATTTTTTTATCATTGATGATATTAATATGATTCATGCTATTCTATAAATTATAGTTTTACTATCTCTCTGATAGTTTAAAACATATTTATGGAAATTTATTTCATGTCCTCTAACTACTTCCTCAGTTGCGGTAGATTGTATGCTTGCCATTTATTTGGTAGAATGTCTCATTGACCGTAGATTGCATGCTTGCAAATTGTTGTTACCATTCCTCAATGGATGTAGATTGCATGCTTGCAAACTATTTGTTGGAATGTTGAATTGGTTGCATATTGCATGCTTGAACACTATTTGATAAAAGTATGCAATGGTTGCAGATTACATGATTACCAATTATTTTCCCAAAATTCCTTAATGGTTGTCGCTTAGATGGCTACAAGCTAATGGTAAGGAAAGAAAAAAATCACATTTTGTGTCCTAGTGTTCAATGGGACTATTATTTCCCTACAATATTTAACGTTGGTAAGGTGAGACCTTAAAGAAAGTATAATGCTATGGTATGCAAGATATGTTGGTATAATGTTTCTAAGTTGCATGATTGTTATTATGTGGAAATTTGGAATGTATACCACCTATAGTACATTTGATGAATTGTTGTCAATGTACTTTGAAAAATTGTGGGACCCATGTTGAGGGTAAAGTATAGATGCATGGTGTACATAAATGTTCTTTTTCCCTAACGATAATATGCAAATGGAAAATTATGTAAATTAAAAAGGATTTTTAGACATTGACTAATTTTAGACATTGAATTTTTATTGGATTTAATGGCTATGGAAGCCATGATGGGGCTAATGTAATGAGATAATATTTTATTATTGAGTTAATGAATATATTTGTTTGGGTATTCAGGATATAAATCTAGAGTTTTAGAAGAATTATTTCCCGCTTATGAAAATCTATAGGTGGTTAAGTTCAACATGGACCTTCCCTAAATGTTTCCTAAAAATTCATATGAGAAAATAATAAAGAGGAACATATTAACATAATGGGAGAGACAGATTACTTTAATGACTTAGTTGGAGATAAATACTAAGTGGGGTAAAATAAAGCACAGTGGGAGATAAAAGTGTGCTTTAAAGAAGAACAAGAGTATCTTTTTCGAAAAATATAAAACAAAAAGGCCTAGGCAAAAAGGTTGGAAGACCTTAGAGCAGGACGTTGCTAAAATATGTTGGGAAGAAAGCATCAAGGAATCAATGAGGTTGTTGATTCTAGTGGCAAGTGGATCTTAGTTCGGTGGGTAACTAGTTCACGATTGGTTGGAATATGTTTGGTTCCTCAATAATTCCCAGAAATTAAATATGGTTAGATGAAATTTTGTCTATGTTCAAAATTATCTAAAGATGTTGGATGTTACAATAGACTATAAATTGCATGTCTCAAATTTTTTTCATGTGTTATATTTTTTCATGCATGATACATTAATTTATATAAGAAACAACTTCGATGAAATAGGTTGTGTTTGTAGGTTTTTATGAGCAAGTGAACATGTCAGAATTGACTTCTGTAGATGCGTGCATGGAGGAAATAAATTGAAATATATAGGAGACTAAAATAAATAATGTTAGATAAATAATAAGTTATTGAACTCTAAATTCCTGACATAATAGAGAAAAATGGCTGGAGATAAATCCCATGAGTTTGAATTATATTGAAATTACAGTGGGAGAAAGACAATAATTTTCAAGAAAATTGGCAAGAGATAAATGTCATGAGTTTGAATTTGATTGAAATTAATGTGGGAGAGAAAGACAGTAATTTGAAAAAAAACACTAGTGGGAAAGAAAGACTAATGTGACTCCTAAATACAATACAACATGCACTTTATAGAGTTTTTCTTATCATTTTGATGATTAAAGGGATAGTGCTCTTGAGTTTGTTTGAAGTAATATGATTGAAGTATTATTTTACATTGCCTAAATAACTGGTAATGAAAAGTAAAGGTTAATGTTCCAACAAGAGAAGAACATTGAGGATGATGTTTTCTTTAAGTGGGGGAGTATGTAATATTCCTGGCGTAAGCCACCGTAAAAACACTCGTAAAATGAGGGTTGTTAAATAATTACATATTATTAATTCTTATATTGATATTAAATGAATAATATTCTTGTAATTCTTAATTATAAGAATATTGGAAGAATTATTTCTTAATTATTTTATTTAGAAGAATATATATTCTTTTATAGAAATAAATTATATTTCCAAGTTGGTATATTTTATGAGTTTTAGAAATAATGAGTAATAGTTTTTGAAAAACTATGGATAAGTGATATTTTTCTCATAAGATAAAAACAAATCTACCTTGAAAAAAAAACATGAGAGATTTATGGAGTTCTTTTGTGATTTAGGAAAAATCAGATTTATGGGTGCTTTATGGAATGCTTTTAGGAATTAGAAAATATATTTCATTTTCTTAATTCTATTTATTGTAAGCCTATGAGAAAATGAAAGAGGGAATGAGAGAATGCATGGAGAATGGAGCCAAGGAAGAGGAAAAATGGATTCTAAGCATGCATCAAAAGATAAGTAACTATGTTCTTTGAATTTTTTTTTGTTTTCATATGGGGCATGAAGATATAATAATTGAAGTTATTTGCAAGGAAAAGTTCATATGATAATGAATCAAGATTATTTCATGAGAAAACCTCTATATAATTTCTTGGATAGAGGACTAAGTGTTTTATTCATTGAATTCTTAGAAGATTTCATGTGTTTAGAACTCATAAAATATTTTCATGACTAAATAATTATGTGAATTTCATGAGCTATTGGAAAATAGGGTCGAAATATGTCTTTATATCTCCCAAACTGGGATAGATATATAAAACATGAAGGAGGTTTTTGGAAAAGAGGATTTTATTACCAAAAGCCTCTTTCAGATTTTAAAAATATGTTTCCCATGCCTTGTAATCCGTGTCCAAAATTGATGACAAAAACATGGAATTATTTAATATTTAAATCTGGAAAAATGAGCTTCAAAGATTCGTTTGAATATTCCAAACCGTAACACCTATCTAAAATCTGAGAGACATTATTTTTAATGAACCCATTACAAAAACAAAAACTCTTTGGGTTTTCCAAAAATCGTTTCCATTTGTTTGGAAACTGTATCCAAATTTGATGAACAAAAAATGGAAATTATTTAATATTTAAATTTGGAACAATGGGTTGCAAATATTCATTCGAATATTCAAAACTGTGACACCTGTGAAAACAATGAGAGAGGTTATTTTTAATAGGATTGTTCCAAACAAAAATCTCTTTTTTTTTCTAAAATTCGTTTCCATATGTTTGTAATACGCGTCCAAAGTCGATGAATAAAAGAGGAAAACAAAGTAAAACAGAGTGCTTCCATTTGATTTTTCAATGAGATAAGAAATATTATTTATGTACATATAGACATAATAATTATTTTGATGATTCTTGACAAGGAATTAATTTATATAATTACCAAGTATGTTCTCATGATGTATATGCATTAAAAGTTTTAAAGAGAAATATTGGACTCTTGAAGAGAGTATGTGCTTAGGTGCACATGAATAATATCTAGTATAATTGAACTACTAGAAATTATTATGTGATTTTACATACATTAGGAGCTTGAGCCATGTAAAAATATATAAATAACCTATGTGAGGGGTAGCTGACATAAAACCTTTGCATAAAAGGAAATTGGTTGTTTTATTTGAAAGGAATTTGTTATTCATGTTATTTTTTGAAGAAATATTACAAATCTCTCTGATGTCTAGAATGATAAGAAAATATTTTGTATTTCATGCATAATAGCTAGCGAGTTAGCTATCTTTTGGAAAAGGAATAATTAGGGTGTAAAAATCCTTGGAAAATAAATATATATATTTGTATGCAAGGAAGCAATTAGTGTGTTAGAAATCTTCAAAAAGAATTGAAGAGAATAATATATCCTTGTACGCATTATTGGAATAGATTCTTGGAGAGGAAAACTAGTAATCACATGATTTATTATGTAAGATGATTTAGAGAAACATATATGCTTGCATGCATGGAAAACGTATAGTTTTTGGTATTAGATTTCTAAAGAAAAGGAAGATGCAATCACATAATATTGATTATGTTAGCTTTATTTTGGGAAAAATTGTTAGATCCCTATATTACTAGTGTAATATCTTATTGTTATTAGTGTAGCCCCCTTATTATTATTGTTGTACCCCTGTAACCCAAATATTATTATTATTATTGTACCCTTACATTATTATTTTTAGGTCGGTTAGGATTATATTGTGACCCCATGGACTCCTATATATAGAAGGAGGTTTTTTCATTTGTATCATCCAAGAATTGTTCATTTATGTAATGTAAAGGAGGTTCCCCCCTCGAAGTGGCTTATTTATAAGGCGTTTGTCTCTCTTTTCCTCTATTTTTGGAGCTGGTTTCATGACATTTGGTAACAAATCTTTGGATTCTAGGGTTTCGCTGCTCCGAACAGGTCACAGTGGAATTGTCATTATAAAAAAATTTATACGAAGGTTCATATGCTGAAATTTTACAGAGCGAAGCCAAAATCCTGGCGAACTTCATGTAAACATTTCAGATCCTGGTTCGCAATATTTTTGGAGATATGATCTATGTAAGTTAGGGTTTTTTCAGGCTCCAGAATTTTACCTAAACAGGTCATCGTGGAAGATTCACTATAATATTTTTTCTACGAAGGTTTAGAAGCTTATAGAGCGAAGCCAAAATTGTGAGGAACAACGTGTAAAAATTAAAGATATTTGTTCACAATATTTTTGAACATATGATCTGTGGAAGTTAGGGTGTTTTCAGGATCCGAATTTCATCTGAAGGAGGCGACCATGGGAAAATCATCATAACTCTCTCTCTGAGCATCAGATTGGAATTCTGTAAAAAGTGGTCGCAATCACACGGATTGTAGTTTCCTGTGTATCAAGTTGAGATCTGAAGCAAGAAACAGTCACACATGGCACACTGTACAAGTTCTCTTTACTGAACCAGACCATAATTAGGTCATTGTGGGAGATTGGGCATAAGTTTTCCTTGAAGAATCCAAATTATGTTAGACTAGTGACATTTGAAATAATATTCATAAGGCTACTACAAGACCGAATTTCAGATATTGAAGATCCTAAATTAGAGAGATAATTTAGTTTCAATATCGAGATCCTCAAAATCAAGAAAAAGGTGTGTATATTTTTTTTTGAATTGCATAAGTCTTGTTTGAAGAATCAGTTTGAATTGATTCCAAGGGAATATTGTAGAATAGATATCATTATTGGGTTATAAAATGCCCCCTAAAGAGAATTTAACACCCAGTAAGCTTTCAGAAGGCTCTAATATGCCTCATGAAGATGAATAAATGTAACATGACATATCAAAATTACAGGAGCAAGTGCACCAAATTTCGATCTCGCAAAGAGCAACAAAAAATGAAATGGAACTTTTGAAGAAAGGCATGGAAGCTAAGATGGATGGTTTGAAGAAAGAAATGGATGGTTTGGAGAATGGCATGGAAGCTGGCATGGAATCTAAGATGGATGACATGGAAGAAAAAATGGAAAACATGAATAATGATCTAAAATTAGACATGGAAGGTTTGACAAAGCTGATACAAGAAATGTTTCCTAATGACAAAAATATAGTAGAGGAAACTCATGATGAGAACAAAATAAATTTTAATCGTGATTTCAGAAACTCTAATGTTGGATGGATGACCCACCATATTCCAAAGATCGATATGATGAAGTTTGATGGCAAGGATCCTGTAACATGGATACTAGAGATGGAGCAATATTTTGATATAAATAATGTGCAAAAAACACAAAAGGTACACATTGCAACTTTATATTAAGAACAAAATACATTTGTATGGTATCAATGGCTTTATTCCTGTAAAAAAAATTGTCACTTGGTCAATTTTTACGGAGGAAATGATAGCACATTGTAAGGATCCAAAGAGAAACACTTTTTTTAGCCAATTGATAAATCTCAAACAAAAGGATTCAGTGGTGGAGCACATTGAGGACTTCCAAAAATTGAATATAAGGGTAACTGATATTCCATAGGAACATAGGATTTATGTCTTCATAGGGAATTTAAAGGATAACAACCAACATGAGGTTCGCATTTCAGAACCTGATTCATTGGAGAAGGCATTCAAGTTGGCAAGAAAGATTGAATGTAAAATTATGGATACAAGGAAGCCTACCACTCACATCTACAAAGATGGAAGTGTTGCTACTCCTAGACTTCCACAACCTACAAGGTTGACACCACAACAATTGGAAGAAAAAAGAGAAAAAGGGATGTGTTATAGTTGTGATAGAAAATACACTAAATGTCACAAGTGTGCTGAGAAGAAATTATTTTACATAGATTGTGAAGAGGAGGAAGAAAATGAACAAGAAACTTCAAAAGAAGAGGATATACATCAGGAACCAACTCTAGAAGAAGAAGAAGAAGAAATGAGTTCGACCATATCGTGTAATGCATTGGAAAGAATCACCACTCAAACTCTCAAGATACAAGGACATATCAAGAAGAAAAAGGTAATAGTGTTGATTGATTCAGGTAGTACCCATAATTTTATTCATTGTAAGGTAGCCAAGGAATTGAATTGTTTCCTATAACCAACACCAGAATGTTAAGTGATGGTTGTAAATGGAGGAACTATAAATTGCCTTCGAAAATGCCATAATATCAAGCTAACCATGGGGGAATATGTATTGAATATTCCAATGCTTTCCATTCCAATGGGAGGTGCTGAAGTTGTACTAGGAGTACAATGGTTACAATCTTTGGGGAAGGTAGCTTTGAATTTTCAAGAACTTTTCTTGAATTTTTTTTGGAAGGAAAGGAAGTCGAATTATGGGGTATCACAGAGAAGTTGTGAAAGATAATAAGATCTAATGTCATGACAAAGCTTCTGAGGAAATAACAATGAGGTGTAATCCACAATTATGCTTGCTAGAAGCTCCAACATAAAAATCATCTATTTCTCCAGATCGCCAAAATGTCTTGGACAATCATTCCAAGGTGTTTGAAACTCCTAAAGGACTCCACCTATTCATAATCATGATCATGCTATTAATTTGATTCCAGGAAGTGTTCCTCCAAAAATCAGGCATTATATATATCCTTATTTCCAAAAGAGCGAAATTGAATGTATTATTGCAGAAATGTTAGAGGTTGGTATAATTCAACCTAGTCAAAGTTCTTTCTCTACTCCGGTAGTATTGGTGCACAAGAAGGATGGATCATGGCACATGTGTCCGAATTATAGGGAGTTCAATAAGCTCACTATTAAAGATAAATTTCCCATTCCTGTCATTGATGAATTATTGGATGAACTACATGGAGCAATTTATTTTACGAAGTTGGATATTCATTTAGGATATCATCAAATTAGAATGAAGACTGAAGATATTCCGAAATTAGCATTTCGAACTCATGAGGGTCATTATGAATTTTTGGTCATGCCTTTTTACCTTACCAATGCACCTTCTACATTTCAAAGGTTGATGAATTCCATTTTTAAACCCTTTCTCAGAAATTTTGTGCTAGTATTTTTTGATGATATACTAATCTACAGTAGGTCTTGGAAGGGTCATGTTCAACATGTTGATAGGGTGCTAAAACTATTATAGGAGAAACAATTATATGAAAAAACATCCAAATGTTTCTTTGGAGTACAAGAGGTGGAATATCTGGGTCATATTGTATCTCAAGAGGGTGTTAAGGTAGACCCTATCAAAATTAAAGCCATTAAGGAATGGAAATTCCCCATAGCCATAAAGTAGTTTCGAGGATTTCTTAGGTTAACATGGTATTGGTGAGCCCTAGTGTTGCACCAAGAGTGCTACAACTCCCAAGGGCTACCCTACTTTACTTTATCAAGCTGGGGTTCATACAAACTTGGAGGTGACAGTGCTATATACATAGCAGATGCATTTTGTTCATGTCATCCTCTTCTGCTTTACGAAAGGGTGATATTTCTTAAAATATGATAAAAAAATGAAAATTAAATTGCTGGAAGGCAATGACAGAAAGGAAACTAACTTAATTTGTAGAAAGGAAATGATGGAAATAAAACCAATTTAATGTGCAGAAAGGAAATGACAGAGAGAAACTAAATTAAATTGTTGAAAAGAAATGATAGGAAGGAAACTAAAATAATGGCCAATCAGCTAAACACACCCTACTTATCTTATGATATATCTAACATGCTTTTATCCATGCAGCTAATCTATCCAGGACTTAATTCTAATTTGAAGAGGTGTTACTTGCAATTCAGAGAAGAAAGGGGTAAAGGTGATAATGGAGAGATAAACACATGAAACAATTCTTAGAGGTGGAAAGATGGGTTTAAAACTTATTAAAACTTTATTATAGTGAAAAAATGTTTTGCAGCGTAATGATTTGAAAAGTGCGATGGCGGAGTTGCGATGGAGGGTGATCGCAATCAGCATTTGGAGTCGTAAAGGTTAACAAGGACAAAATAAAAAGTGTGATTTGTGATGTGCGATGCGGCGGATGACGTGGCGGTGGGACCAGTGGTGAAGTAAGGGTTGATATCGCAATCAGTATATAGGATCGATAAGTCTTAAAGGAAAAAAATAAAAAGTGTGATTTGCAAAGTGCGTTGGGGAAAAAATTGTGGAGCGCGAAATGCAACGGGATAAAAACTGCGAAGTGCGAAATGCAATATCACAATCACAATATCGCAAATTTGGAGGGATAGAGAACATGTTGTTCAGGAAAATTTTGTGAAGTGCGAAGTGCGATGGGTGACATGGCAGTGCGACCGGAGGCGGATTGTGATGATAGTATCAAAATCAGAAAAAAGGAGTGGTAATTCTTAAAGAAAAAGGGAAAAGGTCATGAAGTACGATTTGCAATTTGCGAAGTACGATAGTGGGAGTTTCGATGAGGAAGGGGGGGTCAAATTTCAATGGTTTTCAAGTGTTTTGCGTTAAAAAGGGTAGGGAAATCATGACCAATAAGAAAAAAGGAATAAGGTGGGATGGATATTCTAAGTGTTTCGAGCGATAAAAGGTGGGTGCAGCAATTGCAAATAAGAGGAAAAGGAGGGAAATGGAGGTGTAAAAACAATGTTTAGGCCATGAAGATAGAGATGGAAAATGAAGCAGGAAAAGTGCCACGGAGTTGCTGTGGGGTTTTAGCAATAATTCCTACAATCAACCTGCTAACTTATGGGCAAAGAAACACACAAATGCATAAAAATACAATGCAAATGGAGAATGAAAATTGGTAATGTAATTCTACTTTTAATCTCATAAACAATGAAGAGAGATCATTTTTTGGGTCTATGGGAAGGTTCACCCTCCTCGAGTTCTATTGACAGAGTTGAGAAGGGGGCCTTGATCCACAATTTTTTTAGTTTTTCCCCTCTATTCTATTAATCACAAGCAAATGAAACCTACAACAATGCACTAAAAGAAAAACTAAACAAGAACTTGAAGCATAAATGAAATTATCACAAGTAGAGCTAATGAAATGACAAAAAGCAGAGAACAAATATAGTAGAGAGGCTCAGGCACATGGATTTGGCCCTAACCCAAGAGCCTAGCTATCTGAATCTTAAATCAATAAAATGAAATCAGTCTGCTCATTTCATAAAAGAATAGCCTCATGCATTTCTGAAAGTTTGATCACTGAGTAAAATAATAAAAATCTCAATAGCTTACAACAACATTTCAACTAGAAATGACCCCTTCCTAGCTATATCTCTACTCTATTTATTCTACAGGACAGCTGCCAACAAGTCCCTATAAAATAGTGATTGAGTCAACTTGAATCCAGGTAAACAAAGATTGAGTGCACTCTTCTATGAGTTTCTTGGCTGCCTTTGGAACTCAAATTGTTGGAGAGAATCCGTGGGAATCCTTTGGCTGCCTTTGGAATTCGAATTTCTGTAGAGAATATTTGGGAACCTTTGGTTGCCTTTGAGAGTTAAGGAGGGTGGAAAATCCTCCTATAACTTCTCCTTGTTGTCTCCTCCAAGTCTTTATGATAAAATACTTACAAAAATCTTAATAATTCATGATTTTCTGCACTCAACCTCATGTTAGGTACTCAGAGTATGTTAGCCTTAATCACCACCTATACTAGCATCTTAAAACCAAATAATAATAAAAATGCAATTAAAAGAGATCTAAGAAGGAAAAAAGGTGACCATTAACCCCTCCAAATATGTCTAATGATGGAGCTCATCATCACTCCCCTACTGAATGGGTGCTCACCCTCTAAGCAACAAATCTTCCTCATGCATTTCCTTCAAGGCTTTGACAAACCCCCTGATTTCATGAGGAAGAAGTGTGGGAGTTTCCACAAGGGGGTAAAAACCATTATTCTTTTTTGCATTCTCCTATTCTCTATATTGTTCATCTGTGTCCTTTTCATCATTCAGATCCAGTAGCAAAGGTGGGCTGAGCTTTAGTCCCAGCCATTGGATATTTTTGGCCTGCATGTCCATATTGTATAATGGTTCCCTTTCCAATGCACCCCTCAGTCTTTCTGGAGTATGGTACTCCCTATTCTTGAGGCTGTGAGGGAGTTTGTTCCATCTCCTCTGGCTGACCATAATGCACTCATCTCCTATTTTCCTAGAAACATCATCAAAGTGGCCTATTACCTGTGTTTTAGTCTGAAGGTAGCTTTCCACTAGTGTAGGGTCCCTTTAAATCTCTCGACAATTAAGGATGACTCCTCTTCGGCTGAAAAATTTTGGTATGATATGTAAGGGTTGTCTATTTCTTCTTCTCATGACCCTCCATATATCTTTTTCTCTAATGTCCTCATTCATCATCCAAGATGCTAGAGCCATCAACTGCATATTCCCCATTGTAGGATTGGGGTCCCAAGTATCTAGACTTGTCAACACAAGGTTATGCACATAAAACTCTGCCATCTTTGCTTGATGAGCCATGTTAGCTTGCTTATAGAAATCCATGAATTTCCTACAATCTTGGAAAGGTAGGGATCCATGGGAGGCTAGAGTTTTGATTTGAAATAGGATCCATCACTCCTTGAGATACACAGCATATGAGTCAGAAGGGAATTTGTGTTGAAGGGCTTATATGCATAAGTCTACCATGGTGGTTACATGCTACCCTTTTTTTTGCAATTGCTTCTTCAGTGCTACATTCTCTACCTGTGCCTTCAACAAATGCTCCTTCAAAGCCGTTTCTTTGATGATTTCCTTCTTCCTTGGTTATTCTTCAATGATAGTCAACCTCGTGGGAGGAGTTTCTATCTCTCTCTGACTTATCCTCTAAATCTTGTCAGCTCTGAAATACATAGAGGTCTACATTTTTCTCTTTGTGCTCAGAGGTGCTAAGGTGGAAACTACTTCTTTGTCTTGAGGGGATCTGGTGTTGTGATGTGAGTCTATTTCTTGCTCACTTTCTACTACCTCTATGACTTCTATTTCCATCTCTTCCCTTTTTGCTTGGCCCTTTGTCTCTTCCTCTTCTTCTTCTTCTTTTGGTTCTTCTTGTTCCTCTTCTGGTTCTTCTTCTTTTGAGGCTAGGATAAAAGCTTCCCTTGGTCCCTTGCTACTGTGTTTGATACACGGTATACTTCGAAAGCTAGCTCGACTACTGGTGATGTTGTTTTGTTGTTTTTGTTGCACATTGTTCAAATATGTAACCCACTCTCGGTATTGTTGTGATGTGGGCTCGTTTCGGTCTCTTTCCAAAAAAAATTATCAATTCACTGGTTTGGATGAGACGGGATCTCTTTTTATTAGACTTCGCAACTAATTCTGGAGCGCTTATGTAACTCAGCTCAACTCCAGTTTTTGTTGTAGATAGTTGGACCCTGTTCTTGTTAATTAGCTGATGTTGTTTGTCTCCTCTCCTCATTCTCCTCTACTCCACTTGTTTTAATTTTTTTTATTTTTCATGCCGAGGTGGCGTGACTTTGCAGTTCTCCCTAGTCATTATTCATGATAGTAGCCAAGCTAGTTGGCCACCTTTCTGCCCCCTAAACTCTAAGTCTGAAAATTTAATTATTTCTAGCCATTATGGATGCATAGTGAGGGGTGAGAAGCTATACTTGAGTTTACCTGTTGTTGTCAAGGCATTTGCAGGAGCTAGAATTTGAAGAAAAGCCTCTTATATGTTGTGTTCTTCCTTATTTTCCTGTTTTCTAAGTGAGTAACTTGCTGAATGAGAAACTCTCTGAGTGAGTTACTGATATTATTGTTGTTTCTTCCCATTGTAGATGTTGTGTGGGGGTTCTCCAGATGCCATGGGTGGCACTCTTGTATTTCCTGGGGTCCTCTTTATAATCTCCTGTCTTTGTTTTTTTCTTGTTGTTCATGAACAGATTTGTGCGCTGTAGAAATTCCATGATGTCTGTAGCAATATATGTTTTGCTTTCCTTGCTACATTGTTCTCAGTAATGGAGGAATGTGGTGTATAGAGGTGATCAAGGAATTTATGAAAATGAATGGAGTGATTGATGGGATGAATGGTAAAATAGAAGAAGGGAAAAGAAGATGAATTCTTCCCTGTGTTTCCAGAAACCAGTAATAACCTGCAAAACAACAAACACAAAAAACACAGAGATGTAGATGTATATTTTTTGTTTTTTGTTTATTTTTATATTTTTTATATTTTTTTGAAAGAAATTGGGCTACCTACATGGAGGTTTTCAACCCACAAACTTTCCCTAGGCGCCTCAAAGAGGTTTTCACCCATGGATTTTTATTATTTTTTCTCTTTTTTTCAGGAGGTGTAGGAAACTATGGAGTTTCCCATCACATACATATCTTTGCTTATTGAATTTATGAAATTTTCTCTTGAAAAAGGCTTCTTGTAAATTTTAAGTTTGTGACCACTGATAAGAAAGGGGATTCCTTCCTCATTTATGGTTCTTTTGAACTGTGTCATTATCAAAAAAAAATTCCACTGTGTAAGGTCCCAACCATCTTGTCATCAGCTTGCCTTTGAAATATTTAAATATTGAATCATAAAAAAATTCCCAATCTCCTTCTTGGAAGGTCCTTTGATGTTCTTGTCATGCCAAACCTTCCTTTACAACTGAACTACCTCCGTGTGAAGAAGTGATTGCATTCTGAACTCATCTAATCCATTTAGTTGCAGCAACCTCTCTTTTTGGGCATTTGATAGATCTAGATTTAATTCAGCTACCATTCTTAAAATATTGAATTCAAACTCAACTGAAAGTAGAGTATTCTTGCCATAGACTGGTTCATAAGGAGTGAATCCTATTTTTGTCTTCCAAGTAGTGTTGTAGGCCCAATTAGCTCCTACCAATCTATCTACCCAATATTTTCTGTTGTTTCTCACAACCTTGGTGAGGGTGCTCTTTATAGCTCTGTTACTTACTTCCACTTAGCCATTCGCCTAAGGGTGATAGGTAGTAGAAGTTCTATGCTTAATATTGTGCTTCCTCAAAATATTCTCAATGAGGTGAGAGGTGAATTGTGCTCCCTAATCAGTGACTATTTCTCTGGGGTACCCAAACTTGTATAACACATTCTCCCTTAGAAATTCTTCTAATTTCTATTGGAAATTGGGTTCAATGCTCCCCATGTGTTTCACGACATGGACTAACCACCTCTCATGGATCCTTACTCTGGCAATTGTAGCGGAGACTAAATCCTACGGGTTTTGGTCTAATGGAAATTGTGATTCCAACAATTGGTATCAGAGCGACAGGTCTCGAGTTCGAAACTCACCCAGCTCACGTTGGGCTGGGATTGTTGGACATTGGGTTCAACAATCCCCGTGTGTTTCGGGACATAGACTAACTACCTCTCATGGATCCTAACTCTGGTGATTGTAGCAGATACTAAAGCCTATGGGTTTTGGTCTAACGACAATCATGATTGTGTTAGTGTGTTTGGTGCATGCATGTATGAAATCACACCAACTTAAGGGGTGTGGTTTACCCACTTAAGCTATTGGTCACAGGCAGAAAAAGAAGTGGAGTCAAGAAATTAATGGAACAAGCTAGAATCATAAACATACTAGATAGAGAAATAGAATGAATATATAAACTAAAACTAAACTAAAACTAAAAAAAATAAACAAAAGCTCTGAATAGAGTCAAACAACTGCAATAATCCAAACGGTGGCTCTTCGGCCCCTCTTATTGAGTGCTGGTAGGAAATGAGGATGAAACTTTAACCCTTTTTCCAAAGGGACCCTATAAAATGGGTTCTCAGTCCCGATGTAATGATGTTTTTACTTCCAAGCTTGCCTCGGTGCAAAGTCTCCCTCTCTCTACTGTGGTGGACTTAATTTGTTGGATGGCCAACAATTGAGTCCCCTCTATCTTTAGCTCCGGATCACACACTATTGGTATTGCTTGGAAAATTTTAGCTAGCATAACAATGTGTTCTCAAGTTATTCATCTCATGGTGGCCTTATATAGGAGAATTCAAATCCTCCTTCTCTCTCTTGGTACATTGTGGATGGTGACCCAAGAGAGGGGGATGATTCCTTTGTGTGCCACAAATATTCCATTGTGTGCTCCCTTGATGTCTAAGAAGGCTTTGGTGGTTAGTATGAATCTTAATTCCAAGCGTACGAAAAAAGACCACTTTAGCTGTGCATAACAAACAGCCCTAACAGCCAAGATGGCTGCTAATATCCTCAGATCTACAGTTAGGTGATCAAGAAAAATGCTGCAAAAATCTAAATCTATGCATTAAAAGACATTAAGCAGTAGAAAAAACAAGATTTACTCCATGCATCCAATAGACAAGACAAGAATATATTGAATGAATTTTGTATTAATGGCACCTGGGAGGAAAACACAAAAGGGTTTTCCCTATTCTCCTCAATGGGATGGGTTCTTGTAAGTCCTCAGCAGTTCAGATATAGAATTCCTCTCTCTTGATGGTGTATAAAACCCAGACAAAAAATGGTAGCAAAATATGACTATGATGGTGGATCAATAGTCAGACCAAAATTATAGATCCAAAGTGATCTTTAGGCAACAAAAGGTGATAAATGAATGGGAAAAGCCTTCTATTTACAAAAAAATATTGAGTTAGTCTAGATATTGGTGCATAATTAAAATTTTATTAACCAAATCAAGGTCCAACTTGTATGGAATATTTTATTATATTTGTTGGAGGGAAAAGGAATTTGACTTGGGTCAAATCCCTTTATTTGTAAATAATAAATAAATAAATGATTTATTTATCATTTTAAGGATGTGGTTGAGTAATAATCAAATAAATAATGATTTATTTAATTATTTAAGGGTGATTTAGTCATATTTAACAAAGAATATTATTTAAGTAAGGTTTAAATAATTATTCTTAGAAAATAATAAGATAAATAATGATTTATCTAATTAATTTCCTTTTTTGGGTTAAATATAACTAGGAATATTAATTAAACTGTTGTTTAAATAATCATTCCTTGAGGAAAATCAAACAAATGTATATTTATTTAATATTTCCTCATGGGGTTTCCTGTTTAGACCATAAACAACTTAATAAAGGTGGTTTACTAAGTTATTTTCATAGTGAAAGAAATTTCACTTAGGATAAAATTGGTCTTACATGGTGTACTTGGGTCCATCTAATGATAATAGGTTAGATGACCAAAAAATGGGGTAACAGATTACCCCCAAGCGTGCGGGCATTAGGAGCTAATCATATGACTGAAGTACGTTGTAAGAACTAAATCACTAGACATCGAAGGGGAAGTCAAAGAGAGAGAAGTATAAGGTAGACCAAAGTGCTGAAAGAACTAGACCCTGAGGAGGTGAGACTTACAGGTGCGACAAGTCTCTTTGATGAGTAAGTACCTATGCTATAGGTGGTAGGGGAGGCATACCTATGCCCGCCGAGGAAAAGTACAAACAATAAGGCGTCCGAAAAACCATGGGACTGGCCAATATGGTACATGCTGGCATAAACATGAGCCAAATAAACAACATGATAATGAATCCCACATACATATTGTGCCTCGGATAACAGCTAGGATTTGTACAATGATATCTTTGTACATGAGATATAAATGCAACCTAGATGCCCCTGAAAATAGGAAAGGGCTCTGAAAATATGACTGATATATGCAAACAAAAAGGCGCTGCAAGCAGTTGAGGCCAACATCATCAAATGTATGGAGCTGCATCAAAGGCTGTAATGAAGAGGTCATCCGAGTGTGTGGGGGGCTACCTATAGGGCCACACCCTCATGAGGGCTGAGACAACTCACACACACCCGGGAATCACCGACATCAGCTGTTGCATCACTGAACCATCAAGTATACAGATCTCGATCATGTTGAAAGGAGCTGGAGCTGAGAAACAATCAAGTCAAAGGGAAATAAGGAGTCCCTTTGCCTGATCCGAGGCATCGAACAAGAGTGGAAGCTGGAACCAAGGTACACCTCCCTCTAGACCTGTCTTCTTGAATGAATGAGCTGATGTCGATAGAAGGAGGTCTACCATAGGTGAGGAAATAAGGGATCCTCAACTATGGCACGAGAAAAAATAGTAGAGCGACTGATAGAATGACACCAATGATGATGATGAAATGGGGGGTACTGAGTAGTGAACATACGACTTCCCTTGTTAGAGCATAAAGGGCATGGATGACCTGGCAGCGACTGACACAATATCATGATGGATAGGGGGCAGTGGGAATGAAGGCCATAATGTGTGACACGAGAGAGGGACCAAACAATGAAGGATGGAGGATTATAATGGGATGCAAAGCGACTCAGGATAAACTCCATGAATGAAATGATGACTCAACTCAGATGCGCTAAACAAGGGTGACTCGATGGTGCTGCCACACAGAAAAGGTCCAATGGGGACCATAAAAACATGAGTACAAGATGGTAATTCACGACGAAAATCGACACGAGCGTGGACAAGTATGGAGGCAAAGTGGTGCCTCTGGTACGAGTGTTGCAAGTGAAGAAATTCGATTTTGAGGAGGGGTGAAGTGACACTTCTTGAAAAAATGTGTCCTGAAGTAGTATCAAATCACTAAAAACTAACAAATACCCATTTGGGGGCTTGGTGAGAGCTTTCCAATGGTATAGATGGTTCACCAAACTGGGCTATGGTTTGGCCGTAGCAGGCGAAAGAAAAAATTAGGGGTTTTCTTTTAATAAGGCATTTTCCCTCCAAATTCACTCATTTGCAAGTGGAGCTATGGTGAATGTAGTGGGGAGAGAAGGCCCTAAATCTTGCGGTGATCATATCAAACAAACTAACCATTGGAATTGAGATCCACCAGTTTCAGGTAAGAGGCCTAATCCTACTCTTTCATTTTAGTGGATTAAAGATCAGTTTAGGTAACCAGAGCTCATGAATAGGCCAGGTCACACTTTTGGGGGTCTATTCTGCGACTTGGGTAGCAGGTACTGGGCAGAAAACTGTGACCTGTCCCAGGAAATGACGTGAAAAGTGGGACCTGTCAGAGGAAGGGGGTTTTAGTGTTGTTTTTGGTTGAGATCTGGGATTTTTATGGTTAAGGGGCATAGGTGCCCCCAAGCATGTTGTGGTCATGCCAAAATTTATTTAGAAAAAAGGGGAATCTAAACACATTTTAATGATGTGGTGCACCAAAATTATTTCCGTTATGGTTATGCAATTTGAGAAAGGGAATGGAGAATTACCAATCTCTTTTGGTACTGCATATATGAATCAAATGGGCTTTAAGTTTCTAGATTGGCATACATGGTGTCACTATCCCAAAGAGAAGATTTGGAGATAATGAACTGGTGCTCTCCCAGAAAACTCATAGGTTGGTTAACAACAATGTTGAAGGGACTGGGTTATTTATGTGATATGAAGGAATGATGAGGGGTATCATCCCTAGAGTGATTTGAAGTGATATGGGAATCTAGAGTTTCTTCTAAATGTGGAAGAATAATGGTACTAGAGTCGACACGACCATATACACTAGGAGAGTTGTGGAAAATTTATTCGCTTGGTTTCTCAAATATGGGTGTCCCCTTACCCAAACATTGGGTGTCAATGTAATGTCCACAAGATTTATGTTGTTTGAATGCATGGGTTAGATGTAAGGGGGGATAGATAAAGTCAGGGGTGATGACTACTTCCATAATGTCGTCATCGTAATAGAAGATGGGGTGACTGGTGTAAGAAATACCACCTAACGCAACGAAGCTACCTGACTCATCATCATGAGAAGAGAGTTTCACATGCACATCGTCACAAGTGGTGATAGAAGAGTAAGAATATAAAGGATATATTGATGTTGACCCTAGGGTGATCGCTGAAGGGAGGTCAGGCGAAACATCAGGGGAAGTCTCCAAGGGGACTTCCACTGAGGGTGATGATGATAGGTAGCAAATGGTGGAAGAAGGCTCCATCATCTTGACATCAGGAGGAGGAATGTCAATGGGATCATTCATGTCCTCTGGTTTTGCCGAAGCAAAATGTGCAAATAAGGGAGCGGTGGACTCGTTGCACTTGGCCTTAAATTGGTGAACTGCCTCCAAAGAGGAGTGGTACTCTTCAAGGCGGGGACAAAGGCGGGTATAATGGCCATGGAGATCACACAAAGCATAGGGGTGGTTGGTTTGAATAGTATTTGGGCTCCTGACTGTAGTCACAAAAGGGACAAAGGTTTCTGGGACCGTAGACTTAGGGGACGCGACATTAACCATGGGCTTGAGATGAGGCAACTCCGGACAAGTATGGGTGGCATAACCGAAAACATCACACAAATCACACTGGATGGTATGCTTTGGAGGTTGGGGGGGCAGGGTTTGTCAAGGAAGCCTTGTCTTTTGATGCCTTCTTGTGAGCTTTTCCCTTCTTACTGGAAGTGGTCGTAACAAGAGGTGGTTCCTGTTGAGGTGGTTGAGGCACTGTTGCAGCGGGAGAAGTCGTGGGGACCGGTTGAACTGGGGTCAAAGCAAGATAAGGTTGGGGTTAACCAGGCAGGGTAGTGGCTAGAGGATCAAGGTAATAGAACGGAATCCCAAGGGTCAAGTTAGGAAGAGAGAGGGTGGCCATGACAGGTACTTTGCAGACTCCTGCGGGAGGAGCTAGGAACGGTATCTGACTAGAGGGGTAATGGCCAGACGGGACTACTCCTAAATGGCTAAGGCATGGTGGAACCATTCTAGGAGAGTAAATAGGCTCATGGATACCAGCTGAAGGGCCAGGAGGAGGAGGTCCAAAAGGCTGAATCGAAGGGCTAGGAGTAGGCTACGAGGGGCGAGGAAACTGCTGACTAGCCGAGGCGGGCCGCTTGAGGGCAGCCTGAGACGATTGCATCATGCAAAAATTCGATGAGCTAGGATCAGAGATACGAGGAGGAAGACTAGGGAATGTCCCAAGAAATGAGGAATCTTTGTAGACTCCAGGTAAGACACTAGTCAAAGGATCGACGGTTTGCTTATTGGCCACTGAAGAGATGGTGGATACAGAGGAGGTTTGAGACTTCGGTTCGTAATATGTCAACTGGTCAATGGTGACTATCTTTCCATTATGAGGGAAGAAAATCTTGTGGTGAACTGCAGATGGGACAACATACATCGCATAGGTGTAGCTGCAACCCAATAGAATTTTGTAATCTAAGGGAGCATCTATGACTTCTATGTCAACGCAAAAAATCTTACCCGCAAGAGTAATAGGAAAATTTCGGAATAATCCAATGGGCTGGGAGGCGTGTCCATCCCATGCTCGGAGAGTAATCATGGAAGGAGCCAACTCAGGTGATCTGATTTGCTTCCAAACCAAAGCGAACATCACACAGGTGGATGCCCCCTCATCAATAATGCACCAGGAAACGTTGGCGTTCCGAATCTTGACTGGGATTTGGAAGGCGACGGAAGCAGGGAGAGGAGGATGTTTTGACAGGTCAACATCAAAGACAATCAATCGATCATTGGAAGGATCTACGATGCCCATGGCAGATAATAGAGATTTTCGTTGTGAAGGGCATGACTGGAGGAGTTCTAGCGTTGAAATGGTAGCAGGCGATTGTGCCAAATCATCTACTATGCTATATGAATGGGCAGCTTTGCCAGAAGCAGCATTTCAGCGTAGTGGTCCTTTAGGAATCTTGGTATGAACCTTCGCCTTAGGTTGAGGGATATGCAAGGGACCATTAGGTGTCGAAAGAGGCTCTGTAGGGACCAAATAAGGTGGCTTGTGGATAGACGTAGCGGGAGGTTTGTTGTACTGATGGGACTGAGTCTGAATATTGGTGTCTATGGTTAGAGGTTGGGCAGAGTTCATCATGAGAACCTGGTAATCAGAGGTACCAAATGGAAGAGGTTGAGTGGCCACCTATCCTTCAGGTGGTTGGGTAGCCACAAATCCCTGTTGTGCATCCACTTGCTCCTGAGGGGGCAGTGGCTGCTATTGCGGGGGTTGAGAAGGCAAGGGAGGCAGAGGTGCTAATGTTGGAGGAGCTAGAGCACCAAGTTGCGATATGGATAATAAAGAGGTTGGGTAATAGTGTGGTAAATAGGAGGTTGGGCAAAAAGAGGAGGCAGGCCGTATCCTGGATACGTGCTACCCGGAGGGGGAAAAGTGCAAGATGTGCTGCCTCCCCCAAGAAAACCATAGCCCATGGGAGGTTGAGCGAATGGATAAGAGAGAGCTCCAATGATACCATCAGTGGCATGAGGTGCCCTCGGTGCATTGGCACCAGTGGGTTTGGGAAGATCGGGTAGAACGGTATAAACATAACCCGACTGAGCATAGATCAGGTAATATTTTAATGCCATTTGGAGGGCAGCTTCTTCGGTTTGAGGAAAATGTGATGTGACATATTTCCCGATAGGAGGCAAGAGAGATCTAAGGAACCAGTCCATGTAGACACAGTATTAAAAGGTAGGGGATTGACATAAGCTCTTTCTTCTCTACCATTCTTGGACATGATTGGATAGGCGGGTTGTAGATGATTGACGGAAAGAAGTCAAAAGTTCGATACCAGTGTCATAACGAAGGGGAAGCTAGAAGTAAGACAAAAAATCCTAGGCATGAGTCTCAAAGGTGATATAAGAGGGAGTGGCCTGATCGACATACCACTTAGAATCTTCACCTGGAAGCTTTTGTTGGAACAACCGAAGATGGACAGAGTCATCAGTAATGGAGTTAGACGAACACCACATGTGGAAAGATCAAACATGATTTGGAGGATATTCTCCAGCAAGGCCTTCAAACTTTGGGATGTCGGAAGGGAGCTTTGTCAGCATAGTAGGCCAACTAGTGTCATTGTGTTTAGGGTCATTTATCAACTGGTCAAAATCGGGGAGGCTGAGGCCTACCATGAAGGGGAGCAAGGGCACAGTCGGGGTATTGTCCGTTGCGGTCCCATTAGTGATATTCCCAGCCTGAGGGTCGGGCCTACCACTAGCATAAGGTCCTACACAAGAAATGGTGAAGGTGTTAGGGGGAGAACTGAAGGTGGAATGAGAAGGATAACCCAAAGGAACAGAAGAAGAGTCAGTGTGTAGACTTGGTGGAGGACTAACTCGAATCCTACGTAGGGGAGTGCGTCTTCTTACTGGAAATTGAGGATGAAGGCCAAGAAGTCTCTTGGATAAACACCTTGGTGGCGTAATGGTGATGACACAACACAACACAAAGGAAAAAGAGACTGACAAGGGCAGGGAGGTGTAGGATCAACTGATTTCAATGTTGAAATAAGGGCAGGGAGGTGCAAGATCAACCGATTTCAATGTTTTAGAGTCTTTTCTTGGCAGTGTTAACCAAGCCCCTTTTTGCTTAGGGTGTGTGTAAAAGTGTGTAAATTTTAATTTTTAAACCCAACCATTTTTAGAGAAAAATAAAAAGTGTGCTGTATAGATGCAAATAAACCTGCAAATGACAGTATATAGGCCTGCAAAAACAGAAAATAAACAGGTAATAATGCAATAATCTAAACCCAAGGAAGCGGGTCTCTCAACAAATAGTCTATAGGTGAGTAAAAAAATAATCAAAACACACTAAAAAATCTAATAGATCTAAGGTCAAGAGGGATAGGGATCTAAAAGACAAAATCTGCTGGAAAGTGGTGCGGAAAACAACAACAAATCGGAGGAAAAATTGTTATAAAAAAGGTGGCGAAAGGCTATCTCCTAAAGGGAAATGGAGTGAACCCTAGAGAAAAACCAAAACTAAGCTAGATGAGGTGATTTGGATGGGTAACAAGCTGATCTGAAGCAGATCTGAAGGTGATGTATCAAATCTGAAAAAATGGCTAAAGACTCTGAAATTTTAGACAACCTGCAAAAGCAAAAATTCTTCCACGAAAAGTGGAGGGTACTGAAGCCCTAGGGGGCTAGGTTCCCACTTAGTTGAGAAAAACAGAACAAGTATAGGTCCAAAATTGGCAAAGACGGAGGTCATACAACCCTGAACAGAGGCTCACACAAACCCAGAAAACTTTCAGAAAAATCCCTGCAAAAATTCCAGGTCGTAGTTTCTAACCTTTTTTCAGGAGAGGTTGTAGTTTTTGGGCTGAAAAGTGTGTATTGAGGGTCCAGGTCATAGTTTTTGGGTCAAAAAGTGAGACCTGCACTTTCGGCACTCTCGGCGGTAGGTTTCAGAAAAATTTACTGTCTTAGCTGTTAGTCATTAGTATTTTTTACATGTTGTTGATGACTAGATTCCTTAGCTAATTTTTCTAGAAGCTAATATCAATCTGTCAATTTTTCATCTATAAAACACCCCAAACAAAATTTTTTCCTCCTACCCCTCCCTGTCAATCTATGATGAGAACAATCTTCAGTTTTCAAGTCATATCTCACTTCAGCAAAGTCTCCCTGTCTATAGCTATCATAACTTCACTTCTCTGTTATCATTTTCCCTTGTTTCTCATTCCATTCACTATCCGAAAGTTGACAAAGTGTCTGCTCCTCTATCCTTGATCATCTTGTCATATGAAAATCTGATCATGACTAAGAAAACACTCAGAATTTGTGACTATTGTCTCTAATTTAGATAGTGGTGTTTATGGATTTTTTCCTTGGCTAAGATATCCTAAGCCAAAAAGCCTGTGTCTAGTACCAGTCAGCCATGAATATTTCCCTGTTTTACAAAACAAGCCTTGATCTATCCATAGTTCGCGCACCACTAAGAGGTCACTTTGTCTCATTTACGAAAAAGTTCAACAAAGATCCAAATCAGGAAAAGATAAGGATGTTCACTGTCTAAATAAATATGCTTGGATCAGGCGAAATCTCCATGAAACACCAAAGGAGCTCTCCAAGGTTCAAAAGCATATGTTTTTACTCTCTGCAGGGCTGTAATTGAATGATGATCAGAGTGAAAATGGAAGCAAAGGATCAACTGAACAAGTTTCTCATACTGAAATATTTTTCTTTTAATAATCAGATGGAGAGTTGTAAAGTAAAGAGAAGCAAGTGTACATGGTTCAAATCCAAAGGCTGCCTGAAGAGCAGAGATCATTCCTAAAATCAAATGAACATAAAATAATAAGTGATGCTAATCAGCAGTGCTCCATAATCTCCTCCAAAAGCAGTGTTGCATAAACTTTCCAAAGGGCATCATCATGTAGGGCATAAGAAGACAACTTGTTCTTATGTTACCTTCAACCTGGGATGTGAACATTAGTCAAAGGAAGTTTCAATATACCTCTGAAAACACAGTTAAGGGAAAAGCTAGTTCAATGATGTCTAGCAGTGAACACTCTCCATGTACCAATCACATTGCTTTTGGTCTAGATTTCAAAATGATATTTTACAAAAGGGATATACATCTCAGAAAATGCCTCATAAAGCAAGAGGATATTAGGTTCAAGAGATTTTACGAATGATAAATGTCAAATTTCACTTTGTTTCCTATTGATATTTTTCAAGAAAACATACAGAGCAAGGTACAGTGATTGAAATAGATGAATATCCTATGTATAATGATAACCTCCTTCAATGATAAGTAGAGGGTTAGAAACACATGATGGAACCTCCTTCATATAAAAGCAGAGGGTTAGAAAAATATTGCAGTGGCTTCCTTCACAAACAAGCAGAGGGTCAACAATGTTTCAAGTGACTTCAGAGGTTGTTTTGTGCCACCTCCTCCAAGGATGAATTAGAGGCTATAATTTTGATTAAATTAGCCTCATCTGAATGGTAAAAGAATTAGACTAAGTTCTGTTTCCAGTGACTTCAGCAACTGATATAAAGAGATAGTCCACCCAGATGATTTATGTGGAAAAGGGCATTCTTGTTTTTAGACAGATTCATTATGGTTTATCAAGAATTAATCCCTCCAAGTGAAGAATAAAGGGAAAGTGCCAAAATTTATTTTCTCACCTCATTTAAAAGAGAAGAGGGAAGATCAACAAAGGTTAAAATTTGTTTGAAAAAGGAAAGATATTGTGTTTCGAGAAAATCTTCAGTTTGATGACAAATACAAAGGCAAAAATAAAAAGTCACTAAAGGGTCGGTTCAAACATTTAAAAAAGGCTATAGAAATCCTCAAAAAAAGGTTTTTACGTATCATTGTGCACTTGGCGAAGAAAGAGTTTTCATTCTTGAAGTATCGGGCCATCACCGTGTAGAAAAGTTAGGTCGCGACGCGCCTGCAGAAGCGCGCGATGCGCATGTAATAGCCTACAGAAGAAAAATACAAGCGGCGTGACGTGCCTGTAGGAGAGCGCGACGCGCCTATCTATTCACTTGGCATTCAAGAGGCACCCAACCCCGCCCGACATTCATAGGGCGCCCAAGGCCTGACCCGATAGCGTTCAACGCTACGCGCTTGCGCACAGGAGCGTAGCACCGCTCAAACTGCCTCCAATCCACATCAAATCAGATTTTTTGCTAACTGAAACTTTCTCCAAAACTATACCATACATTTCAAGAGGTATTTACTATTTTCGTCACCTAAAATTTTGAGTTTGAAGGGTTCTAAGAGTCAATTTGGTTAAGGAAAAAGGCACAGTCTTATGAAGGAAAAAAACACAGTTTCTCTAGAAACCGCCATGTTTGCTAAAATACAACAAAACAATGATTAAGGAAAAAGGCTATTGTTTGATTGCAAAGGCCTATTTTGCTTAAGAAGCCAGGAATAGTTTTTTGAAAAAGGAAAAACAGTTTTTCAAAAGGAGAAATGTCTATTTTGTTTAAGAAGCCAGGGCACAGTCCAAAGAAGAAAAACCTAGTTTTTAAGAAAGTGCCTATTATCAGTTTGCAAAATTTGTTTGGTGTTAAAGGTTAAAGGATAGAGGTTAGTATTTTCACAACAGAAAAGGCACAGTCCTTAGGAAAGAAAACTATTTTCATTAAAAGAAACTGGTTGCTAGTTAATACAAAGATATAGTGTTAAAGGAAGTGTTTTATTTTTAGTTCATTTTGAAGGCTTGTCTTGATAAAAGAGTGAAAGAAATCCTAAAACAAAGCTATTCCTCGAAACAAAGTCAGCAAGGGGGGATTTCACAAAAGGTTTGAGCCTGTGACAACTCAAGAAGTAAATGAATCTCCTTCAATTCTTTTTAACTTTCATGACGTGGGCTGCCTTGATTTTTTCCAAAAATTCCAGGAGGTCACCATTTACCCTCCCTTAACACAACTGTTCACCCTGAGGCTGCAAGGAAAGCATTTCCACTTAGTAGGTATGGACTTTAAACTCACTCCTAGGGCTGTCTCCAAAGCAACTAAGATCCCCTATACAGGAGAAAAATGGTTCAAACAAGAATACCTAGATCTGGATCACTATAAACCTTTCTTAAAACCAGACCATCAGGATGCTTGCCAAGCTATATTTCCTTTTTCTCACTTATTGAGCAGCTATGCCCCCCTCATGAGAGTCATCATGAAGTATTTCACATGTGAAGGGAGGTTTTCTTGGATTTATTCCTATCACAGCAGACTTCTCATGCATTTCACAAGAACTAAGTTGCTGAACCTACCTTTCTTCCTCTGCAAAAGCATAGAAAAAATGTCCTCCCTTGTTCAAAAGAGACCTCCTGCTCAGCAAAAAGCCAGTCTTTTCCATCATTCCCTCATCAAAATCATCATCCTTCACCAGCTTGAAAAGAAAGGAGTGTCTTGGGAGACTTTCATTTCTCATCCAGATTTTTCCATTGCCTCTTCATCTCATGGCCCATCTCACATATCCTCCTCACCCTCCACTCACTATGTCTCTCCTCGATCAAGTCAAAATACTCCTCAAAGGGAAACCTCACCCATTATTGACAGTGAAAAAGAGTAGTCTTTTGAGAGTAGGCATGAGGTTCGTGGTGATGAGTAACATGGGGACACTAAGAAAATTATTGAGCATGAACCAAGTGACAAATCACAAGGCAGTGACCATGAGCAACAAACTAGTGATGGTGAAGACAAACAGGGCAGTGACCATGAGCAACAAGCTAGTGGTGATAGAGAGAAAAGTGAAGAGGTTCAAAGCAGTGATGAAAGACAAAGTGACCATCAGCAACATAGTGATCGGGAGAACGGTCCTCAAGGGAAAAATGAAGATCCTAAGCAAGGTATATAAACAGTAAAACAGTCCTCAAACAGACAGTGAGGGAGGTGACAACATGCAAAGTGATGATGGTGGAAACCGACACACAGAGTCTAAAGGAGACAGTCATAATGAAGGCAGCCCTGAACAAGGTCAAGATAGTGATGAGAGTAAACAAGGCAGTCTACAGGTAGACAGTAAAGATGGTCAAACAGCAGAAAAGGATCATGAAGCTAACAACCCTAAAGAAAATTTTCTAAACAACACTGATGAGGTTGAAGGCAACATATGTCAAGAGGTTCAGAACAGTGATAAAGGTGAATCTAGTAACCCCAAACAAACTCAAAACAATGAGCAGGGCAGCAAAGCAGTTGATGATGAAGGCAGCGATATGAAAAATCAAGTTGAAAAAATGCAAGTAATCAAACCTCCTCTCTCTTCTCCTCAACACAGACAAGAGCATGTGCTATTTTCCTCTCCTAGGCAAGGGGCCATGACTCTTCCTCCAAATGTGGTGAAGCCTAAAAGCACTAAATCCACAAAGAAGAAAATCACTCCAGCAGTGACTAGAAATGTCACTAGAGCGCTAAGGAGTAGAGGCAAATTTCCTAAGAAGAGAATTGTTGAATTGCCAAAGAGAAAAATAACAAAGAAGTCTATCCAAGGCAAGGGTAAAGAAAAAGAGGAACAACAGGAGAGTAGTCATGAAAAGGAAAGGGAGTTTGACATCATACAGATAGATAGTGATGCTGGAGATGATGAAGCTAGAATTCTTGAGGCTCTTTTGCAAAACAAAGAAGCCCAAATTCATGACTTAGAAGCTGATCTAGAAAGGTCAAAGGACCTCATACATGTTCTACAAATGAAAAATAAACAAATGAGTGGTCAAATGGCAGTTTATGAGGCCCGAGCTTTCAAATACCAAAGGGAAGCCTACAAAGCACAAATCAAGCTTGAAGATTATATGGACGAATTTGATGATACTGAAGAAGAAGAGTAGCTAATGAGAAAGAGGCCTAGGACTATGGGTCTTAGGAAAGCTTTGGAGAAAAATAAGGAAGAAGAAGCAGCCCTTGTTTGATCTTATCCTCTCACACAATTGTTCGCCCAAGAAATAGAAAATGATAAAGAATCATGGCTTGAAAGAGCCAACAAGCATTTGGAGGATAAATTAGAGAAATAAAATAGAGACTTGAGTCTACAAAAGAAGATGACCAGGCACTACAAGAAATTGAACCAATTTGCCCGAAGAAAGCTCAAACTTGCTCAAGAAAGGCTCAAAACTGCCCGAAAGAGGCGCCCAGTAGAAAAAGTGGAGAAAGAAATATCTAGGCATAAATCTTGGCCTCAGCTTCCTTGCATGCTTCTAAGAACCCATAAGGGGCTTGCTCACCAAAATTGAGCAAATTTTGACATGATTTTGTTTTTTGTGTTTTTTGGCCCTAATTGCACATTTTTCTAGGCGCTGCCATGGGTGCTAGGAGAATCCTCAGCTCATGAAAGTCATTTTTTTTTATGGATTAAATTTAGGGGCAGCTACTCACAAATTTTCAGATCCAAAGGAGGTGTTTTGGTTCCCCAAAGAGGCAAAAAACAGTCATTTTTTAGCTTTCCGCCTCACATATCAGCAAGGGCTACTTTCTAGTTTTTTTCCACTCAGTTTAGTTTTTGACAGATTTTCCAACATTATTTTGGGAAAAATCAAGTAGTTTGAGAAATTAGATATCTAGGGCTTTCCAATGAGCCATCATGGGCCTCGTTTAGACATCGGCAAGTCCTTCAAAATTCCTTTGCAAGACAGGAAATTTTCTGCTGCTACGCTCCTGTAGCATTTTGGCAAAAAAGGCAGATTTCTAAAGATGCTCATCCAAATGTACATTAAGCATTTTTTAGCACTTTTCATTCATATAAAGTCAATTTTATTTCATTTTTTAGCATTTTAAGATATTTTTAAGGATATTTTGTGCCTTGGGCTTTGCAAAGCCTCAAGGACAAGTTTAGATATTTGTTTTTGGCCAATGGCCTTCTAGTTGCCTTGGTTGGGTTTCCTCCTCTTTGGCCTTTATATTCCAAGAGGATTCATTGTAATAAGGGGCTGAACTTGATGTTATAGAGCAATACATAGTATTATAAGCTTTGAAGAAATACCTTGTCTCATGAAGTGGATGATTTCTTGTTTGACTTGGATGGTGGAGGAGGATTGTTTGTAGGATTCCATGGCTTGGTGAATGGTATTGTGTTCCTTATCTATTATGTTTCATTAGTTTATCATACATGTTTTCATGCTTCTTGCTTGCTCTAGGTCAGTAAAGAATAGATTTGAGACATGCCCATGGAGGCACCTCGAGTTTGCTGATTCATTACAGCTTCTATGTTTTTCTTCTTTCTTGGTTATGTCAAAGAATTCTTAATTTCTCTTTGGTACCCTAAGAACATGTTATCAGTTTCATTAATGGTTATTATGTATGCTATCTAGTATGATTCATGATACGCCCTGCTTACTCATAGCTAACCAAAACTCCATCTCTGAAATCTCTCTTTGAAGTGTTGGTTGTCTAGTTAATTCAAAGAGGTATTGTTTCGATCTTGCCCTTTGCCCATGCTCTGCAGTCTTATTTCAAAGTTCCCAATAGCTCAAAATATGATGTTTAGGAGTTCCCTCTTCATATATTGAGTTTTTGTTTGTCTTATTTATTTTCCCAAAAGTCTGAAGGTGATTTTCCCAAAGTTAGAGGGTCTTATACTTCTATGCATCGCCTGATTGTTTATTTTCTGCATCTATCAGTTTGAGTTTCATTTATAGTGATTAATGGTTAGCCCTACCACATGAATTTTTGTTGTAAAACTATTTATGTTTTAAAAACCTCTTTTTATTTCACAAACTTAGTGTCCATCTCATTTCACTTACACCCAAAGAATCCATTTATCTCGACCAAATCAGCCCTGCAATATACCTTGTCCACCATTTGAGACAGTCTCGACCTTTTCGACCCGATAGCCCAGTTGATCTAACCATATTGTTATCTAGTTATCCTTTAATTAATTCTCCCTCAAAAAACCTAAAACAAACCAAAACATACTTAACAACTAGCCCAAAATCAAATAAATAGAAAGCAAACAAGTTTACATCCTTTGCACAAATAGAGAGAGCCCTCTCTGAGTCCAGGAAGGCTAGGTCCTAGGGCTCCAAAGTTGGTTTGATGTTACCTTGTCATTTGGCTTTCCAATCTGCCAAATCACAGGACCCTAACATGATGGTGATCACGGTGGGACCTACTGAGTACATGACAGTCTAGCAAACTCTTGTAGAATCATTAGTCCTTCAAAATTAAACTCAGACAAATAGCCTAAGAAATCATTTAGAGTAAACTCTTATTGTTTCACCATCTTAGCAAACTGATGAATCGGGTTTAGAACACTCTTACAAAATAGGTTGCATATAAAAACTTAGAAAACCCCAAAAAACATCCCTAGATTGGGATTTTCTCAGTTATTGGTGGTGGACCATAAGTACATATCTCTAAAAACAACAAAAAATCCACCTGGCAACTCCACTAGCCTCCAGTAGGCCTAATACTCCATAAAAAACCAAAAATTCATAAATCATACTATCTTGTTGACTTACCTTTCCAAAAAACTCAAATTTCATGATGCAGCCTCTGAAATCAGTGACAAACTAAGTACAGCTTAGGGATTCAGAAATCTTCATCTAAACGTAGGAAATCAACAGAATAACTTGCAAATAGAACTATAGCTTCCTCAACAATCTAGCAAACTGTTGAACTAAGTTTTAAGTCACTCTTGCAAGTTTCCACTTCAAAATTTTCTAGAAAAGCATTTTCCTAAAAAAAATCTTTGTCAGTATTGGTGGTGGACCATAAATCTCAAGAAAATCCACCTAGCGACTCCACTAGCCTTCATTTTTTTTTTACCTTACTCACATTAGCGAAACCTCTAGAGAGGACAATCATCCAAAAAACAATCACAACTATCACCCTCTCTAAACTTTGACTTTGAAATATGGCTTATGAAGAATTAATACTAGATCTCATCCACACCCGGATCCCCCTATCATAGTTGATGACCCAGAAAATATTTTTTGGAAAACTTCTGAAACTGGTAACTTAGCTACCGATAGGACCATCCACAAAAGAAGCTCTGTACATGAACATCTTACATCCTTGCAAGATTCCCAGTTTGACTTGAGTTCAGAAAAAACCCTTTTTAGAAGCAAGTCACAAAGTAAAATCAACCTTGAAGATCTTGAGCCCTTAGATTTGCAGCAGAGTCATAGCAGAGAAGCCTCACCCACTACACCTCCTGATTTTTAGCTTCTCCACCACTTTGGCTCTTATCACCCCAAATCTGCTCAGAATCAGTCCACAAGTCCAAATACCTCCGCCACACCCATTTAGACCACCACTGTGCACATCACCTCATCACATACCACAAACCCTCATACTGTAAATCTACCATCAACTCCCATCATGGCAGCTTGGTATGCGCCCTTAGTATTACTACTACAATTGGTACCTTTGCAAAATGATTACCAATCCTGAATCCCACACTTCACTGGAACTGAGGCTACTACTACTCAACAACATGTAGATAGAATCAGCGATGCTTTTGACTACATGGAATTAGAAGATGAAACCATAAAGATGAGAATGTTCGCCCAAAGCCTAAGCGGAGAACCCAAGAAATGGTTTAAAAGCTTAGCTCCTAACAATATAAATGATCTCCCAGCACTTTACCAAACTTTCATAAACAGGTGGGAAATCAGGAAAAACCCCATCCAAATCCTTTCCGAATATAACAATATTAAAAGGAATATGGGGAAAAGTGTTTAGGACTATTGCACTAGATTCAACAGTGTCTATAACGCCCTCCCACCTCACATGAAACCTCCACTTGGCTCAGCATTATAAAAATTTCCCAAAGGTTTCGATCTAGATATGACATACCAACTAAGAGAAAGAGACCCCGCAACTTTAGAAGAAATGCAAAAGGTAGCTATTAGTGCCGAAGCCAACCTAGCTAAAAAGAGAGCTAAGATCAGATCAGAAAATAAAGTCACATACCGAGATGAGGCTATACCTTTAGTTTCCTCCTCAGATCCCAGAATAGACAACCTGGGTAGATCCATGGAAAAAATGTGGGAAAGAATAAATCTGAATGAAAAAGCACCTCTTAAGGACAACCAGCCAAACCCTCGAAACAGAAACCGGAACCAAAACTTTAGAAGAGACCCGCCTCAAAACAAACCAAGGGAAAATGACCAATAGATCAGGCCACCTTTCAATGAAAACTATGTTGATGAGTTAGAAAGAGATATGGAACCACTTGATGAAAATCACTTAAACCTGATAGGTTCTGATAGCGAGGATGAGGTTTTCCTCATAGAAGAAGAACAAGTTTTCTTCTCCTCAAATCAAAATGAACCAAATTATGAGGACCCCGAAGATCCTGAGGTAGGATTACAAAACAATATAATGGAAGTCCACAGGAAATATGATCTTAGGAGTAAGAAAAACCAAGACAACTCTAAGAAAGGTAGCTCAGACACTGTTGTTACCAAAACCCCCGATACCATTATTAAAAGAACATCAGATAGTAACAAAATCATGGCTAAGAAAACTGACCAAAACAAAGACAAAGCTAGTCAGGCAAGCCTTGATCCAAACTGTCCTAGTACCTCTACTAAGATTCCCAAAACAACTGTATTGAACAAAACCCCAAATCAAAATCAGCAAATTAATAATATAGAGAAATTCATGGCTGAAAAAACTGAAGCAAATCTATCTAAACTACAGGCACCCTTCAATTTTGAAGGGGAGATCGCCAAAATTAAGATCACCATGCCTCTCACTGAACTTATTGCCCAAATATCATACAAATCTCAAGTGGTAAAAGTCCTAAACATAGGAAATGATGCAGATACTTTACACCTAGCTGATGATACCCCTAAGGTGTTGTTTAGACCAAAAATAGAAGGAAAATATCAAGAGGGAACCACTCTTCCTTTTTACATTAGTCTGAATATACATGACCAAATCCTACATAATGCCATGCTAGATTTTGGGGCCTCTCACAATCTCATGCCGAAAGTAGTAATGGAAAGATTAGGCCTAGAAATAACAAAACCTTATAAAGACTTATATTCATTTGATTCAAGCAGAGTCAAGTTTCTAGGCCTGATAAAAGATCTTTGTGTCAGTTTGGCCCAAGTACCTGTAAAACACCTAGTCATGGACATAGTGGTAACAGACATCCCTCCCAAGTACGGAATGCTTTTATCCAAATCTTGGGGGGCCAAGCTTCAAGGAAATATTCAACTAGATATGTCTTATGCCACCATTCCTGTGTTTATTAAAACAAGAATACTGTATAGGGAATCACACATGAAATATGTGGTCAACAGCCAAGAAAGGCCAGATAAAATTCCTATGTATTCCATTCATTCAGACCTAAATTCCTTCATTTTACATACTGATGAATACATTGATAAACAGGTAGGAGAAATTGAAACAAATCTAGGCACACCGCATCAGCCGCCCCAGATTCTCTATGATGAGTTGGATACTCAAAACTATCATGACCATGAAAAATTATGTCTTGAAGAGTGGGAGTTTGCTTTTCTAGAAATAGAGATAAATTAGAAAATAGAACACATTCTACACCCTCAAGCAAGTTGCTCAAACCAAGGAAAAACATCAAAAGCACAATTAGAAACTTTTTTCAAAATAGAATCACTGGAAGGCTTACATAGTACAAATATTTTTGGAAATCAGGAATAGGGGAGTCTTATGTTCTTACCATACTTAAATGATTCACCATCCCAAAACCTTACCTCTCCAAGTAAAGCTTTAACTTTTGCATCCACTTTGATGAATCTAGGGAAAATGTCTAATGAATTCAATGAAGAGGAATATGATGACAACAGTCCCAAGGAACCTAAGTTAATTGAACTAGCTAAAATTCTGTCATTTCACCAGAGATTAAGAACTGCTAGAGTATGAAAAATTGTTCAAAATAATAATATATGTTAGGAAAATAGTTTAAAACACTGTGACAATGCTATCATTTCAAGAAGTAACCCTTACAAAAATAAATGCAAAAATATTGGTCAAACATTAACAATTAAAGACAAAGCAAGTGGACATAGGATATGTGTAGATTTCAGGAACATGGATAAACCTCCCCAGAACAGCACTTATATCCTTCCCAAAACAGATCATACCATACAGAAGCTAGGATTTTATAATCATATGTCTTTGCAAAGTTATGTTTCAGGATATCATCAGTTAATTCCTCTTCAAAGCAAACAGCTTAAATTTTTTTTCAAATACACTGGAAGCAGTTCCAAATCCAAACCTAGAGTTGCAAAATCACCAGACACCAAAGATAGGTTCCTGAAGGCCATGTTTCTAGTTCTGAATTTCTTCATTATGATGTACCTTGACGATGTCATCATCTGTTTTAAAAATGACAAAGAGTATATGTATTACCTAAAGAAGATGTACAACAAAGGCAGGAGTGGAAATCAAAGGTATAGAGAAAAGAAGCAAGCAGATACAGAATTTTTCAAAGACTTTTGCAAGAACCCTTATGTTGTGCTTGAAAGGGAAAATTTTCCAAACTTTTCTTTTCAAGAGCTGACCAAACCAAGAGCATCGGGAGATTCATTTGAAGACAAAATGCTCAAGTTCCACCATTTTCAAGATTTCTAGTTTTAAAATTTTCACTCATTGTACATATCACTGTTTGAAGAAATAAATAAAAAACAGAAAATACAAAAATAGTAGAAAATTTGAAAACAGGGAAGTTTTAGAAAATAGCAGAAAAGCCCCATGTTAAAAAATAGTCATGCTGAAAGTGTGCAAGTATAAATGCCACTACTAGTGCTCAAAAGATATCTTGTTCAGTTATCTAGCCTAATCATAACTAAACATGTTTTAAATTGATTGCTGATAAGTTAGTGAAAGAAGTGATAGTCAAATTGTGTAAGATTGACTTGTCAATGAAAGTAGATTAGGAAAAGATACTGGTTCCACACGCTCAAAACAAAACCAAAGAGGAAAACAGGGATGAAAAAACAAACTATGTATCCTAGCCCTGGATTTTCTAAATCTCATTTCACGCAAAATAATATTTTTGTGAAGCTTTTATTTATGCCACAAATACATGACAAATCATACCATCTAATCCTGATTTGGTCATTTGTCAATTTCATGTTTTAGTCTAGTGAATGAAATCCTGTCAAACAGCCTAATCTTGATAGTCGATCTTGCATATGTAGAGAAACAAAGGAGTTCATCAGTTTAATTTGAACTCCTGGAAGATATAAGTGTAGAATTAGATAGTTTTATTTTCTAAAAAGTATCTTGTCGAAAGGTTGCTAGTCCAAATGCACCTAAAGAAGAAAAAATGTTAGGAAATGTAGCTGGGTAGGTAGAGATGACTTTGATGCTAATCATGCTGTCAATTTTCAGAAATAGCATCAAGAAAGAGAGAAATTTGCGTCAATGGATAAGGCACTGGTCTTCACAAGCCAGAGATCTGCAATTCTGGACACCTCCTGAAAAGGAGCTGCCCTCCCCAAATGGAGCCACTGTTAGTCATCAGTATTTTTTACATGTTGTTGATGACTAGATTCCTTAACTAATTTTTCTATAAGCTAATCTCAATCTGTCAATTTTTCATCTAGAAAACACCCCAAACAAATTTTTGTCCTCCTACCCCTCCCTGTCATTCTATGATGAGAACAATCTTTAGTTTTCAAGTCATATCTCGCTTCAGCAAAGTCTCCCTATCTATAGCTATCATAACTTCACTTCTCTGCTATCATTTTCTCTTGTTTCTCATGCTATTCACTATCCGAAAGTTGACAAAGTATCTGCTCCTCTATCCCTGATCATCTTGTCACATGACAATCTGATCATGCCTAAGAAAACACTCAGAATCTGTGACTATTGTCTCTAACTTAGATAGTAGTGTTTAGGGAGTTTTTCCTTGGCTAAGATATCCTAAGCCAAAAATCCTGTGTCTAGTACCAGTTAGCCATGAATCTTTCCCTATTTTGCAAAAAAAGCCTTGATCTATCCATAGGTTGTGCACCACTAAGAGGTCACTTTGTCTCATTTAAGAAAAAGTTCAACAAAGATCCAAATCAGGAAAATATGAGGATGTTCACTGTCTAAAGAAATATGCTTAGATCAGGCGAAATCTCCATGAAACACCAAAGAAGCTCTCTAAGGTGCAAAAGCATATGTTTTTACATCTCTGCAGGGGTATAATTGAATGATGATCAGTGTGCAAATGGAAGAAAAGGATCAACTGAACAAGTTTCTCATAATGAAATATTTTTTTTTCAATAATCAGATGGAGAGTTGTAAAGTAAAGAGCAACAAGTGTACATGGTTTAAATCCAAAGGCTACCTGAAGATAAGAGATCATTCCTCAAATCAAATGAACAAAAAAGACTGAGTGATGTTGATCAGCAGTGCTCCATAATCTCCTCCAAAAGCAGTGCTGCATAATCTTTTCAATGGGCATCATCATGTAAGGCATAAGAAGACAGATCCTTCTTATGTTACCTTGAACCTGGGATGTGAACATTAGTCAAAAGCAATTTCAATATACCTCTGAAAACACAGTCAAGGGAAAAGCTAGTTCAATGATGTCTAGCAGTGAACACTCTCCATGTACCAATCACATTGCTTCTGGTCTAGATTTCACAATGATATTTTACAAAATGGATATACATCTCAGAAAAGGCCTCATAAAGGAAGAGGACATTAGGTTCAAGTGATTTTACCAATGATAAATGTCAAATTTCACTTTGTTTCCTATTGATATTCTTCAAGCAAACATACAGAGCAAGGTACAGTGATTGAAATAGATGAAGATCCTGTGTATAATGATAACCTCCTTCAATGATAAGTAGAGGGTTAGAAACACATGATGGAACCTCCTTCATATAAAATCAGAGGGTTAGAAAATTATTGCTGTGGCTTCCTTCACAAACAAGCAGAGGGTCAACAATGTTTCAAGTGACTTCAGAGGCTGTTTTGCACCACCTCCTCCAAGGATGAATCAGAGGTTATAATTTTGATTAAAGTAGCCTCATCTAAATGGTAAAATCATTAGACTAAGCTCTGTTTCCAGTGACTCCTGCAATTGATATAAAGAGATAGTCCACCCAGATGATTTATGTGGAAAAGGGCATTCTTGTTTTTAGACAGATTCATTATGGTTTATCAAGAATTAATCCCTCCAAGTGATGAATAAATGGAAAGCGCTAACAGTTATTTTCTCACCTCATTTAAAAGAGCAGAGGGCAGATCAAAAAAGGTTAAAATTTGTTTGAAAAGGGAAAGATATTGTGTTTCGAAAAAATCTTCAGTTTGATGACAAATACAAAGGAAAAAATAAAAATTCACTAAAGGGTCGGTTCAAACATTTCAAAAATGCTATAGAAACCCTCAAAAAAAAGTTTTTACGTATCATTGTGCACTTGGCGAAGAAAGATTTTTCATTCTTGAAGTATCGGGCCATCACCGTGCAGGAAAGTTAGGTCGTGATGCGCTTGAAGAAGCGCGCGATGTGCCTGTAATAGCCTACAGAAGAAAAATACAAGCGGCGCGACACGCCTGTCCGTTCACCCGGCATTCAGGAGGAGCCCGGTCCCGCCCGACGTTTAGAGGGCACCTAGGGCTCGACCCGACGGGGTTCAATGCTATGCGCCTGTGCACAGGAGCGTAGCGTTGCTCAAGCTACCTCCAATCCACATCAAATCGAAATTTTTTCCAACTGAAACTTTCTCCAAAACTGCACCATACATTTCAAGAGGTATTTACTGTTTTCATCACCTAAAATTTTGAGTTTGAAGGGTTCTAAGAGTCAATTTGGTTAAGGAAAAAGGCACAGTCTTATGAATGAAAAAACACAGTTTCTCTAGAAACCACCATGTTTGCTAAAATACAACAAAATAGTGATTAAGGAAAAAGGCTATTGTTTGATTGCAAAGGCCCGTTTTGCTTAAGAAGCCAGGCATAGTTTTTTGAAAAAGGAAAAACCATTTTTCGAAAGGAGAAAGGT
This sequence comes from Pinus albicaulis, assembly GCA_034641835.2. NCBI lineage: Eukaryota > Viridiplantae > Streptophyta > Pinopsida > Pinales > Pinaceae > Pinus > Pinus albicaulis. Next base: position 1,225,946,140 of record CM076580.1, read on the forward strand.
CTGTTTTTTTTAAGAAGCCAGGGCACAGTCCAAAGAAGAAAAACCCAGTTTTTAAGAAAGTGCCTATTATCAGTTTGCAAAAATTTTTCGGTGTTAAAGGTTAAAGAAAATAGCTTAGTATTTTGAAAACAGAAAAGGCACAGTCCTTAGGAAAGAAAACTATTTTCATTAAAAAAAACTGGTTGCTAGTTAAGACAGAGATGCAGTGTTGAAGGAAGAGTTTTATTTTTAGTTCATTTTGAAGGCATGTTTTGATAAAAGAGTGAAAGAAAGCCTAAAACAAAGCTATGCCTCCAAAGAAAGTTAGCAAGGGGGGATTTCACAAAGGTTTGAGCCTGTGACAACTCAAGAAGTAAATGAATCTCCTTCAATTCTTTTTAACTTCCATGAGGTGGGCTGCATTGATTTTTTCCAAAAAGTCCAGGAGGTCACCAATTACCCTCCCTTAACACAACTGTTCGCCCTGAGGCTGCAAGGAAAGCATGTCCACTTAGTAGGTCTGGACTTTAAACTCACTTCTAGGGCTATCTCCAAAGCAACTAAGATCCCCTATACAGGAGAAAAATGGTTCAAACAAGCATACCTAGATCTGGATCACTATAAACCTTTCTTAAAACCAGACCATCAGGATGCTTGCCAAGCTATATTTCATTTTTCTCACTTATTGAGCAGCTATGCCCCCCTCATGAGAGTCATCATGAATTATTTCACGTGTGAAGGGAGGTTTTCCCAGATTTATTCCTATCACATCAGGCTTCTCATGCATTTTACAAGAATTCAATTGCTGAACCTACCTTTCTTCCTCTGCAAAAGCATAGAAAAAATTCCCTCCCTTATTCAAAAGAGACCTCTTGCTCAGCAAAAATCCAGTCTTTTCCATCATTCCTTCATCAAAATCATCATCCTTCACCAGCTTGAAAAGAAAGGAGTGTCTTGGGAGACTTTCATTTCTCATCTAGATTTTGCCATTGCCTCTTCATCTCATGGCCCATCTCACATATCCTTCTCACCCTCCACTCACTATGTCTCTCCTCCATCAAGTAAAAATACTCCTCAAAGTCAAACATCACCCATGATTGACAGTGAAAAAGAGCAGTATTTTGAGAGCAGGCATGAGGTTAGTGGTGATGAGGAACATGGGGACACTAAGCAAATTAGTGAGAATGAACCAAGTGAAAAATCACAAGGCAGTGACTATGAGCAGCAAACTAGTGATGGAGAAGACAAACAGGGTAGTGACCATGAGCAACAAGCTAGTGGTGATAGCGAGCAAAGTGAAGAGGTTCAAAGCAGTGATGAAAGAAAAAGTGACCATCAGCAACACAGTGATCAGGAGAACAGTCCTCAAGGGAAAAATGAAGATCCTAAGCAAGGTATTGATGATAAACAACAAAACAGTCCTCAAATAGACAGTGAGGGAGGTGATAGCATGCAAAGTGACCATGGTGGCAGCCCACACACAGAGTCTAAAGGAGACAGTCATAATGAAGGCAGCCCTCAACAAGTTCAAGACAGTGATGAGGGTAATCAAGGCATTCTACATGCAGACAGTAAAGATGGTCAAACAACAGAAAAGGATCATGAAGCTAACAGCCCTAAAGAAAATTTTCTAAACAACACTGATGAGGTTGAAGGCAACATATGTCAAGAGGTTCAGAACATTGATAAAGGTGAATCTAGCAACACCAAACAAACTCAAAATAGTGAGCAGGGTAGTAAAGAAGCTAATGATGAAGGTAGCGATATGAAGAATCAAGTTGAACAAGTTCAAGTAATCAAAACTCCTCTCTCTTCTCCTCAACACAGCCAAGAGCATGTGCTAGTTTCCTCTCCTAGGCAAGGGCCCATGACTCTTCCTCCAAAAGTGGTGAAGCCTAAAAGCACTAAATCCACAAAGAAGAAAATTAATCCAGTAGTGACTAGCAATGTCACTAGAGCGCTAAGAAGTAGAGGCAAATTTCCTAAGAAGAGCATTGTTGAATTGCCAAAGAGAAAAAGAACAAAGAATTCTATCCAAGGCAAGGGTAAAGAAAAATAGGAACAACAGGAGAGTAGTCATGAAAAGGAAAGGGAGTTTGACATCATACAGATAGACAGTGATGCTGGAGATGATGAAGCTAGAATTATTGAGGCTCTTTTGAAAAACAAAGAAGCCCAAATTCATGACTTAGAAGCTGATCTAGAAAGGTCAAAGGACCTCTTACATGTTGTAAAAATGCAAAATAAACAAATGAGTGGTCAAATGGCAGTTTATGAGGCCCGGGCTTTCAAATACCAAAGGGAAGCCTACAAAGCACAAATCAAGCTTGAAGAGTATATGGGAAAATTTGATGATACTGAAGAAGAAGAGCAGCCAATGAGAAAGAGGGAAAGGAATATGTGTCTTAGGAAAGCTTTGGAAAAAATAAAGAAAGAAGAAGCAGCCCTTGTTCGATCTTATCCTGTCACACAATTGCTTGCCCAAGAAATAGAAAATGATAAAGAATCATGGCTTGAAAGAGCCAAAAAGAATTTGGAGGATAAATTAGAGAAAGAAAACAGAGACTTGAGTCTACAAAGGAAGATGACTGGACACTACAAGAAATTGAACCAATTTTCCCGAAGAAAGCTCAAACTTGCTCAAGAAAGGCTCAAAACTGCCCGAAAGAGGCGCCCAGTAGAAAAAGTGGAGAAAGGCATATCTAGGATTGAAATCTTGGCCTCAGCTTCCTTTCATCCTTCTAAGAACCCATAAGGGGATTGCTCGCCAAAATTGAGCAAATTTTGATATGATTTTGTTTTTTGTGTTTTTTGGCCCTAATTGCACATTTTTCTAGGTGCTGCCATGGGTGCTAGGAGCATCCTTAGCTCATGAAAGTAATTTTTTTGGATGAATTGAATTTAGGGGTAGCTACTCACAAATTTTTAGATCCAAAGGAGGTGTTTTGGTTCCCCAAAGAGGCAAAAAATGGTCATTTTTAGCTTTCTGCCTCACATATCAGCAAGGGCTACTTTCTAGTTTTTTTTCACTCAGTTCAGTTTTTGATAGAGTTCCTAGCATCCGTTTGGGAGAAGTAAAATCGTTCCTTAAATTAAACATCCAAGGCTTTCCAACAAGCCATCACGAGCCTCGTTTAGACATCGGGAAGTCCCTCAAAAGTCCTCTGTAAAACAGGAAATTTTCTACTGCTATGCTCCTGTAGCATTTTGGCAAAAAGGCAGATTTTTGAAGATGCTCATCCAAATGTGCGTTAAGCCTTTTTTAGCACTTTTCAGTCATGTAAAATCAATTTTATTTCCTTTTTTAGCATTTTAAGATATTTTTAAGGATATTTTTGCCTTGGGCTTTGCAAAGCCTCAAGGACAAGTTTAGATATTTGTTTTTGGCCAATGGCCTTCTAGTTGCCTTGGTTGGATTTCCTCCTGTTTGGCCTTTATATTCCAAGAAGATTCATTGTAATCAGGGGTTGAACTTGATGTTATAGAACAATACATAGTATTACAAGCTTTGAAGAAATACTTTGTCTCATGAAGTGGATGATTTCTTGTTTGACTTGGATGGTGGAGGAGGACTGTTTGTAGGATTCCATGGCTTGGTGAATAGTATTGTGTTCCTTATTTGTTATGTTTCCTTAGTTTATCATACATGTTTTCATGCTTCTTGCTTGCTGTAGGTCAGTAAATAATAGATTTGAGACATGCCCATGGAGGCACCTCGAGTTTCCTGATTCATTACAACTTCTATGTTTTTCTTCTTTCTTGGTTACGTCAAAGAATTCTTAATCACTCTTTGGTACCCTAAGAACTTGTTATCAGTTTCATTAATGGTTATTATGTATGCTATCTAGTATGATTCATGGTATGCCCTGCTTACTCATAGCTAACCAAAACTCTATCTCTGAAATCTCTCTTTGAAGTATTGGTTGTCTAGTTAAGTCAAAGACATCTTGTTTCGATCTTGCCCTTTGCCCATGCTTTGCAGTCTTATTTCAAAGTTCCCAATAGCTCAAAATATGATGTTTAGGATTTCCCTCTTCATAGATTGAGTTTTTTTTTGTCTTATTTGTTTTCCCAAAAGTCTGAAAGTGATTTTCCCAAAGTTAGAGGGTCTTATACTTCTATGCATCGCCTGATTGTTTATTTTCTGCATCTATCAGTTTGAGTTTCATTTATAGTGATTAATGGTTAGCCCTACCACATGAATGTTTTCTGTAAAACTATTTATGTTTTAAAAACCTCTTTGTCTTTCACAAACTTAGTGTCCATCTCATTTCACTTACACCCAAAGAATCCATTTATCTCGACCAAATCGGCCTTGCAATATACCTTGTCCACCATTTGAGACGGTCTTGACCTTTTCAACCCCATAGCCCAGTTGATTTGACCATCTTGTTATCTAGTTATCCTTTGATCATTTCTCCCTCAAAAAACCTAAAACAAACCAAAACATACTTAACAACTAGCCTAAAATCAAATACATAGAAAGCAAACAATTTTACATCCTTTGCACAAATAAAGGGAGCCCTCTCTGAGTCCAGGAAGGTTAAGTCCTAGGGCTCCGAAGTTGGTTTGATGTTACCCTGTCACTTGGCTTGCCAATCTGCCAAATCACTGGACCCTAACATCAGCTGCGGCTAATGTCTGTCACCTGTGCGATAGGTCCTAAAACACATGAAAGTCAGAATTTTTATCGTTTTAGGGTTTTATAGGTTAAAAACAACATCAAGAAAAGAAAAAACAAGGGGCTGAAGAGAAATCCTAAGGTTTGAAGCAGCTGGATATGCAAGGCTCAGAAAAACGATAGCGGTCGTAATCGTAAACCCGTGTGGCGTCGCTAGTTGTTAGTATGAATCTTAATTCCAACCATACGAAAAAAGACCACTTTAGTTGCGTATAACAAATAGCCCTAATAGCAAATATGGCTGCTAATATCCTCAGATCTGTAGTTAGGTGATCAAGATAAATGTTGCAAAAATATAGATCTATGCATTAGAAGACATTAAGCAGTAGAAAAAACAAGATTTACTCCATGCATTGAATAGACAAGACACGAATATATCGAATGAATTTTGTATTAATGGCACCTGGGAGGAAAACACAAGAGGGTGTTCCCTGTTCTCCTCAATGGGATGGGTTCTTGTAAGTCCTCAGCACTTCAGATCTAGAATTCCTCTCTTGATGTTGAGAAAACCCAGACAAAAAATGGTAGCAAAATATGAATATGATGGTGGATCAATAGTCAGACCAAAAGTATAGATCGAGAGTGATCTTTAGGCAACAAAAGGTGATAAATGAATGGGAAAACCCTTCTATTTATAACAAAATATTGAGTTAGTCTAGATATTGGTGCATAATTAAAATATTATTAACCAAATCAAGATCCAATTTTTATGGAATATTTTATTATATTTGTTGGAGGGAAAAGGAATTTGACTTGGGTCAAATCCCTTTATTTGTAAATAATAAATAAATAAATGATTTATTTATCATTTTAAGGATGTGGTTGAGTAATAATCAAATAAATAATGATTATTTAATTATTTAAGGGTGATTTATTCATATTTAACAAAGAATATTATTTAAATAAGGTTTAAATAATTATTCTTAGAAAATAATAAGATAAATAATGATTTATCTAATTAATTTCCTTCTTTTGGGTTAAATATAACTAGCAATATTAATTAAACTATTGTTTAACTAATCATTCCTTGAGGAAAATCAAACAAATGTATATTTATTTAATATTTCCTCATGGGATTTCCTGTTTAGACCATAAACAACTTAATAAAGGTGGTTTACTAAGTTATTTTCATAGTGAAAGCAATTTTACTTAGGGTAAAATTAGTCTTACATGGTGTACTTGGGTCCATCTAATGATAATAGACTAGATGACAAAAAAATGGTGCAATATTGGTGGTTGTCCTTAAGCATCTTCAAGTGAGGAATCATTGTCCTAGAGTGTGCTTTTTATGGTCTCGAAAAGTGACTTTCGCCACTCCCAGGATTGTGCACATTTCAGGTCAAAAGCCGCAAAAATGCTTTCTTCACGAAGGATTATGCATGCAAGAGCATTTATGACTTGCTAAAATTTGATTTTTCCTCAGACCTTAGAGATTTTTAAATACTTTCCAGATTTTCTAATGTCTTTCATCCCTATAAATCCTTATACGTGACATTAATTAATGTCATTTTCTGCTTGTATGATTTTCCAGTGTTAAGAGTTGCCCCCAATGTGTGAGGTCTAGGAAGAACTATATAGCTGAAATATATTATAGTTTCTTTTCTGTATATCTTGCATAGAGAGAGAGAGACCTGTGTGAAGCTCGGAATTGGGAACACCCTGCACTAGTTCGAGGAATGACCATGTCCTATGGGACCCCTGTAAGCAAATATAATACATATAAAATTTTTCTACGAGGTAGGCATGTCCCATGCTTGTGATGTTGTGGCTAGTTAAACAAATATTTTTGACAGATATATGTTATGTCTGTGTCACTAATATGGCAGTGATCTGGTGGTTGCTGACGACGACTACTGACACCCTCCAGGGCGTTTTTCTTTAACAATAGGTGGAATGTGGTACCCATATGCGTAAACTTAGTATGGAATATAACTGCGTATTGTACACATAGGTGCTGAATGGGACCTTTCTGTGTAAGCATTGTTGAAAGAGATGCTTATGAAGGCATGGATCTTCGACAAATTTGTTCAAAGTGAAATGGTTGTAAGGTACGATACCATCTTAACATGAATGCTTTTATTGTAGTCAAATGTTAGGAGGATCGATGACATTTGTGGGAAATGATGTCTCCCACAGTGTCACCCGAGGATGCCCCTTTTATGGATAGGGGTAATCCAATGCACTGCTTCCTTTTTGGAAAATAGGTGTTGAAGTCAACAAAAAGGAAGCCTCAACCGAATATGGGGTTGCTAACATGAGGGGTCAAGGACCTGGATATGATGAGTTTAACATAGGCATGTTGGCGAGGGGTGACTGAAAACTGATGGTGGGGATTCAGTGGCCCAAGGTCAGAGTGTACTAAGCAACTTGGTGGCAGTCATAGTTATTTATGATGGGGAAATCCCTGGAGTCGGTAGGACTTCCAGGGTGGGTAAAAAATGGCTATGAATGTCATGGTGGCTTGTGCGTGGGGGTGTGATACTCCAACCAAGGGTGTTCAGGGATTGCTGCCATGGGAGAAAAGATGAATGAGAGGGTGGGGGACATAGTGCACCATTTGTGGTCTTTTTACACTTACCAAAAGAATAAAATAATGGGGTTTTTTTTGTACAAAACACAGAGACGAGTTCCCCAAAACATGAAAGTGTTCGCTCACTGATGTTGTAAGGAAGGTGTTTTGTTGAGGGTGGGGGGCCCATTGGTTGTTCTCATGTGTGGGGTTGATGAAGTGCATGAAAAAGTATCGCAGATGGGATTATGTTGGTGGATGTATGGTGGGTCAAATGCGAGGCGTGGTAGTGCGCTTTTGATCTGCTTATATAACTTGGTTGTCCGAGAAGGTGGTTTTAGTTTGTATGGTAAAAGTTGAACTTTATGCATGGTGGATGGATGGGCATGAGGTGCTTCCTGGAATAAAGTGGTATGGCCATGGCATCACTTTTGCTGTGATATATGGTCTACTGCGGGTGATAAGCGCCATGGAGGGGAGGCTCTATCGACCAACGAGGATTTTTATCATGTGTAGGGTGACGTGATGATAAACATGGTCGAATATGTGGAACCTATGGTTGATTTTTGATGGAGAAACGATGTAAGGATATGTAGAGTTTACTAGGACTCTATCAAGCTAGGGGTGGAATGATACATTCTTTGGAACTTCCAGTAGATGGAGTTGTGAATGGTTTGCGAGCTTTTCCTGCAAAATCAACTACCTCAAGTGAAAGCATCTTCTTTATCAAATATTATTGAAAGTCATGAGCTTTAAAAAATAAGATGAGAGAGGGCATACCTCTGGTGCGTGATTTTGGCCAGTGCAGATAGTGCATGGTATTACTGTGCCAATGGAGTAGATTGTATGGGAATCAACACTACTCGTTGTCTCTGATGTAGATGCTTGGAAAGGATATATGGTAGAAGAGGGGGTCTTCTGATTTCATTTTTGTATTGTTGGATTGGGTGTGTTTGACTCTTTGGGGGAGTGTAGACTCAATGTTGCTCTTGCCACTCTTAGCTTGGGGAGGTGTACACATTTAATAATCATATGGTGAAAGTGTGAACAAATTCGGTAGTAGGTATGCGTGATATTATCTTTGTTGGAGAGAATTTTCTGAGGGAAATAAGAGACTATGCAAAAACTATTTGCAAGGGGTTTTAGTTCTCTACACTGATTGACCCGGTCATTCAGGTTGCATAGTCTACATGTTCTCCTAGGCTTGGCCTGGGTCATGCTTGGTTGGTGCATCGTCCTATTTTTCCCTTCACTCCTATGTGGGTGTGGGGTCGCTGGTCGAGGGGTGATGTACTTTCTAAATCTCCTAAGGGTATCGTCTCGTTTCTTCTCTATGGTATGAATCATATTGATGGTGGGACGAATTCGCAAGATATAAGTATAGTGTTGTTCATAGTGATTGCCTTGACATATTAGGAAAAATAGCCTAGATATGGGGATCCCATCATGCTTAGTTTGTGGCCTAGCAGGGAACCTGCATTGTAACATTGCTAAATATGGGCAAGTGGCGACCGCATGATTCGGCATTTTTCATAACATGCATGTTGGTCTTCTCTGTAGAGAGCGGTTAGGGGTAACTAGGGGTTCCCTAATTGGTCACTTTTCAGCTGTCAAGAATAGGATGGATATGCTCGTCAAATCCTCTTGGGTTTTGGAGCTATCCATGGATTCCGTGTCCCTATCATCTTCTTGGGAGAGGCGGACTATGGTTGAGCACAAACTAGCAAGGGCTAGCCAGAATCAGGGGATATAGTGACAATTCTCCAGAAGGTGATTGTCGACACACAAAGGAAATGTAAATTTCGTTGCCCACAATCCAACATAGTAAATTCGTTCTATAGGATACCATCTATGGATGAGTTCCAGGGCTGCGAATTCTTTGAGGAAGTGACCATGTTCATCGCACAGTGTGCAGCATATAACAGGAGGGGGCATGATTGGGGGTATTTCTGGTGCCCTTTGTTCTTCTTGTAGGTGCAATATGGTACGAGGTTCAATTCTGGATGCCTGGGTGGAGGGATCCTCTTGATAGGATCTCTCGACGGCGTGTAAGGCATCCCTATATTGCGGGATTTTTGGGAAATGATAGGTATAGTGCCCATAGTTCCTGTAGATAGCGCATGCATGATAGGTACGCATTGCTTTTCCTTTACCTTTAGTGGTAGGTTCCTTTTTATGGGAATGTGGTGTCACGATGTCTATCTCAGAGACAAGGAGTCGTTTTAATTCACCCAGCTCTGGGCAGATATGGGTAGGGTGACCTATTACGTCGCATATGGCACAAACTGGTGATTCCTATTGTATGGCAGGAGTCACCATATTCTTTCCTCTCTTCTCGGTTTTCATAGTCGTAATCACCGGTTTTGCAATGGATTTTTCCTTTGCAGGGGTGGTTTCGACTGTTTCTTGGATGGGTGGGGCCTCCTTGGGACTAAGGGGCTTCAACCATGTGGCAGTGATGTGAGTGGCTCCTATTCCCGTAGGTGGAATGAGATACCAAACTGGTATTTCCAATGATATGTTTGGTAACACCAGTGTTTCCAAAACCTACTGGGAGATGAAACCAGCTGGGGGTAGAGGAAAGGGGTTTGGGAAGCAGCGTAGGCTAGAGAGGCTATCGTGGCCGATGACTCGGTGCCATTACTACTCATGTCTATGTCATGACTAGCTTCAACACTTGATGTGGACATCATGCACACCGGAGCCCCTGTGACATCAAGTGATGACTCAGGGATAATGGGAGGATCTCCTAGGAATGATCCTAGAATGGACGACAGTTTGAACTAGCTAGGGCCATATTCTTGGTACCATGAAAGCGCATGTAGAATTAGTGGCTACTTTTCTTGGATTCATCTAGATTTTGTTGTTGAGTGCTTACCGTCCCTTGATGGGGCAAAGGTTCCTACATCATAGTTGTTTGCTGGGAAGATCCTCCTTGTCCTCAATTACTCTGTAGCTTCTCCAGCTTAGGGAGATCGGGACATTGGTGAGTATAATGGTCGTACTCACCACATATTGAACAAGAATGGTTTGTTCGAAGAGGTGGCCTTTTGCTCTGTCGTTGGGCATTGCTTGGATCCTGGCTCTGATTCCGGTTGGAGTTGCCTAGCCTGGGATCGCAGTGGGGTTGCTGGTTGTTGCCCCCTTGTCTAAGGTTCAATTTTGGCTTGTTTTTTCTTTTTTCTTCCCCACGTTAGGAGGGTAATTCTCCTGGTTATATTGGTGAGGTTTGTTTTTGGAAGGCTACACAAAGTTCCCCAGTGCAATTATCTGCATAGGCGGGTCTTGTGCTAGGGACTGAGCATAACGTGGTCCCTGGTTTGCACCTAGTTGTTGGAGGGGAGCTCTTCCGTCAATGTTTCTCTCGTACTGGGTCCCCTGAGCCGGAGGATAGTGTCCTTCGTGGTGATACGCTTGTGCCCTATTGGTCAAATTTTGCTGAGGCATATGATGACTTTGAAAACTAGGTTGAGGTACGTTCTAGGTAGAACTATACATGTAATCAAGGTTTTGACTACTGCTACCTAGGTAACCTTGGGTCAATGACCCAATTAGTCTATCTGTAAAGTTCAACGCGCTTGGAAATTCTTGATAAGTTTGAAGGCATGAGGTGTTTGGCAGGATATTGTAAATATATCTTGACTAGGTATAAATCAACTCAAGTTGTTGGGCTTTGCTAATGGCGTCCTCTTCGGATTTGGGCCATTTTTGTGCCACATCCTTTGAAATCTCTGACGTGAGATTTTTCAAGAAAAAATATAAAAGAACCTGGTCATCAAGTTTTTCTTTACATAAAATACAACGCTGCCTCCATTTGTGGAGATGGTCCGAGATATGGACGATGGGGATTTTTCTAAAATGTGTCAGTAATTCCATTTTGAAATCATGGTGAATGGGTACTTGAAAATATGTTAGGAACACAGTGGCGAGGGCACTAAAGGTTCCATGTGAATTAGAGGGTTTCTCCATGTACCATTTGCAGCTACTCCTGTCAGAGTGCGTTGAAATAGTCTCAATCAAATAGTGTCGTCAATGATACTGTTCGATGAGCACCACAGGTGGAAGGTCATGACATGATTACTTGGGTCTTCCGCTTGTTTTCCTTTGAACTTTGGAATATTCGGAGGGAGCTTCATGGGCATGGGAGGCCATCTAAGGTTGTGTGCGATGGGGTCATTCGCCAGCTTGGTTAAATCGAGTAGATTCAACGAAGCTAAGAAAGGTGACTGGGAGGATGATGCCATTGTAACTTGTGAAAGCACAAAGTTCTATTTAGGAAGAGGGTTGTTCTGTGATGTACCCTGCTATTTATTCAATTGTCTTCCAAAATAGGTCACACCCCTCTGTCCTCTAGGGGTCATGGGAGGAGTGGTGCATGGTGTGGTGTTGGGAGACCGACCAGGGTTCCCAACTAAGGGTGCCCCAATAAAGGATGAACCGATAATGGTGGCAGTGTTCCGTCTTTGACGCCTAAATGATGAAAGACCTGGAACCCCTCCTGCTAATGGGGGGAGGTCCAAAAGATGCCTAGATCAATGAGTTCCCATTAGGTCCATATTGGTGTAGACTAGATCTGGTTTTGGAAAAATTTGAGAGGATAGTGTATATGATCAAAGAAAATTTTTGGTCACCTACATAAAACAAAGTGAAAATAAAATATATTTTCCCTTTAAATTAATTCTGTGTGATCAAGCAATAAAAAAAGTGGTTTTTGTTTGTTTACATATGATACTCAAATCCTAGAAGAAATATTTGTCCTCACACACTCAAATGTAACTAGACATTGAGAAGATATCTTGCGAGTGCTGGCACAATGTCCTGTAAGAGTTGGCGACACCCCCAATCAGCCGAAAAATGTCCACCAAGGTAAGGGTAGAGGGTCTAGTGCTTGCCTACACTGTCACCTATAGGGAAAGGATGCCCTAGATTTGGCCACTAAGTACCATTGTCCCACGTGAGCATTCTAGTCTTGGGTTTCTTGGTAATTCAACTAACAGTATCGAGTATTAGCCGGGTCAAGTAGCCCCAACTGATACCGCACACACTATGCCTAAGCCTAACCCCCTCTGAAATGGGTCTCTGTCATGCTCGGTTTTTCTTTTCTGTGGGCTGATAGGTGGATTTAAAGCTCCCTAAATAATTAACTTCTATGTTTCAAGATTAAGAATTATTAAAGAGGCTTATTGGATGCCTACCCACTGGATCTTAACTTAAACTATAAATTATTTTGTGGCCCCTGTGGGGATAATTTAGTGAGATTGGTTAAGTTAGCTTTAGGTGTCTTTGCTTTGCTTAGTGCTGAGATTCAACAAGATGATGAGCTTAGTGAAAAGTAAGCACCTTCACTAAGTGGGGCTCGCAAGCTATTTTTAGGTGTATGTCTATTTTTATACATGGTGATCATATTCTATAAGTTTTAGGATGCTATTTGTAGATGGTTGTTCAAATGTGGAAAATAGATTAAATTATATTTTTAGAATATTGGGTGAATTCTATTTATAGATCGTCAATCTAAAAATAGGTGCATGTCGATTATTATTAACCCTTAATAATAATCCGACAATAAATATCAACTTATTCTCTTGGAGCACTTTATTTCAGTGAATAGATTTGGAAAATCAGTGGACTGAAGGAATTATGCAATTCCTAGGGTTATTGGTGGCTCATGCATGGAGAACTTAGTTAGAACTATAGTGGAAAAGTTATGACAGAGTTGGAAGAGTAGTCACAGGAGTTGTTATTCAGTTTAACTCAGTTAAGTGAGTTAAACTCAGTTGAGCTAGTTGTATCTAGTCTAACTGAAAGATACACTAGTGAGAGTTAAGTGAATTAATTAGTTGATTAATTCACAACTAATAACTCACTATCAACTGAACAAATACAACAATTAACTACTTGCATGTCAGTTCTAGTGGACACCTAGTGGAGAGATAGGTGAAATGGTGAGATGGACTATCTGTTGTGACTATAGTGATGCATTCAATGCATCTGACACACATTGGAGTTTCCAATGAGGATTGCGCAGTAAAGGAAAGGGAAATTTGAATTCATTCAGGGGTATTCTTCAGCAGGGATTGCACAGTGGAGGCACGACTGTCAGGAGGCAAGAAATTGGTGCATAGAGATGTAAATTTCTGCATGACAATGTGTAGTGATTGTTGATTGTACTGAGAGCTTGATGTACTAAGCTTTGTATGAGATTATTACATGATTCCATTGATATACATAATATATGATAGTTGGGATTTTTAGCTTTAAGCTTTCCCGTTAAACAACTGTGTTATGTGTGATTGAATTTATTCACATGTGTTTGCAATTGAGTTTTAAATTTCCTCAAGTTTAACAACAGAAGGATTCTGTATTTAGCAAGAAGATAAATATTGTTAGATCAGAAGAATCCAGTAATACATCAATATTAATAAATTTCTACACTTAGTCGGTGGATGTGTGTAAGCAAAAAGTGGAAAAGAATATAGTTTGAATGTGTGGATATACGATGATCTTTTTCAAAATCCCATATTAAACTATGTTGTATTGTTCCTTGCTCAAAATAAAAACATGTGCGGATATGGGCCACTTTATTTTTTTCCTAGTTAATCTATGTGATCAACTAAAGGGATATGGCAAGTTGTGAATAGAGAGTGTTCATATGCTTGCCTAGGATCACCAAAGGGTGCAAAGGCAACAAAGATTAATTGCTCTTCTATCGACAATTCAATCCTAGTGAAAAAATTGAACTAAACTAATAACTTTTACACTATAAAAAAGAAACTAGCTAAGCATGCGTAGACTTGGGCCACTTACTTTGGCTAGTTATCTAGGTGTGTTGGTACCTAAATTTTCAAAACATAAAATTCTTTCAAAATGCAATTTATTTTGATCCCCTACTTAAACTATGTGTGAACTTTGCAAAAATCAACTTGAAATAAAGCTGACACTAAGCCTACAAAAAGCAACTAAGAGTGAGCTTTAGCAAGCTGCGGGGTACCTTAACCAGTGCTAGCATATGTATTATGGGTTTCCAAGCACTTTACAAGCAGGAAAGATAGAAATGTGGGAGAAATTTCTCTTTCTATCTTTTTCGTGCAAAAGGCTAAAATAGGCGCGATGTCTGCACGTGGGTCAGCTCTAAACACGTGCCCTGGGTGTGTCTGTGGGAGGGAAAAGCACGAAAATTCCTGTAAAAGTAATTTTTGGAGTTGTCCTGCTTCAGTCTGTCACTTGGGATGAACGAGGGACTGTAAGTGAAAAAGGGGGAAATTCAGCTCCACTCCACAGCACAGATAAGGGTCTCTACAAAAAGGCCCAACCACATAAACTTGGTAATAAACATTAGTGGAGTTGCCAATCCTGTGTTAGTGTGTTTGGTGCACGCATGTACGAAATCACACCAACTTAAGGGGTGTGATTACCCACTTAAGTTATTGGTCACAGGCAAAAAAATAAGTGGAGTCAAGCAAGTTAGTGGAACAAGCTAGAATCATAAACATACTAGATAGAGAAATAACATGCATATATAAACTAAAACTAAAACAAATAAACAAAAGCTCTGAATAGGGTCAAACAACTGAAATAATCCAAATGGTGGCTCTTCAATCTGTCTTATTGAGTGTTGGTAGGAAATGAGGATGAAACTTTAACCCTCTTGCAAAAGGGCCCCTAGAACATGGGTTCTAAGTCTTGATGCAAGGATGTTGTTACTTCCAAGATTGCCTCGGTGCAAATATCCCTTTCTCTACTGTGGTGGACTGAACTTGTTGGATGGCTAACAATTGATTCCCCCCTATATTCAGCTCCCGATCACACAATGCTAGTATTACTTGGGCAATTATAGCCAGCATAACAATGTTTTCTCAAGTTCTTCATCTCATGGTGGCCTTATATAGGAGAATTAAAATCCTCCTGCCCTATCTTAGTACATTGTGGATGGTGACCAAATAGAGGGGGATGATTCCTTTGTGTGCCACAAATATTCCATTGTGTGCTCCCTTGATGTCTAAGGAGGCTTTGGTGGTTTTCCTTAGGGAGCTTCAAGTGAGGAATCACTGTCCTGGAGTGTGTTTTTTGTGGTCCCAGAAAGTGACTTTCTCCACTCCCAGGATTGCGTGCATTTCAGGTCAAAAGGTGTGCAAAGGTGCTCTTCACGAAGGATTATGCGCGCAAAATCATTTATGACTTGCTCAAATTTGATTTTTCCTCAGACCTTAGATATTTTTAAATACTTTCAAGATTATCTAATGTCTTTCAGCCCTGTAAATCCTTCTTCTTGACATTAATTAATGTCTTCTTCTGCTTGTCTGATTTTCCAGTGTTAATAGTGATTCCAACACTTTCTCCTCGGTCGCTACCTTCACTGCTTTTGTTTCAACCCATGTTGTCAGGTAATCAGTGCATACTATGATATAATTCCTTTGTCTGGATGGTGGGTCGATAGGTCCAACAAATTCCATTCCCCACTTGTCAAATGGCTCAAGAGCCACCTGAGGGTGAAAATGCATCTCATCACTTTGCATGGGTTTCCCCATCCTTTGGCACTGGTCACACCTGCTGGTGTATCTTCTAGAATCTTTTTCAAGGATAGGCCAATAGTATCCTACCCACAAAACTTTGTATGCAGTTCTCTTTGTAGTAAAGTGGCCTCCACATGGGTTGTCATGACATGCAGAGAGGATATCAAAACTTCTATCTCCCTCACACATATCCTTAGGATTTGATCAGGGCCTAGCTTGAAAAGGTTTCCCCAACCCATGTGAAAGGGGCACTTTTTCTGATGATTCTACTCCACTCTCTGAATGAAATATTAGGAGGGAGTCTCCCAACAACCAAGTAGTTGTCTATATCAGCAAACCATGGTGAGAGTTCTAATATAGCAAATAGATGCTCATCTGGTAGCTGGTCATCCACCATTCCTTCTTCACCTGCAGGGAGAGCTAACCTGGACAAAAAATCTGCAACAACATTCTCCTTTCTAGGTTTACCAACAATAGTCACATCAAATTGCTACAAAAGTAACAACCATCTAATTATCATAGAATTAACATCTGGTTTGTTCATTAAATACTTGATGGTTGCATGGTCAGTGTGAACAAAGGTTTGAAATCCAGTTACATAATTCCTGAATTTATTCAAAGCATGGACAATGGCTAGCATCTCCTTCTCAATAATAGTATAATTAATTTTAGCCTTGGACAAGTTCTTGCTGATGAAATAAATGAAATAAGGCATTTTGTCATCTAATTATCCTAATGCTACCCCTACAGCTTTGTTGGATGCATCAGTGTGGATGTGTAAAGGCAGAGTCCAATTTGGACCTCGGAGGATGGGGGCAGTAGTCAACTTTCCCTTAATGACCTCGAAAGCCTCTTAACAAGGACCAGACCAAATAAACTTATAATCTTTGGCTAATAACCCAAATAATGGCGAAGCCATCTTGTTGAAATCTTTGATGAACCTTCTATAGTAACCAGCTAAGCCTAAGAGATTCTTGATATCTTTCTGCTTTTGAGGAGTAGGTACCCTTTTGATGATAGTGATTTTGTTCGAGTCTACCTGTATTCCCGCTTGGGATATGGAGTGTCCTAATACAACCCTTTCTTTCTTTAGGAATTCACACTTTTCTGGGCTCAAGGAGAGATGCATCTCAATGCGCCTTCATAGCACTTTACCCAAGTTAGAGAGAGCTTCCTGGAAGTCATCTCCATATGGTGTGAAATCATCCATGTAGATTTCAATAGAGTCATGGAATAACTCAGAAAATATGCTTAGGACACCTCTTTGGAAGGTAGTTGGGGCATTGCACAACCTAAAGGGTAGGACTCTATAAGTAAAGGTACCCCAAGGGCAGCTGAAAGTAGTCTTATCTTGGTCTTCAGGGCTGATTTGAATCTCATTGTACCCATTGAACACATCTAAGAAGGAAAATAACTTCTTCCCTGCAAGGCCATCTAGGAATTGGTCTATAAAGGGAAAATGGAAATGTTCTTTCTTGGTTTCTTTGTTAAGTTCTCGATAGTCAACACAAATTTGCCACTTCCCATTCTTCTTCGGGACTAGGAAAAGAGGAGATACCCACTCACTATCGGATATAGGATATATGAACCCTGCATCCAATAGTTTCTGCAGCTCTTGCTTGACTATGTCCTTCAAAGACAGGTTCATCCTTATTTGGGGTTATCTCAAAGGCTTGCATCCTTATTTGATGTAAATATGATGTTTTCACACTGAAGGATGCACCCCTTTCATGTGCTTATAATCCCAAGCCAACGCTTCTAGATTCTCTTTCAAAAGCTAGCATAGCGACTTCTCTTCTTCATTTGATAGGTTTGGGTTGATTTTCAGAGATCTGGACGGGCCAAACTAAATAGCCTTGGTGGATTCAGAGGTTGACTCAACTGAGTTCACTTCCATCCAAGGTTGGCTTTCAGACTTTTTGACTAAGGTTTCAAGAGGAATGTTAGTGCAGGATTGGTTTTGAATGGCATGGTAGATGAGTTCATCTTCATCAAGCTACCCTCCTCTAAGAATAACATATATGGTACACATAGGGGCAGTATTATATAACTCATATTCTTCATCCTCCAACCATATAGGGAAATCATGATCAATGGAAGGTTGGGCTGGAGGATATAACACTAGTTGTTTAGACAAAGGCCCATTTTTTATAGTCATGTTTCTAGCTCGACAACTAATATAAGCATCTGTAGTGGCTAACCAAGGTATCCCTAAGATGAGGGGATAACCATTACACTTGGTTTTTGGTTGCAGGACCACGAAATCTGTAGGATACTCCCAAGATTCAATGGTAACCATTACATCCTCAAAAATTCCTTTCGAAGTTACTTTGGATTGATCTGTAAGTTGCAAAATTTTTGTGGTTTTCCTCAAAGTCCCTTGGAGATTAAGTTTCAACATAGTTTCCTTGGTCATGATATCGATGGTAACCCCTAGATCAATCAGAGTGTTGGGGACTATGAGACCATCTATATTCACATAAAAAACTAGACTACCAAGGTACAAGTACTTTGGAAATATTACCTTCCTCAGCATTAGGTCAGACAATTGTCCTACCACGTTGATGGTGGGGGTATCTCTCTTCCTTCTCCCAGTTTTCTTGAAGCACTTTTATTTGAAGAGCCTATTGTAGATAGGGACATCTTTAATGGCCTGGAGAAGTGGTATCTTTACCATGGAAAATTTTA
Organism: Pinus albicaulis; assembly: GCA_034641835.2. Classification (NCBI taxonomy): domain Eukaryota; kingdom Viridiplantae; phylum Streptophyta; class Pinopsida; order Pinales; family Pinaceae; genus Pinus; species Pinus albicaulis. The sequence continues at coordinate 1,225,964,507 of CM076580.1, forward strand.
GGGGCTAATATTCGCAGGTGGGCTAATTTTCCATGGTTTTTCCAAAAAAAATATTCGCCAATTTCCATTTTTTTATAAAAGTGATTCACCCAAATTTTACAATATAAAATTATTTTACCTTAAAAATCGCCAACATTATATAGAAAATATATATAATATCATTATAAATTTGAATAATTTTACAAATACATCAATAAACATTTTATATTTTTCACATTAGGGACTAGTGAGATTCACCAATTTTTTAAACTTCAAAATAATTTTCCATCCTTAAAATTTTCCCTGATCTTTACACACAAATTTTCCAATTATCCCGGGAGTTCAGTATCCTTTGGGGTGTGCTGACTAGGGTGGATCAAGCACTCAGGGAAAAGGAGGTTGTTGGATCTGAGTGTTACCTTCTTCCTTTTCCTCAACCTCTACAGGTGGATATGGAGGATGGTTTTCTAGGAGTACTCATCCAAACATAAGATTAACCTCCTATATCTCCACAACACAAGTTGGATATGATGTTTCTCCACTGGGAGCATGTTGTGCCTGTCTATTGTTCGGGTTTGGATTGGATTGTGCGGGTATTAGTAGCCTAGGTGGAGCATCATGAGTAAGTTGAAGTTGAGGTTGGGGTGGAGGAATTATAGCAGGTGGTTGATTTTGTTGAGGCTTCCACCCTGGGGATGGATTGTTCCACTGAAGTTTTTGTGGAACATAATATCGAAATGGTAGGTTTATTGACTGAGGATGATATGAAGGGTTGTAAGGCAAAGTAGGAGGTGTAGACTAGGATGAAGGAGTGGGGGTGTACCAAGGTTGCATTTTTTTATATTAAAAGCAAGGTGCACCTTGCATACCTTGTTGATATGACCAAAAGCCTTGAGGCCTTCTCTGGTTGATGAAACATAGTTGCTCTGGCATTGATTCCCCACCTTGATATACAACTTTAAGTCCAAGTAAGGAGGGACACTTTTATGTGGCATGATTTTTCTCATAGACTAAGCAAACCTTTATGACATTCAGTGGACATTCATTTCTTGGGTGCTTCCTAGTACACCTAGGACAAAATATGGTAGAGCTCTCTCTGCTTCCTCTTACTTCATTTTGACCTACATTATGTCCATTTGCAAAGCAAAGGTGTGCAGCATGTCACTTTTGAAGTCCTCTAGCATGTTTCCAATCTTATGTCTTATGAAGGTGGAAGAGAAAGGGGTATTGGATGTGTTTTGGCCAACTCTTCCCTTCTTCCTAAATGCCCTAGAATGGTTCTGGAAGATAGTTTTGATTGTTTCATAAGGAAGTTGGTAGATATCTCCTCCTGATAGCATATTCAAGGTTTATATCATCTATTCACTGATCCCTCGAAGAAGTACAAGTTTAAGTGGTGCAATATCAAGAGTACAGTTGGTTATCTTGTATTTTAATTGAAACCTCTCTTCATAGTCCTCTGGGGATTCATCAGGTCCAATAGTCATCCTAAATATATCATCCTTAGTGTCCTTGGACCTGCAGTAGTGTCTGTATTTGTTTTTGAAGGTCTCTTCCATCTGTGCCCGGGTAGTGATGCCATCCCCAGGAAGACCCATGAACCAGTGCAAGGCTGCACCCTTAAGGGTGGATGGGAATAGCTTCAATTTCTGATCATCATAGGTGTAGTCATAAGTCCTACAAACAACAAAAAATTCAAACATAAATATGTCAGGGTCCTTAGAGGTAATTCCATGAAAGAGTGGAAGAGCTAAGGGGCTAACGCTTTTCATATTAGTTTCCCCATCTACCTTTCTTATAGGAAAGGCTCTCTGGATCTTAGCCATGGTTAAGATAGGTGGAGTAGGTCCCTCATTTGAAATAATGTCTTCTTCTTCTTCCCTAATGGGATCATCAAAATATTCAGAAGACTCTCCTATAGGGGGTTCAATCTTACTGCCACTGAATAAGAGTGAAAGGTGGCTATGAGATGATGTGGGGGTTTTAGTTAAGATTTGTCTTTGAGTATTCCTACTCCTACGAGGCATGAAAATAAGATCTTTTTGTATTTTTTAATATTTTTGAAATGACATGAAAAGAAAGGAAAGCAGAAAAGAATGCTAAAACAAAATCAAAATATCTACTAGACACCTCCTCAGCAACGACGCTAAAAAGTGGTGATCCCTGGTATTGCACCAATAGTGCTGCAACTCCCAGGGGTTGCCTTACTTTAATTTATCAACCCAGGGTTTGTAAGAAATTGGAGGTAACATTGCTATATACACAACAGATGCATTTTGTTCATCTCATCCTATTCTGCTTTACGAAAGGGTGCTATTTCTTAAACTATGATAAAAAATGAAAATTAAATTGCTGGAAGGAAATGACATATAGGAAACTAACTTAATTTGCAGAAAGGAAATGATGGAAATGAAACTAATTTAATGTGCAGAAAGGAAATGACAGAAACGAAATAAATTAAATTGATGAAAAGAAATGACAGGAAGGAACTAAACTAAATTTCTGAAAGGAAACTAATTTAAACCACACTAAACTTGTCCAATTTGCTAAACACACCCTACTTATATTATGCTATATATACCATGCCTCTATCCATGCATCTAAGCTATCCAGGAATTAATTCTAATTTGAAGAGGTGTTGCTTGCAGTTCAGAGAAGAAAGGGGTAAAGGTGCTAATGGAGAGATAAACACATGAAACAAGGCTTAGAGGTGGAAATATGGGTTTAAACCTTATTAAAACTTGATTATAGTCCAAAAATTCTTTGGAGCGGAATGATTTGAAAAGTGCGATGGCAGAGTTGTGAGGGAGGGTGATCGCAATCGGCATTTGGAGCGGTAAATGTTAACAAGAACAAAATAAAAAGTGTGATTTGCGATGTGCAATGCAGCGGATGACGTGATAATGGGACCGGTGGCATAGTACGGGGTGATATTGCAATCAGAAAATAGGAGAAGTAAGTGTTAAAGGAAAAAAAAAAAGTGCGATTTACGAAGTGCGATGGGGTAAAAATAGCGAAGTGTGAAATGCAACGGGATAAAAACTACGAAGTGTGAAATGAAATTTCACAATTGCAATATCGCAAAGTTGGAGGGATAGCTAAAGTGTTGTTTAGGACAATTTTTTGAAGTGCAAAGTGTGATGGGAGACGTGGCAGTGGGACTGACGATAGAGTGTGATGATAGTATCGCAATCGGTAGAAAGGAGCGGTAAGTCTTAAAGAGAAAGGGAAAATGTCGCGAAGTGCAATTTACGATTTGTGAAGCATGATAGCGGGAGTTTCAATGAGGAAGGCAGAGGTCGAATTTCAATGGTTTTCAAGCGTTTTTCGTTAAAAATGGTAGGGAAACCCTAAGAACAAAGGCATAAGGCGGGCTAGATATTTTAAGTGTTTTGAGGGATAAAAGGTGGGTGAAACAGTTGCAAATAAGAGGAAAAGGAGGGAAATTGAGGCGTAAGAACAAAGTTCAGGTCGTGAAGAAAAATATAGAAAATGAAGCAGGAAGGCACCACGGAGCTGCTCTAGGGTTTTAGCAATAATTCCTCCAATCATCCTGCTAACTTATGGGCAAAGAAATAAACAAATGCGTAAAAACATAGTGTAAAGGGAGACTGAAAAATGGTAATGAAACACAACTTTTAATCTCAGAAACAGTGAATAGAGATCAGTTTTTGGGTCTGTGGGAAGGTTCAACCTCCTCGAGCTCTATTGACAGAGGCGAGAAGGTGGTCTTGATCCACAATTTTTTGGTTTTTCCCCTCTATTCTATTAATCATGAGAAAATGAAACCTGTAGCAGCACATTGAAAACAAATCTAAACAACAACTTGAAGCATAAATGGAATTATAAGAAGCGTAGCTAATGAAATGACAGAAAGTAGAGAACAAATATAGTAGAGAGGTTGAGGCACATGGATTGGGCCCTAACCCACAAGCCTAGCTCTCTAAAACTTAAATCAGTAAAATGAAATCAGTCTGTTCATTTCATAAAAAAATATCCTCATACATTTTTGAAAGTTTGATCACTGAGCAAAATATTAAAAATCTCAATAGCTTGCAACAACATTTCAACTAGAATCGACCCCTTCCTAGCTCTATCTCTACTCTATTTATTCTACATGGAAGCTACCAACAACTCCCTAGAAAATATTGATCGAGTCCACTTGACTCCAACTAAACAAATATTGAGTGCACTCCTCTTTGAGTTGCTTGGCTGCCTCTGGAACTCAAATTGTTGGAGAGAATCCTTGGGGATCCTTTGGCTGCCTTTGAAATTTGAATTGATGGAGAGAATATTTGGGATCCTTTGTTTGACTTTGAGAGATAAGGAGGGTGGGCAATCCTCCTATAATTTCTCCTTGTTGTCTCCTCCAAGTCTTTATGATAAAATCCTTAAAAAATATGCTTAATAATTCATTATTTTCTGCACTCAACCTCATGTGAGGTGCTTAGATTATGTTAGCCTTAATCACGACATATACTAGAATCGTAAAACAAAATAATAATGAAAATTAAAGAAAAAGAGATCTAAGAAGGCAAAAAGGTGACCATTAACCCCTCCAAATATGTCTAATAATGGAGCTCATCAGGTGTTATCGCAAGTTTGTTAAGAATTATGGGAGAATAACAGCACCTCTAACAACATTATTGGAGAAAGATGAATTTTTATGGACTCCTGAAGAAACTAAGGCCTTTGAACATCTTAAAGAGGCAATGTTCCTAGCACTGGTCTTAGCTAAGTGAGACTTCACAAGAACCTTTATTGTGGAATGTGATGCCTCAAGAAATTGAGTTGGTGTTGTTTTAATGCAAGAAGGAAGACCCATTGCTTTTGAAATTCCTCCAATCAAAGGAAAGTATTTACAGAAAGCTATTTATGAGAAGGAAATGTTAGAAATACTACATGCACTAAATAAATAGCGACCTTACCTAATGGGAAGATAATTCAAGGTAAAAATCGATCATGATAGTCTTAAATACATTTTGGAACAGAGACTATCTTCAGAAGAGCAGAAAAAATGGGTCACAGAGATGTTGGGTTATGGCATTGAAATCATCTAAAAAAAAGGGAAGCTAAATGTTGTTGCAGATGCACTCTCAAGAAATAATGAAGAGGTGGAAGCATTGCTTTGTGCCATTTCTATTATCCAACCAGATTGGATTACCAAAGCAAGCAATGAATGGAAGGATGAAGAAGTGTGGACTCTCATTCAAAAGTTGTAGCACGATCAGGTAACTAGTACATATGATTCATTTAGTTGGAAAAATGATTCCTTATGGTACAAATATCGCTTATATCTTTGTAATAATTCCCAACTAAAAAAATATTCTTCTGAAATTTCACACTTCTCCTTTAGGAGGACACTTAGGATTTTTAAAAAATTACCACAAGGTGAAGAAAGAATTTTTTGGGATGGCCTTAAATATGATATTCAAAAGTTTGTGGCGGAATTTTTGGTTTGCTAGCAAAATAAAGTTGAGACAATTAAGACCCTAGGTCTTCTACAACCTTTATCCATTCCAAGTCAACGCTGGGAGGATATTTCAATGGATTTTATCACAAGTTTACCTAAGTCCGAAGAAAAGAGTGTCATCATGGTGGTAGTTGATAGAATTACCAAGCATGCACAATTTTGTGCATTATATCATCCATTTAAAGCAAGTACAATTGCTACTACTTTTATGGAAACAATTCAAAAGATACATAGATGCCCAAAGATTATTGTAAAAGACAGAGATCCCATTTTTACTGGAAATTTTTAGACGGAATTGTTTTCTTGTTTGGGTATTCAACTAGCTCATATCTCATCTTATCATCCTCAATTTGATGGTCAAACTAAGATAGTGAATAAATGTTTGGAAGGATATCTTCGTTGTTTTGTATCTGATAAAAAAACACAATGGGTCAAGTGGTTACCTCTCGCTAAATGTTGGTATAAATCTTCCTTCCATACTGCAGTAAAAATGGAATATCACATCGAGCATCAACAAGATGTTCTCCAACTCTTAAAGGATAACCTAAATTTGGCACAAAATCTAATGAAACAACATGCAGATCAACATCGCAGCGAGAGAAGTTTTGATGTAGGAGACTAGGTATTTTTACGGCTACAACCATACAAACAAATGTCCCTCAAGCAAGCTAAGAAGGATAATAAATTAATCACCAAAGTACTATGGTCCTTACAAGGTGTTGCAAAATATTGGTACTATGACATACAAATTGGAGCTTCATTCATTTTCGTTAGTGCATCCGGTTTTCCATGTTTCATGCTTAAAGAAGGTTATAGGTGAAAAAATTCTAGTTCAAACAATATTTCCAAAACTTGATGGGGAAGGAAAAATCATATTAGAACCTGAAGCAGTCACGGAAACAAGAACTCGACAGCTACGAAATCGATTAATTTTAGAGTATCTCATCAAGTGGAAGAACTTACCCACTGAAGATTCTACATGGGAGGTTGAGAATTTTATACAAAAGCACCCAAAGCTACTCAAGCATTGAGGACAACACTTTTTTGAAGGATAGGGGCATGTTAGATCCCTATATTACTAGTGTAGTCCCTTATTTTTGTTAGTGTAGCCCCCTTATTGTTATTTTTGTGCGCCTGTAACCCCAATATTGTTATTATTGTGCTCTTACATTATTATTGTTAGGTCGGCTAGGATTATATTGTGACCCCATTGACTCCTATATATAGAAGGAGGCTTTGTCATTTGTATCATCCAAGAATTGTTCATTTATGTAGTGTAAAGGAGTTTTCCCCCTCGAAGTGGCTTATTTTTAAGGCATTGACCTCTATTTTCTTCTATTTTTTTAGTTGGTTTCTTAACAAAAATAATATGTATTTTGCAAACCTAAAGGGATTAGCTATGGTATTAGCTTTATTTTGGGAGAATATTATGCATAGTTATTGGGTTAGATCTTTTGGATGAGAGGGAAATGTCCCTTTGCATGCATGAAAGAATAAGTGGTATGCGTTTGACCCCTTGGAAAAGAAATGTGTTATTTTTCCATGAAATATTTATTTAGTTTCTTTCAGAATGAAATATATGTTTTACATGTGAGGAGAACAAACTATGTTATTGCATGCACGAATTATAACTAGTATGTTAATTTTTTTTAAATAGAGTTGCCATTGTTATACATAATAATCATTGTGAATAGCTCTTGTGTGGAACAGATGTTTTTGGAAAAGAACATGCATTTACATGCATAAGTTTAGAATCTATTGTGTTAATCCATTTGGAAAAGAAAACATAAGAGTAGGAAAAAAGGAAATTGCTTGTTGGGATATTTATCTTGAAAGATTGTTATGGATTTTCATGCACAATATTATTATATAGTATGTTAGCTTTCCTTTGGAAATAATATAAAAGTGCATGCAAGATTTTGTTAGCGTTTGTTGAAAAGATGATGCTTGATAGTGATTTATTTGTTACTAATGCATGTGATATGATGTTAAAGAAGACATTTCATGTCAACATGGTTATGTTTTATACATGCATGCAAATAGTTGTTTAAGTGTCACAAATAAAGATTGATTATTGTTTTATTAATAATTTATCTCATCATGATATCAAGTGTGCTGATGACATCAATGGCAGGAAAGAAGGGTGACTTGAAAAAATGACTTTTCAAGTTTAACATTATGGAAGATAAAGAGTTTTTAGTCCATGCAGGTTTAGGAGTTCTAACTGTAGGATGACCCACTGAAGGAAACAGTCCGACTACAAAGACTAATATTGAGGATTTGTGGGTAAATGGTATCATGATGATTGTAATAGCTTATAGCTAGTTATGTTTCATTTAAGAATTTTTTTCTATGTAATTTTTATGATAATGGTAAAGGGATGGACTCTCTTATAACCATTGAATGAGGGGTGACAACCCTCACGAGTGTTTAATAATAAAGTTAAATGTTTGTTGGTTTTCACCCTATGGGGCTTATATCGATGTCTAATGATGTGATTGGTTGTGTCGTTTTCATGATGTTAATTTCTTTCATGATGTGATGTTTATATTATCCATTATGTGATTTACTAATTGAGTTAAAATGATCATGGGATCGATGCATATTTATAGCACGAAGTTTAAGTTAATATGCTACAACAAGAAGAGTTAATGGTTGTGTAACTGATTATGTTTTTTACTAAATATTTCTCTAGGTGACGATGATGGTTATTCTAAGGGTTAGTGAGGGAATATGGAAATAAATTTAGAAAGTTAGACATTTTTAAATGTTGAAAATTTTTCCTAACTCCATGTATTTTCCTATGAGGTTACCAGGGTATGTTACACGACTATTATATTTTGACCTTCATAGATGACTACATAAGGAAGACATGGGTCTACTTAAAACATAAAAGTGAAGTGTTTGTCCGCTTCCGCCACTACAAATTTCTCGTTGAGAAGCAAAGTGGACACTACATCAAAGTGTTGAGGACTAACTGAGGTGGATAATACATCACAAATGACTTCCTACATTTTTGTAGGGAGCATGGAATTCACAAGAAATTTACAACAAGGTATACACCTTAGCAAAATGGTGTCACAAAAGGAAGAATAGAACCATTATGGAAATGGAAAGGAGTATGTTGAAGGAAAATAATTTTACAAATGATTATTGGGTTGAAGATGTACTTGTGCAACATATATCATTAATAGGTGTCCAACCAAAATTGTTATGAACATAGTTCTCGAAGAGGCATGGAGTGAAAGAAAGCAAGTTGTCACTCACATGAGAGTGTTTGGATGTGTGGTGTATGCACATGTCCTGGATGAGTTGAGGAATAAGTTGGAAAGCAAGGGGGAGAAATGTATATTTGTTGGATATAGTGATTAATCCAAGGCATACAGGCTCTACAATCCATCAACCAAGAAGGTAGTAATCAACAGAGACATTCAGTTCACAGAAGAGGAAGCATGGGATGGAAGTTTATAGAATAAAACCAATGTGAAGACATGTATGCCACACGAAGACAAAGAGGAATTGACATCAGCAAGTAATTCCTCAACGGTGACTCCTCCCACACCTACACACGCTCAACATAGTAGTCAACATGTGACACCATCAACAAATAATAGGACAACGTTTGATCCAGGTGGATAATGGTGGCCACCTACCTATTCCATTTGGACCCGCACCATCAATTCTTGCAACTTTTCACTTTCGGCACAACTTACTATTTTTAGTAGGTTTTCAAGTCCTGCACTCCCGAAGCCGTTTTGGGGCCTTAATGATCTAGGTGGACATTTGTGTCCACCCAACTATTCCATTTGAACCCCCACCATCAGTTCTTTTAGTTTTTAAGTTGCAACACAACTTACTATTTTTAGTAGTTTTTCGGGTCCTGAACTTCCGGAGCTGTTTTGAGGCCCTAAACGACGTTTTTTGGGCATTGTTTGTTCGGAAAATATGATTCCATTTTGAAATTTATATTCATGACAATAGTTTTATTCCTCAGATATATCTTTCTAATGATGTATCATACGCGTCAAACAGATATCGTATGCCAAAGTTACGTCCTCGAGAAGTTGAAACACCAATTTACCCAAACGAGGCCCATAGTTTTGGCACTTCTTCTCCTAGGGTTAGGTTTTTGGACTTTTAGAGTTCTTCATTATTTCTCAATAATAAATAGGTCCTCGAGCCTCATTTTAACACAGTTCAGAGGTCTATAGCCGCCACATATCTTCTCAGATATTCGCTACTAGCACCCTAGCTAGTTTATTTCCATTATGTTTGTAAGCATATTTCAGTCATTCTTTTATTAATGAAATGAAGCATTATTTACGTTGCATCTCTATGTTTGTGGTTATTTCTGTATTCTGTTGCGTTCCTGCATAAATTCGGATCAACGTTGCATAACCAAGCAAGTGCTTCTCCAAGCACACCACAGAGATCCACAACACCATCTACCTCAAGCGCAACACGAAGTGACATGTCAAGCCCATCTTCTACAACCATAAGAAGAAAAAAATTCAGAAATTTAAATGAAATTTATGAGTAAGATGGAGTTCATAGTAACATTGGTATGAAGTCATTATTTGTATTATTTTGTCATGAATATGACCTAATCCACTTTGAGAATCTAGTCAAATAAGAGAAATGGGTTGCGGCAATGGATGAATAAATAGGAGAAATAGAAAATAATGATACATGGGTGTTAGTTGACCTTCCGCAAGGTAAAGAAGTCATTGGAGTGAAGTGGGTCTATAAGACCAAGAGCAACATTAAATTCAAGATTTAAAGTAATAAAGAAAGGCTACTTGTCAAAGGATACATGCAACAACATGGAAGAGACTATGCAGAAACGTTTGCGCCAGACGCGATGATGCAGACAGTGCATACAGTGTTGTTGATTTCCATGCAACATGAATGGAAGGTGTATCAAATTGATGTAAAATCAGTGTTCTTGAATGGAGTGCTGAAAGAGGAGGTATATATTACATAACCACCTATTTATGAGGTAGAAGGCCAAGAAGAAAAGGTGTGTAGGTTGCGAAAACCTCTCTATGGGCTGAAGAAAGCACTGCGTGCATGGTATAGTAGGATAGATTCTTACTTGATGGACAATGGGTTCGAAAAACGTGATGGTGAACCTACTGTATACATCAAAGAAAGTGATGATAAGCTTCTTATTGTTGGTTTGTATGTAGATGATCTAATTTTTTCAGGGAGTGATGATTTCCTCATCATTGATTTCAAAGTAGTCATGAAAAGTGAGTTTGAAATGATTGACTTGGGGTTGTTAAGATATTTTTTTGGCATAGAAGTGAAGAAAACAAAGAATAGTATTTTTATCTCTCAAACAAAGTATGTTGCAGACATTTTAGAGAGGTTTAATATGCATAATAGCAAGCCAGCACCAACTCCAACAATCATGGGGTTGAAGTTGAGTAAGGAGAATCGTAGCAGCAATGCCAATCTAACATTATACAAAAGTATGGTGGGAAGCCTAATGTATTTGACCACAATTAGACATGATATAATGTATGCAGTGAGTTTGGTGTCAAGGTTCATGGAGACACCCAAAGAGACACATTGACAAGCATCGAAAATAATTTTAAATTATGTCAATGGGAAAAATGAGTATGGCATTTTTACACCGCAGCAGATTATTTTAGGTTGGTTGCTTACACTGACAGTGACTAGGCAGGCAGTTTCGATGACAGAAATAGCACGTCAGGATATGTTTTTCATTTGGGTTCAGGAGTCATTTCATGGGCTTCCAAGAAGCACCCGATAATGTCATTGTCAACAACAGGAGCTGAATATGTCATCATAATAGCAGTAGTGTGTCAAGTAGTTTGGATGAGAAGGATGTTGCGGGATTTATGTCATGAACAAGATAAAACGACCATTATTTTCTATGACAATAGTTCAACAAGTGCACTATCAAAGAATTTTGTTTTTCACTAAGAGGACAAAGCACATTGATGCTAAATATCATTTCATAAGAGAATTAGTTAACAATGGTGAGATTGCGTTGCAACACTACAGGTGAGAAGAACAATTTGCAGACATCTTCACAAAGCCATTGGCACGTGAAAATTTTGTTTATCTCAGAGATTGTTTGGGAATGGTAAAAGGCAGCAGTTGCGATTAAGGGGGAGTGTTGTAAAACTAATCTCAACCACCACGTTTAATTCTCTGACATCAACCATCCCTCAGTAAATTTTTTGTAGGTTGCAGATTGAGTTTGTAGGGAAGGACATCCCATAAATGATGTTCTAAACAAGAGGACAATTAAAATTCCACAACATTAGGAATTTGGCTTTTGTGATCCATAAAATGTGTATACAAAATTTCGGTGAAAATCACATGTATTACAATTTTGTCGACGCATTTCGAACCAGCTAGTGTGGTTCATCATCAGGACAAGATGAGAAATATGATCAAAAATCCTATTTAAATAGATAAGACAAGCATCAACTAGTCGTTGTAAAATAATAGCTAGTTTGACTAGAATAAGGAATTGAGTTATATTTTATCATATTTTAATTTTAATTCTATTAAATTTTAATTTTATTATATTTAAATCTTAATTTTATTATATTTACTAATATTTTTTTAATAATTTAATATAATACCTTTTAATATAATTTAATATTTTAGTACTTTAAATTATATTTTATATAATTACAAATTCATTAATAGTTATATGAAAATAAATAAATAATAAATAATAATAATAATAATAATTTATTTAATTTACTTAATAGGTAATTTTACTAATTTCAATGTAAAAAAAAACATAATAATAATAATCAAAATAATATAATAAAAGGAGCAGGCATGGAGAAAGAAATAGGGAGCCAGAGATGAGGGAACGACAAGAGGGAGCACAGAGGAAGAGATAAGGCAAGTAAGAGTGAAGGGCAGGAATTTAGCATCTGCTAACACTCCACCCATCATCCCTATTAAGGTTCACCAGCCTCTTTTCAATTTCCAAGGCTTCCCTCAACTCGCGGTGGTGGAAATGGTCAATCATTGCAATGACCTCAAACATAGTAGATCTTGGTCCTTTGCCTTAGCAGAGCATGCTGAGAAGACGAATCATCACATTTGTATTGAAGATGCCGAGGTTATTGCAAGGATTGACCATTTCCACCATTGCAAGTTGAGGGAAGCCTTGGAAATTGAAAAGAGGCCGATGAACCTTAATAGGGATGATGGGTGGAGTGTTAGCAGATGCAGGATTCCTGCCTTTCACTCTTAGTTGCCTTGTCTCTTCCTCTGTGTTCCCTCTTATCATTCCCTCATCTCTCGCTCCCGGTTTCTTTCTCCCTACTTGCTTCTTTTATTGTATTATTTTGATTATTATTATTATGTTTTTTTAGATTGAAATTAGTAAAATTACCTATTAAGTAAATTAAATAAATTATTATTATTATTCTTTATTTATTTATTTATTTTCATATAACTATTAATGAATTGTAATTTAATAACATTAGTACTAAAATATTAAATTATGTTAAAAGGTATTATATTAAATTATTAAAAAATCTTATTAAATATAATAACATTAATATTTAAATATAATAAAATTAAAATTTAATAGAATTAAAATAAAAATATGATAAAATATAACTGAATTCTTTATTCTAGTCAAACTAGTTGTTATTTTACAATGGCTAGTTGATGCTTGTCTTATCTATTTAAACATGTTTCTTGATCAGATTTATCACCTTGTCCTAATGATGAACCACACTAGTTGGTTCGAAAAGCTTTGACAAAATTTTAATACATGTGATTTTCAACAAAAGTTTGTATAGACAATTCCATAACATATTAAATAATTAAAGTCAAATGAAAATTTATTGAAGGGTTGGAAGAAATGTATGGTTAAGCATTTGTATACACAATTCCACAACATATTAAATAATAAAAGTCAAATGAAAATTTATTGAAGGGTTGGAAGAAATGTATGGTTAAACATTTAATCGGCTTCACTCAGCCTCTGTAAAGTTCATAAAGTCATGTTTGCCCATCCTGTATATTAAATTTTATATGTCATGTATTAATGTCTTAAATATTTAGGTTTTGAATTAACAAGAAAATATAGGTTGAATGAAGTGCGGTGGATGTAAGAAAATCGTGGAGCAAATTAGTATGTGATGTAATGGAAATACAAGAAAGAAAAAATGGTGAAGAAAATAGCGATATGGTTCTCGAAATTTCATCTATGGTTTTTATCACAACCATTTTGTTTTACTCTCTTTTATTGTCAGTAAAATTGTTTGATTTTATATATTTGAAATGAAAACTCATATAATTTAGTTCTGTTTTACTCTCCTTCACTGTGAGTAAAATTGTTTGATTTTATTTATTTAAAATGAAAATTCATATGATTAAGACATTTCCACAACTTTGTCTGAACAGGAAAAGTGTTCGAGTGTCTCTCTTTAAATTTTTAACAATTTTCTGATTGCGTTGGTTGTGTTTCAGTATATCGTGTTCTTTTGAGTATAGATTAGAAGATGATGCAATAATTTGGAAGAAACTTTAATCATTTTTAAAAATTTTATTCTGTATAACAAATTTTAATCCAGTCAGGCTAAACAACTATGTCAACCATGTTAATGAAATGGCAGAAATGTTATGGATGTCTCATCACTTATTTCAACGGAGTTATTTCTGTACAGTCGAATTTGGCCTAATGTTTGAATGCAACGTCTACGCGTAATGGTGATTTGAAGCAAACATCTGGGAAGGTTCACATTATAAAAAAATTGACCACAAATACACAAATTTTCAATCCGCTCTTTGTTAGACAACTTTGTCAACGCTGTTAATGAAATGCAAGAATTTTTATGGATGTCTTATCACCTATTCCAGGAGAGTTATCTGTGTACAATTGAATTTGGCGTAATATTTTAAAGCAACATCTATGATGGTTGACATTACTAAAGAATTGATTACAAATGCTCAAATTTTTAGGTTAAACCATGTTATAAAATCATACTTGATTTCTTTTCTGTATCCCGAGAGAGAGATTAAACAATCCACTGAATACGATATCGTATTAGTATGTTCTGGAATATTTCAAAATTGATAGAAAAACATCGGTTCAAAGAAAATGAACCTAATCATGTGAGAAAAAATAAATGGGATTATTGTTTATAGATGATAAGACTCTATTTTATTTATAATAATTAATTTTAAATATAAATTTATAAAAACATAAATGAAATGTAACCATTGATTTTAACATATTATTGATTTTATAAAAATATAAAATTATATATCTGAAGTTATTTTATATAGATTTTGTTATCAAAAATTTAATTTAAAAAATAATATAAAATATTATATTTTGGAAACTCTTTTCATTGAATATTAACTTAGCATTCATAGTTGTGAGTACATTGATTTTAAAGCAAGTTTTGGTTCAATAATGTAATTTAGATTGAAAATATCATTAAAATCATATAAATTTTAATAATTTGATGATGTTATTATATATATATATATATATATATATATATATATATATATATATATATATATAATTGAGGTTTTCGTTATTATGTCAAATACAATTAATTTATAAATATTAAATATTAGAAATGGGAGTTAGAAAATATTTTCATAAATGTTTTTTACCAAATCAGTTGACATAAGGTCATTTAATTATATTTAATAAAAATAAAAAGATGGTTATATTTTAAATATTTTTTTAGCTATTTTACTTTTAATATATAGTCAGACCATTTTCATTAAATCTTCTATATTATTTCAAACTTTTGGATAAGTAATAATTTGCTCATATTTTTAAATTTAACTCTGAGTCCTTAACTGATATTTCCTATTTCATTTTACACTTTAGAGATGGAAAACAAGTAACATGATATATAATGTCAATATAGATCTATATATATTATTTAAAGTACATTTTTGAATATATAAATAGAATTGTGTATAGTACACAATTACAGAACTTAAACTTGCAATTCTAATGAATCAACAAAACAAGTTGTTAGTTTTTTTTTTTTTTGTAAATTTGGTAGTAACTTTCTATTTTTCCATTAAACAGAACAACGGGTTTACATTATCATATTTTACTTGGTAGCCTCTAGCTCCTCATAGGAAATCAGGTATGTTGGCCACCTCATAGAGTTAAGATCCAAACAAAATTGGAACACTTTAATCCTACCTCTAGATACCTTCTAAGGTATATTGTCTAGAACTACGACTGACATTTTTAAAAAGTAAATGATATCTGCCATTTTCATAGTTAAACAAGAACAATAGAATTCTGAAGCTACTCATTTGACGATTTGATAGGTGTCGGGTCCTTGACACTCGAACCTGACATGTCCACTTGATTCATATTTTGAAGTTGGCATTCCATACAACCCAATCAAACATTCTAGTGATGCTTCTGAAGGTGGATTTCCTAGATATCTATGCTCATTTCAGTATGGAGGCTGCTTTTGGGTCTCCTCCCACTTCTTGAAGTGCAACTATGGCTTTTTCCGATAAACATTTCATGGTCCAATATAGATGAATTTACTGTTTAAACAAAGATAATCTTCTGCTAGTATTCCCAAGATCAGTCAGCATATCCATTTCTTCATTAGTGATGTCTTCCTCCACTTTAGTTTTAATATCATTCTCCCATCCTAGGTGTCCCCACTGAATAGGCATGGAAAATGTTTTCCATAATTTCTTTTCCAGGTTTTCTTCCTATTTTTCTTGGCCCCACCTTTTCCTTACCTTCTTCCTTGCCTTTCTTCTTTCCCACATTTCCTTTTCCTATTTGATCTTTCACCAATTTCCTTTGTATTTGATCTCCCAACAACTGTACCTTCACCTGATTCCACATCGAGATTCTCCCCCGACGTGAAAATACCGGAGGGTGAAAGATGCTAGGATAACCTGTGCATGGAGACAAAGTAACATTATTTTTAGTCAAAGTAAATAAAATATTATCTTGTTGTATGAAGGATATATTTTTTCCTTCCCATCACTTCTACCCATTTTCCAGTGCCTATGTAAGTAGTCTTCTCCACAGCTAGCCCCTCCCTCTAAGTCAGATAAGGCTGAGTCATGCATTGTGCATACTCTTTAAGAAAGAGGCCAAGGCTTTGTGAGGATGCCTATGGTTTCACCTTTTTATAATAATTCCATTTCTCCATGTAGACCCATATTAGAAATTCAACATGTAGAGGCCATGCAATAAGAAAACCAAAAACTGACAACAAAACAGAGCTATAGTAATAACTTAAGCCAGGGGATGGTTGAACTGAGCCTATGAAACATAGAATACAATGATGAATTCTATGCTTGGTAACACAATTGACAATTAACCCAGAAAACAATACAAAACTCAAGAAATATAGCAGCTTATTCCCGACCTTAGCCAAATTCCCTGGGTCTCTATGAAATCTCGAAGCATGAATAGGGTGGAGATTGATAGAATTACCATAACCCATATCCTTCATACAATAATTTTAAGACGTACATGCAATTTCAAATAATTGACTAAAAAGGACTGTGAAATTGACATGCAGGACTATACAATTGACATGAATTTCTATATAAAATACATTCAGAGCTGTAATTCCAAAGCTAATGACACAGGGGTGAGCATGCAGGGTTCTATGAGGAAATTGTGGGAAAATCCTTGCCACGCTTCTCCAAGTTTCTTCACTTTCCACTTCGTCGGCCTTTCTCCCACCCTTCCACCTGAAGTACAGAGTAAATGAAAGGAACAAGACTAACCAAATTGAAAATTCTAGGTAAAACCACAGGAAACCCTAACACTCACTCTTCCATAGAGATGAAAAGACAAATATCAGACTCTTTCATTGCTAGCAATGCAGAAGCGCTTAGAGATAGAGCCTTCTTCCGAATTGTAATCATTACACTACTAGGACCATAATAGTAGGCCTCCATTTCCATTAGAAGACAAGAGATCACTCCATACAAGACTTCCATGCTCAGAATAAGACAAGAGAGAAGCACCTACCTGAAGAACCATTGCTCGGTGGTTGCAGGCCCTGTCGTCACACACAGTTCCAATGCGAACTACTCCAAAGGTGTTTTCTTAGAGATAGACTATGACCGATAACCAAACCCCATTCCTAACCTTTTATCCCTCCAACCGTGGCGAGATTCCCAAAAACCTTCTGACATACTTCACTGTCGATTGCCCGTAATGAATGCGACATTTATTTTCAATGGGTCGAGTTGCACACTACCTTTTCCTCATGTGATCAACATAATGTCGTGTGGCTCACATGGAAATCTGCCACCTCACACCTCCCTTCGCACCATTGACACCCCGATCGAGGAAAAGATGAGAGGGGGGTTAGGGAAAGATGATTAATGGGGTGAAAAGGGTCAATGGGAAGAGGGAAGAAGTAGTTTATGTTTCATTTGTGTGGGAGAAAAAATGTAGAGGGTAATGAATGTGAGAGGGGGGTTAGGGAAAGATGATTAATGGGGTGAAAAGGGTGAATGGGAAGAGGGAAGAAGCAGTTTATGTTTCATTTGTGTTGGAGAGTAAGAGGATTGAGTAAAGGGATCTAATTATTTTTTATTTCCAAATCTTATTTCTATTGAGATTGTGAGGATGATTAATAATTTTAAGGGTTTCACTAATTTTTAGCTTATACTCAAGTTTTTTTAGTTATAACATTAGTGTCTTCAAGAGAGACATGGTAACAAATATTTGATATATTTATACTACAAATCTTTCACAATGGAGTGTAATATGGACAATGATGTTTTATAATACTTTTAATAAAAAATAACGAAATATGTATTTTTATTTTTATTAGTATTATTGTAGCTCACATTATTGTTTTATTTAGAGAATATTTTATTTTAATTTTAAAATGAATATATACTGAATAAAATTACACACTTCCTCTATATTGAATTGTAAAATACATCTCTAGAAATAATAATTTAATATCTAATAATATATTAATAAAATTATATAACATTAATAATAATAATATATATTTTTAATAATAATTTAATATCTAATAATATATTAATAATAATGATATATATATTTTTAATAATTGAAAAAATTAATATTTTTTTTTGCTACTGAGCTCGCGCTCTGCCCTCCGCCGTGCTTAGGGTTTTTGGTTCTATGTCATGGTGGTGCCATCCAGGTGCTCGCCTTGGCTTGGGCTCGGTCTAATGGCGGATTCTCAGGACCCTCCTCCACCTCCTCCTCCTCCTCCTCCTCCTCCTGAGATCGATGCGTTCAAGCTACTGATTGCTTCCCAACCAAAGAAGAAGAACCAACTCTCCAAATTTCTCAAGCGGCTGGATGATATCCCCTCAATGGCACTTCCGCCTGAGGGTTCGATGCGAATGGCCCTTTCCCTTGCGGATCGAGCTCTGGTTGGTCATTTCATGGGCTTATGGCCCTCACCAAAAACATCTGAGGCCTGGATCACTAGCAACTAGAAATCCCTTATTGCCAATAGCGTCACGTCATACTTCCTAGGGCAAGGTTATTTTCTGTTCAAATTTAACACGAAGGAAGACAAGGACCTGATTTTCAGAAGAGGACCCTATTTCATTGGGCCCCAAGGGTTGTACCTAAATCACTAGACTCCTTACTTCGATCCCTCGGAGGATAACCCATCTGTCATTCTTGTCTGGGTCTGGGTCTCAAACTTACCGGTCCACTGCTGGAACTGGGAATCAATGTAGAAAATTAGTAATGCCCTTGGGAAATTCATAGACAGAGAAAACAACAAGGACCAATACGAATGTGCCAGAATCTGTGTGGAGGTGGATCTTGAAGTGGGGAACTGGTCTCATCTGCAGAAACTAGATTACGAATAGTTGTCGTTCAAATGTCGTAGATGTCATGAGTATGGCCACTTCGCCAAGAACTATCCCAAAAATGTAGCCCTAGAAAAGGAGAAAGAAGAAGGATGGTAGCAAGCCAAGAAATCTAAAACGAGCCCTAAGTCAAGGAAAACGGAGAAAGGAAAGGGAAGCTCAGCTCCCACGGGGAGTATTCCTAAAGCTGAACCTTGCCAAAAAGGCCAAGAGAATAGTTTTGCAGCCTTGAGCTTAGAGACAGAGGAAGTCCAAGAAATTAACCCATAGATCATGCAAAAGAATCTTTAAATGCAGGAAACCCTATCACCACTAAAGACTGGTGAATATCCTAGAGGAACGAAAGAGGTTGTCTCCAAGAGGGAAGATCTGGATTCAGAGGAGTCGGAGGAAGAAGGAGAAATTGGGGACTCCCAAACTTTGGTTAGAAGATCTATCAGGGGACAGAAATACTCGAGGGAAAAAAGAGAAAAAGAAAACTATAAGGAGAAACTGTAGGGGACCTAGCCGACCCTAGAAAAGATGTTTCCAAAAAACCCTAAAGAACACAAAAATCAAAGTCAAGGCTCCAAGGGAGCCCTCTCAGATCAAAAAAGGAAGTAATGAAGATCGTCTCCTGGAATTGCAGAGGGATGGGGAGCAACCTAAAAGAAGAAGCAATGAAAAGCCTAGTAAGGTTGGAAAGGCTCGACATTCTTCTCATCCAGGAGACCAAAATGGAGGAAAAGGAATTTCTCCATAAAATAAAACAGTTTTTGGGAAAAGGAAGAGGTGTCATAGTCTCCTCTAGAGGCACCTCAAGAGGGCTGGGAATCCTATGGGACGAGACATGATTTAAGAAAATTCTGGTCAAACGTAACTCAAATTGGATTTTTGCTCAGTTTTTGCATCTCCACACCAAAGAAACTGTGAGTGTGTTCAACATTTATGCTCCGGCCCTTCTGGGAGACAAAAAATCCTGTTGGGAATCCATTAGGGACCTAAAAAATGAGATTTAGATGATTAATGTCATTCTCGCTGGAGACATGAACATTAGTCTCAGCCAAGAGGAGAAGTGAGGGGGCAGCATTGTAAGGGATCCAACCAGGTAATTGGTGGAGGAACTCATTCAGGACTGGAATCTGTTGGACATCAAGCCTCCCAAGGGAAAATATACATGGACCAACAGAATAACGGGTCCAGGCCACATTGCTGCAAGGTTAGATTGTTTTCTCATTTAAAGCTCCTTCTTGCTCTTAGGTCTTGCTGTTTGTTTTTCTATTATTTCTTTGTCAGTCTCTGATCACAAGCCATTAGTCTTGAGTTGAAGCCACACATGAATCTGGGGCCCATTCCCTTCTGTTTCAGTGCCCTCTGGGTGTAGAAACCTAACTTTTTGGACATAGTTGAGGAAGTCTGGAAACAACTTGTCAATGGTTCCCCCTTCTTTGTGTGGGAAGAAAAACTGAGGAGAGTGAAGAAAACCCTCAAAAGCTAGGCTAAAGACCTCCCCTCTTCGTCTGAGTCAAGGTGGGCTTCCCAGACATGTTTGGAGAGCCCCTAAACACAAATAGAAGATATGGAAATCACGAAGGGCAACCTTATCCGAGAAGAGGAGCTCCAGGCTAATCTCCATAAGGCATGTATTCGGGAGGAGGAATTTTGGAGACTTAAATCTCGTAGTCTGTGGCTACAAGCTGGGGATAGAAACACCTCCTTCTTCCATAAGAAATCTCAAGCCAGAAGAAAATTTAACTCTATAGTGGAGATAAAATCTGGAGATCAATCTTTCTCCGACCCTACCATCATCAAACAAGCTGCCCATGAGCACTTCAAAGAATTGTACTCAGAGGACAAGAAAGCAAATCTTAGATCCAATCTGCTTGAGTTGGTCCCTCCAAAGGTCAATGCCCAAATGAATGCCATGCTGACTACTCCTATCACCATCAATGAAATCAAGCAAGCCCTTGATGATATGGATCTGGACAAGGCTCCTGGGTCAGATGGATTCACTTCTTGATTCATAAAAACTTGTTGGAACATTGTAAAAAAGGATCTCCACAAATTGATCTTAAAGTCCAAGACCTGCCACAAGCTTGGGGGTAGCACCAACTCGGCCTTATTGGCTGTTTTTCCAAAAGAGAAAGGTGCAAAATCTTTCAACAGATTCAAGCCAATTTCTCTCCACAATATTGTCTACAATATTATCACTAAATTCATGGCTAACAGACTAAAAGGCCTTCTTCTGAATATCATTCCTGACAATCAAGGGAGATTTGTCAAAGGTAGGAAGATAACTGATAATTTTATTCTAGTTCAGGAAGCGATAAATTCAGGCATCCAAAGAAGAGAAAAAGGTATGGCTATCAAGATGGACCTGGCTAGTGCATTTGATAGAGTTAGGCACAAATTTCTAGTTGGGTTCATGCAGAAATTTGGGTTTGACTACCGCTTTATAAGCTAGGTCAAGGCCTGCATTGCGGAACCATGGATTGCTCCTCTTGTAAATGGGCGTGCTGCAGACTTCTTCAAGACTAATCGTGGGATAAAATAGGGATGCCCTTTATCCCCTCTTCTATTTGTTATTCAAGCCTTTGTCCTCAGTTTTATGTTGGAGAAAAGATAAAATCGAGCAAGAGCTTATGGGTCTTTGAATCGCCAGGGGATTCAGACACATAAATAACACTCTATTTACTGATGACTCCATTCTCCTAGGGGGTTCTTCAGCTATCTCGGCCTCCCACTTCAAACTGGAGCTGGATAAATATTGCCTCGAGTATGGGAGTGAACTTAATATGGGAAAATGCTTCATCTACACTTGGAACCTATCTGGCCTCGAGCTAAGCATGATCTAGGATTCTGAGTTTCAAAGGATCCACAAAATGGGGGTCTTTGAAATATCTTAGGTTGCTGATCTTTCAAGGACGTCCGAGTGGGAGAGACTGGCTCCCCTTGCTGGACAAATTCAAGCTCAAAATGCAAGCTTGGGGCACGTCGTGGCTCAATCTGGCTGGTAATACCATCCTTATTAAGTCTGTACTTAACAGTCTTCCAATTTTTCAGATGTCTGTATTGTTGGCTGTTGTGAGCATCCTTTGCAAGACGGAGAAAGCCATTCGTTCCTTCTTCTGGAAGGGAGGGAAGAACAACGATATGATAATTCCATTGAAAAGTTGGAATAAGATCGCTTTGCCACTGCTGGAAGGTGGTCTTCACATAAAAGATCTCAGGGAGCACAACATCATCCTGGGAGCCAAGATCTTATGGCGGTAAGTTGCAAGGAATCCTGGATGGGCACAAATCGATTTGTGTAAAAAATAAAGTTTTGGAAGGTGTCTTTGCAGCCTGGAGAACTTCCAAACTAATTGCGAGGGCTACTAGATTCATCAACTGTGTAAACGTGGTCTCCCGCTCCTGTGCGACCACCTGTTTTGGATTCCAAGCAATGGGAAGAATATCATACTTTGGGATGACAGAATCATGAACACAAAAGAAATTGGGGAGGATCTTGAGTTGCTGGAACTAAAAACGTGGATGATCGCAGATGGTCGTTGCATGCTATGGGACATCTCAGATTGGGAAAACAACAACTAGGCAGGGTAGCAGAAAATAGAGATACCTACTCATCTGGAGCAAGCTTGGGCCAAATTCATGGTGGCGCTGGCTAGGAAAGCCCCTCTAAATGCTAATAAAAAAGAAAAAAGGGGTTGTGGTTCCTCGAAGGGATGCTACTCCGCAACTGAAGGTTACAAATATCTTAAATCCATCCCCTATGTTCCCCGCAACCCTGTGATTTGGAAAGGGATTTGGCAGGTCAAAAGCATCCTGAAGATCGACATGTTCACTTGGAAGTTGGGGCACAGCAGCATCCTCGCTGCTGAAAATTTGTAGCGTCGCGACTTCCATGGCCCCTCTCGGTGCCTACTTTGTTAGCATCAGGAGGAATCCTCGGTTCACATCTTCCTCGAGTCTAGCTATGCTTGGGACATATGGAACGAACTTCTGTCGATCTTTAACAACAGCACCAACCTCCCATCCAACACCACAAACTTGTTGTCTTTTTGGGGAGACCTATTCCCTAAGTCCTTCCCTGGGCGAGGTTGGACCTTCGTGGTATGGATGATTATCCCAAAGCTTATTTGCTGGAAGATATGTCTTGAAAGAAATAACCGAATATTTCAAGAGAAGGCCCTAAAGCAACAGCAAACTGGTGTGCAAATTAAAAGCCTCTTCAAAGAAATAATGTAGGCCAAGGTGAACCAAAAGTGGGTTGGTGCCTTAAATGAGCAATGCAGGGAGTGGTGTTAGCATTTGGGGATAAATCTTCCCACAGGACAAAATATGGAGAAGGGAAGAGAAGAACGGAAAATCAAGTTAGAGGATGAGGACTTCGACAAATGGAGAAGCATATCAGATATCCACACTATGTTTTTTTACGGCACAACAAAGGGGAATCCGGGGAAGGCCAGAGGCAGACGAATTATATATTGCCCTTCAGACCAAATCATCTCCCACTTTGCCTAGGGTTTGGGGATTTCCTCGAAAAATCAAGCAGAATCCATGGCCCTCCTCCAAGGCTTGAAACAGCTGCAAAAACATGGTATCAACGAGGCTCGAGTCATTGGAGATTCACAAAATCTCATTAGCTTGATTATGAAAAAATCGGTCCCTAAAGACCCCCACTTGCAACGGTTGTTCGATTGTATTAAGAACCTGATCAAATCATTTGACAGACTTCAGTTCTTTCATGTCCTACAGGAAAATAACACAGAAGCAGACCTTGAGGCCAACATTGTTATCTCTTTGCATGTGAGATCCCTCCTTTGCGATGAGGGGGAATTATGGGACCCTATGCCTTAGCCTGTCATGTATTTTTGCCTCTTGGTGTAGCAATTTGTTTGCATTAGAAGGTTTACTAGTCATTGGGAAATTGTTAGACTGAATGTAAGAAATAGAATAGGCGAATCTTGCTTGTTCGGAAACACACTAGACATTGGGTCCCAGTTGTTCAATGACCAAGCATAAGCCTAAAATCTTTTTTGAATATATAAACATACCCATTTCTGTAAAAATAAAATAAAAAATAAAAATTTAATATTGTTTTATTTTTTATAACTAAGGAAAATTAATATCATAAATTAAAATAAAAAATTATGGTCTATAGCTACAACACATGAATAAAAATAAATATACCATGGCCTAAAACATTGAATTAAAACTTATTATGGTAAAGTCTATGAAATCCTCATAAGTATATTGCATTACAAAATACAATAATAACAAAGCTTCTCTCAAACATATGAACAATTAAAATATAAAATTAAACGTTTATCGAGCAACCACATCTCATAATCTTTAGGTTTTAAGCACGAGTGGATGATGACCCCTTTCACCCTTAGCTGTGTTTCTTTTTTCTCACGCATCGGTCCTGCATTTTCGATTACATTGTCATGCTTCCGTGAGGGATATGAAAGTTTCATCTTGTGGGGTTAGCGCTGAACGAATGATGCTTATGACCATGGCCAGTTGAGGAGCACTAGTAGTTCCCATCATTATTTTTTTTTTTTTCCCAACATTCTCACAAAATCACATCATTTGCAATCATTCATACTATTTCAATAGAATCTCTATCCCAACCATTTCCATTTCCCGCTGCACACATTCTTTGGACCTGCGAGATTCTCTTACGCTTATCCCTTCCACTCTATCCCAATCATTTCCATTTCCCACTATACACAATCACATTCTTTGGACCTGCCAGATTCTTTACGCTTATCTCTTCCTTTTTCATGCTTAATCTCTTCTCCTTTTGCTTTAAACCTGTAATTAGATTTTGATAGTCTCATTTTATATAATATTTGAAACACCGTAATATCTAAAACTCAGTCATAGTAGACGAGATATGAAGAAAAAATTCAGCAATGTTAAGATCATATAGTTTCGATAAAATATCAAAAACAAATCCAATGATATTAAACATTGTGTGATTCATTTGGCTTAAATGATTATAAATTACGATTTTTCATATCATATAATAATCGAACCAATCTAAAATATATCAAAAGGAAAAACAATATTACAATATTCACTGATTTAATTAAACATCAACCTTCACTGGATTAAATGAACATCATCATGTAACTTTGTTAGTGTACATTAAAACACACACAAACCACACAATGAAGAATCTACGTAAATCCATTCAACGCTAACCATTTAAAATACATTTTTTCTGATCTTTAATTTTAGTTCCCATCATGCTCACCAATAACAGAATACACACCGCTTCCACCCACCCTCGAAGCTAATGCAATCATGGAAAGCTTATCGTTTTTGCCATGAAATTGGAACAGGAAATACAGAAAATGCAAGCTTATCGTGTTTTCCATGAAATTGGAACAGGAAATACAGAAAATGCAAACCCACACTGACATCCCGTTTTCGAAGTTCAACAATCAATAGATGCCGCGCCATAAGTGTGTTTGAAGTTCGGTGACAGTAAAGCGGAAATTGGTAACGTTGTGCATAGCAGATTCATGGACACAGATTCATGTGATAAACTTACGATGTCTTTTACCTTCACAAATGTGATATAGTTATTGGCGAGAATCCTTTAATTTTCATAATGACCATGTTTAATTACAGTTACCGTGTACATCTGAGGTTTGAGGAACGCAAACAAGTTTACAATCGATAAAACGGTCGGGACTCCCAAATTTGTCAGAATGATTTTTCCAAAAACAAATTCAAGTTGTAAATTTGACGTTTAATTATTTAAGTTGCTTGTCATAAATTATAATGAGTAATTTAAATGGAGGTCAAGTTATACGATCTGTGTACTGGGCTGCTTATTTCTGGTTACCATTCCTTAATTGTAGGATCTCACTTTACCAACCAAAGCATCAAGACTGTAGAGAAGTAAAGGTTCTTATATGTCTAACTAGTTCTCATGAAGATTAGGTTCTTTGATCTATTTTAATATAAGAATATAATATAAGAAGGTAGAGATAACCTCCTCTTGAAACCAATTCTTAAACATATTTCTCTTCAAGTTTTAAAAGAAAATAGCATGTGCCCTTTTCATACTTGTAAGTGAATGAGTTCTAAGTAACGCTGTAAATAAATCCATCTTAATTCCATGTGTGATCTTTAAGAATAATCAACCTACTTGACCTTGGATTATGTTAAATAGGTACCACTTATTGATATTTTAATTCATGCTTCTATATCATGCTTTTATTAATCTACCTATAACAAGGTAATTGAAAGAGGAATATGAGTGTCTTCATCAGAAAATATAATGATATGTTTATGAAATGGAGAAATGGAATAAAAAAATATATTGATTCAACAATGTTTCCAAGTTCATTAACTAAAATGTTCATTCCAAGTATTAAGGAAAATCAATTATTTGCAGAATAACATTTCCTCAATCATAAAACTTGTATAATAAATTTTACAACAAGAGTAGCTAATGCTGCTACAAATTCAGAATCATATTATTCTTCAAATATTTCAAGTAAAACATCGGACTTGGCAAAATTAGGCACAATTAGTTGTTTGATACAACTACTCAATCATAACACTGCACCCATATAATGAATTTTACAACAAAATAGCTACTGCTACAAATTCATAATCATATTATTCTTCAATATTAAGTAAAACATCGGACTTGCCAAAATTAGACACAATTAGTTGTTTGATACAACTACTCAATCATAACACTACACCCATGAATACATGCAACTCAGGCAACTTATTATGCTCACTTACACAAGTAATTAAATCCTACAGACTTGGTCACTGTATATTATTTCCAACAACACTCATTTTTTTTAATGATAGATTCATATGATAAAAACAACATATTCATACTTCAACAACTTTACTAAAATTGATTTTCACATTTATACAAAAATTTGTAAGAATAGGAAGATACATCCATTGAATAATGTATTCATGAATTTTTGGTACATAAAATCTATAGTGAGTGAGACATTTACTCTAAGAATTGATGTGCATAAAAGTTACAACCATTAAGACCTTTTAACAAACAGTTTGCAAGCATACAATCATATAATGATTGAGGCATTTTGTCAAACACTCAAGCAGCAACGAATCTGCAAGTGAGAAATCTACAACCATTGACAATTTAAAACAATAATTTCAAGTCCATTAAATAGAATAGTGTCATCAATATATACAATCATATAATAATTGAGGCATTTTGTCAAACACTCAAACAACAACTAATCTAAAAGTAAAAAATCTACCACCAATGAAAATTTAAAACAACAATTTCAAGTCCATTAAATGAATTAGTGTCATCCGTATAGATAACAAAATAAATGCAAGAAAAAAAATCAACAAAACTAGACAATAGACATTCCATACAAGCAACAACGAATCTGCACAATCGACCAGATAAGAGAATCGGAGTCTGGAAGCCTATTTAGTAACTATGATCTAGAAGGTAAGACCATAAATACTAAAGTTACTTATTAAAAAACAGGCTGAAAGTGGAGATTCATTGGATATCGAACTTTTTCTAGGCTATTCCCGACGAGAAGCTTGGCTATATGTGAGCTACATCACGGCCAGCAACCCTTATCTGCATCATCATTCCTCGTCCACTTTACTCATAGAAAAGCTTTGCAGCTACATCACGACCAACAATCCTTATCTGCATCATCATTCCTCGTCCACTTTACTCAGATTTTCAGATTTGCAGCCTTCTTATTTCCTTATACCTTGGGTGTGCTTATATTCTTGAATTTCTGTCCGAATCTTGAAATTATGGCTTTAATCATGTTTAATTTTATTGGTTTTTTTAAGGTATGTTGCACAAGTGTTTGGAACCGGGAACGTGGAGAACTTGGTTATCAGTGGCCTGAATGGTCAGAAGTTTCTCAAAACTACACCTCTCTTAATTACTTGTAATGAAATATTTGTAAAAAATATGAAAATCATAGATATTCCTCACTTTAAATGAAAATAATTACTTTACATAAATAATTACATATTTTATTTATGGTTGAGAGCAAGAGTAAAAGTGATATATTTGTATCACAACTTCACAATGGTTATATCAATGAAGTGATTATTGATATTTTATAATATTTTTAATGAAAACTAACTATGAAATGACTATTTATATTTTATAATAATTTTAATAAAAACTAACTAAATATATTATTATTATTATTATTATTTATTTAAAAAATATTTTATTTTTATTAAAAACACAAATAAGAATTGTAATTGAACACAAAAGAAAGAGTTATACAAATCTGATAAGTTGTAAAATACTCTTCTTAACCCATTAAATTAAAATTTAATCATTTATGACTAAATTATATATATAATATTGATCACAATACAAATAATAATTATAAATTAAAATAAAATATTATGGTGGTGGTCTATCGCTACAAACCATGAATAAAAATAAATATAGGGTCTAAAAAATTGAATCCAAACCTGGTCAAAACCACTCTATGAAATCATGATAAGTATATGTTTCAACCCAAAAATCTATTACTTCCTCCTTTTTAATTCAATAAATATTAATTTTTAATATTATCATGGTTTTATACAACAACATCTCATAATCTTTAGGTATTAGGCACGAGTGGGCGATGCCCGTCTGACCCTTATCTGTGTTTACTCATGTATCGGTCTTACCGTCTTTGATTATTACATTGTCATGCTTCTGTGAGGGATGTGACAGTTTAATCTGGTGGGGCTGGCGCTGAACGAATGATGCTTCTGATCATAGCCAGTCGAAAAGCACTAGTAGCTCAGGCCATTATTGTTTTTTTTTTTCCAATTCTTTCTTTGGTAGAGTATGGCCCTCACACAATCACACCATTTGCATCATTCATACTATCAATAGAATCTCTATCTAACCATTTCCATTTCCGGCTGTACACAACCGCATTTTTGGGCCTGCTACATTCTTTTACCCGTATCCCTTCCTTTTACATCTTTACCCTCTTCCCCGAATTCCATTATCAATAAACTTCACGCGTAGGCACTCTGTAATCACATCAGACTTATCCATTGGAGCTTTGCCTGCAAACATTCGATTGAATTCTCGCAGTGAAATTCTTGCTATAATGGCACGTTCTGTAATTCCCGTCATTTGGCCGATTCTAGCGTCCATCGCAGTTGTATTGGTTTTGATGCCCAATATGACCCTGGAAGTAGATGCCCGGGAGAGCCGGGATCTGCGGATACCACCTCGAAGCAGCCATAGCGGGTATGATTCTATGTCTAATTCTGATCCCAGAAACCCTAGCGGGTCTGGCAGCGATGACCGGGAGAGCTTGTATCTGCGGATACCACCTCGAAGCAGCCACAGCGGGTATGATTCTATGTCTAATTCTGATCCCAGAAACCCTAGCGGGTCTGGCGGCGGTTCCGGGTCTGGCGGCGGTTCCGGGTCTGGGTTCGGATCAGGCAGTGGCTCCGGCTCTGGCTCTGGCTTTGGTTGAAGCGGAAGGGCTTCTGGCTCGGGTCTGGTCTCTGGCTCTGGCTCTGATTCCTGCCAAGGTTCCGGGAGCGCTGATGGTCCCGGATCTGGCGGCGGGAGAGGTACCGGTTTTCCTTCGGGCCGTCTCAGCAACGTTGCAGGATCTGCCGCTGGTTCTGGCCGGACATCGAGAACATCCGGTGGTCCTCCACCACGAACGGAACCCACACCTCTGCCAACACGTAGAGGACCTGCACCTCCGGCACTCACTCGCGGAATATACATGCGGCTTGCTGTTAATATATATATATATATATATATATATATATATATAATTGAGTTTCTCACTGTAATTGTATTTATAAATAGGTCACTTACAATATGTTTTCATAAATATTTTTCACCAAATAACTTAGGATCCTTTAATTATATTTAATAAAAACAAAAAAAATTGTTATTTTTAAATATCTATTTGTTAGGAAGTTTATTTCAATTTTACCTTCATTAAAACTCCTATTGAAATAAACTTCCTAAGAAATAGATATTTAAAAATAACATTTTTTTTGTTTTTATTAAATATAATTAAAGGATCCTAAGTTATTTGGTGAAAAATATTTATGAAAACATATTGTAAGTGACCTATGAAAGTAATTATGTTATAGGTAATATAATATATTATATTTATCTTTATTATTAATCTAGTAATTATTGAAAAGACAAATTTTTTAAAGAGCAATTATTTTTAGGGAGAAAATTTTGAATTTTTTTTTATAGAATACATAACTTAAACTTGCAATTTCAATAAATTTTTATTGGATTTTAAACAAAACCAACCTTACCATAAAAACTGTCAAAATATAGAATAAACTACCTAAAGTGTTTTAACAATATGATTTTTTTTTCAATTAATTTATATAATAAATATACATATTTTTTTAACCATATATAACATATACGTAGTTGACATCAAAACATTTTATCTATCATCGCCATTGAATGTTTTTTTCATTCTCATATTAAAATATTTTTTGTTATTAATATATTTTTAAATACATATTAATATTAGTTAACCGTTTATTTATCTGAATATTTTAAATATTATTTATATTTCATTAGCATTATAAATTCATTTTATATATATTTATATTATTTGACCCGACAAATTAAAATATTTTATCAAGAGGGGGTGCTCACAAGGAATAATGTCTCCTCTTCGTTAAAACTTATTTATATTATTATGAATTCTCTTAGATCTCTCAAGGACCCTATCGACCCAAAAGACATGAAAGGTGTGTACATGGTTCCTTGTTCCTGTGGCACTCCCTATATTGGTGAAACAGGCCGATCCATTAGACATATAAGCCAAGAGCATGTTGCGGACATTAGGAACAATCGTTCTCGCACATTGGCTCTTGCAGAACATGCCGAGAAATCATGTCACCATGTATGCATTGAAGACTCAAAAGTCATTGCAATGTATGTATGAGATCTAATTCCACCACATTGAATTCGACATATCAGGGCCACTTGTTGAGGCCATTCTTGGAGACCCAGAATACAAACACCTTTTGCATCACACCTAAGAATTACAGAAGGTAGGAAAAAATAAGGAATACAAAATTAATGACCAAGGCCAATTAACCTTCCATGGGAGGATCTATGTACCTAATGAACCATCCATTAAACAATTATTACTGGATGAGCATCATCGTAGACCTTACACAGCTCATCCAGGATATCAAAAATTGTTTTCCGCATTGAAAATAATTACTTTTGGCCAGGAATGCGTAAATATATCATAGAAATATCTTTCAAAATGTCTAGAGTGCTAGCAGGTAAAGGTTGAGCACCAATATCCCGCAGGTTTGTTAAGTCGCCTCCCCATTCCAGAATGGAAATAGGAAACGATTACACATGATTTTATAACCGAGATACCTAAGACCAAAAAGCAACATGAATCTATTACGGTGGTGGTAGGCAAACTAAGAAAGAATGTTCACTTTATTCTAGTAAAGTCCACTTACAAAGCAGTGGATATTGTAGACATTTTTATGAGAAGTTATTTCCAACAGATACATGTAATTTACCTCTACCTTTTGGAAAGATCTTTTTGTTGGATTAGACACTCAGATACACTTTAGCTCTGCTTATCACCCGTAGATGGATGGTCAAATAGAATAGGTGAATCAAGCACTAGAGGACATGCTACGCATGTATGTAATGAATCAACCTATGAAGTGGGATGAATACCTCCACCTTGTGGAGTTTGCGTACAACAATAGCTACCATGAGTCACTTGAAATGTGTCCTTACGAAGTCTTGTATGGTAGAAAGTGTAGAACACCCATCAATTGGAGTAGTCTTGAAGACAAGATGATTTTGGGCCCATATATACTTAGATAAATGAAGCAGGAAGTTAAAAAGATTCAACAGAATCTATAAGCTCCCCAAAACAGATAAAAGATTTATGAAGACAAGCAAAGAACTCATAAAGAATTTAAAGTGGGGGATCGTGTTTACTTAAGGATCAAACCGAGGAAAAACACCTTAAAATGGAATGGTTGTGCTAAATTAGCACCTTTCTACTATGAACACTTCCAAGTTTTGGAGAGAATAGGTCTGGTAGCTTACCAGTTGGCCTTTCCTAGCCTATATAAGGATCCACAACATGTTTCATGTTTCTTTGTTAAAGAAATATGTATATTACCCCCAACATATAATTAAGTGGAAAGATGTACAGGTAGGTGTACGAAGTAATTATAAAAGATAGATGTGATAGATTGTAATAACATGTATTGATAACCATTGTATTGATTGGCAAGTTGAAGCAGATGGATAGTTCAAGGTAGAACACCTACATATTCTCGACAGGAGAGAAGCTACGCTATGGAGGTGAGTGTTTGCGCAGTTTAAAGTGCAGTGGATGCACTTTCGCCAATAAGAGGCCACATGGGAAGATGAAGAGTTGGTGAAACAAACTTACCCCAATCTGTTCCATGATATGGAATAAACACTGAGGAGGGTGTTATGTTGAACAGGGAAATATGTAACCCTAGTGTCGTTTACAAACTATTGGTTACTAGGAATTACTGTGATAACTATTTTTCTTTAATATATTTTAAGTAAAAATAAAATATGAGAATATTTTGTATCATTTTCAATTGAATATAAAGATTGTGTTTGATTAATTAAGTGGAGCCCTAAGCAGCTGAGATAGTTGCACGGTTATAAACACTTCCCTATAGATTTATTGGAAATCTGCAGAGGTGGAAGGGTTGGTTTTTCATCCTAAATTCTGAGGAGAGAAAGAGAATCTGGGATATTAGATAAAAGACAATAGTCTAAAGGAGGTAGGACGTTGTTTGAGAGAACTCCTGAGCTGGACAGGGAAATCCAGTGGAGTAATCTCTACCTAACACTAGAGGATGGACCAGAGTCCCGTTGCCAAGGTCGTTGCGTGGAAAAAACTATGTGAACTACTTAGGAGCCGGAGCTCAGTGGGGAGAAGTGAACAAGTTCGTCCTTCTCATGGTTGGGAGGTTTTACCAAGCTCGGTAAGGTCAATAATCTCTTAAGAAAGGCATAAAATAGATAATTATAATCGTATAATATGTTGTAGATTTATGATTAATCTGGTACATTAGAAAAGAACATGGTTTGTAGTCTCTTTTATTTAAATTATTTGTTAATAACGTGATGTGAGTTATGAAAGAGTACAGAGCCCTCCAGATAGAAATAAGTATGTTTATTATTTCTGCAATGATTTTTTTTAAAACAAAACTAAAATGGCTAACCCTGCATGGTAAGAACAATTATAAATAACAGTAAAACCAAAAAATTTCTTAACTTTGTAGGGTATTCCTTTACCACTGAGGGTTTAGACTAGCCAAGTAGTGGCTTAGCCAGTCCGTCCCTTTGGGGTGCGACACAACTCAATGACCATCAAGTGTTATGAACAGTAGGTGTGTAATCATGTACTAGGTCATAACTTATGGAAAAAATGACAATAATAGAGTTTAAAACCATAAAAAAAAAATTGTTTCCTGTAGTAAAATATCATAACAATAGTAAAATAATTTTAAACAAATAAGTTATCTTCCAGTTCCAATGACTTTCTAAACGAATTGAGTATAAAAAACTCAGCAACAACCAAGAATTAGAGCATAACAACTACTGTTCAAAACCCATCTGTATAAATTGCAAAGAATAGCACATACATGCTAAGTACTAAGAAATATTAGGAAAATAAGTACACACTGAGTGGACAGAGGTTCTCGACATAACATTGTTTAACATAAAGGAAAAACCAACATTCAAAAACCATATTCTTTAAGAGAAAAAAATAATAATACATTCACATATACCATAAAATAAACCGATGTATAAAAAAACGTAAGTCATTTTGTAGTGCATGTACCGATACCCAAATTATTGGAAAATCAGATAGAAGTTCAAGAATAGAGCATTTTCTCTATATATCGCTCCATGGTTACCAACTGAAAATAATTTAAATTTAAACTGAAATATACACATTTTGCATTGCAAGGTATACGCCTAAACTGTAGGTTACTACAGTAAAATATTTTTGAGACGACATCAGGGCCATGGAATGATGTATATATATACATATAAGAACATCAAGAGTACAAATTTTGACTAAAGACACCATTCAACCATTCATGCCAAGCAATCAACCCACAATGTGCACCTACACAAAATCAAGCACTGCTTGGTATGAGGAGCAAAGGAATAATTGAGAAATCTAAGTGGGAAGAGCCGAGTGGGTTTTCGACATACCTGTGTTATGACCAGCCTCAGCTCCTTATCAGCAAATGGAGAGAGCCTGTGAAAACAGTGGAGGACACTTTCACAAAAATCATCCGAGACATTAATGGATGAATATGAAAATAAAAACATAGAGTGAATGTTGTTAAACACTAATGAAAAGGTGAGTGATGAATGCAACTACCTGTTTCAGCTTGTAAGAAAACCAGACTGTCTCGGGTTTATCTCTCTCTCTCTCGTGCAATTGCCAAGTCAAAAACTAGAAAAAAAACACTCTAAAGTTGCACAGCTCGCATAGCGGCATAGCACAACAAGAGAATTACAGAGGGTTTTCAAACTCTGGAGTTAGTTAGGGTATAAACCAGGTAGACCAATACCTCACCATAAACCAACACCTCACACACAAATACCGGCAGAGCAAAACAAGCAAGTTTCAAGCCTGAACAGATATGAAAGAGGAGGGAAAAAGGGTTGAGTAATTGAGGTAGTAGGAACCCTAAATGGTGCCAAACACAAAGGTGGGGTCCACTCCGGGAAGGGGACATGTGAAGGCAGGTGGGCATCTATTGTCGTACATCAGAGTCAGCTTGCGAGGTTTCCAAATTGGTCCATGTAGTGAGGTCATGCAACTACTAGCCTCCCTCCCCTAGATGTCTAAAAGAAATAGAAAAAGATCCAGGCAAGAAAATTTATGGATGGAATAATCTAATTAAATACTATAAAATATGATGAATATTTCTAGGTACAATTATTCATATTAAGAGAAGGGTAAGAGTTGTCAGATAAAGTTCCTAAATAACATTTATAAAATATGATAGAGACCATAAATACTATAGTTGCATGAACCCAAAATCATAATAGGAGAGTGGAGACTAAAATTGAAAATATTTTTTATAATGATATTTATGGAGTATATATTTGTTTAATTTATGTGAAATTCGATTAAATAGATTTGCACAATTTTATTATATAATACTATTTTATTTTTGAAAATTTTATTTTTTATGTTCATAAATCAATTTCAAAATTATTTGGGGATCTTGGTGTAAGCCACACTAGTTTTTAGCATGTCTTTTTTCCCAAGTAGTTTCTAATGGTCAATTTTACACTGACAAAACACCTTGTCACCATTTTCTCTATGCTCTATAAAATTTGTATAAATTAATTTCTTTAAACAACACAAATTTATTTTTAAAACACAAAACATATATATTTTATTTAGCCTAGAGCCTCATTCTACAACCCAATATGATGGCCATGTGTAAGTGTGTAAGTATGGGCTCAACATGGAATGGAAAAAATAAAAATAAACTATTCTCTAAATATTTATGTTTAGTTAGTTGTGCCTAGTAATATAATTTCATGTAATGAAGTTAGAAGTAGAAAAATGCGAGTGAGATGTTTAAACCATATATTTAAAAAAAAAAATACAAAATGCATTTAAATAAACTATTTGAATATCTATATTAACTAATTTATATGGATATTAATTTAGTTAAGCATTGTATTTACACTCTAAAAAAAGTTCGAGTCTTAAATTTTTTTATCTCTCCATTCATGTTATATTTGAAATTAGATAAATCTAAACTAGTAAATAAATTAAACACTTCCCTTTATCTATCTCCCTTTTTATCTCCCTTTATCCATCTGTGTCCTTGTACTTCTGATTTTGCGGATTTAGTTAAAGTATGACTCTCAAACTATTTTCTTCCCAAGTTGCTAGATGATATAGTATATATTAAGAAAGAGTTATTAGCCTTGTTGAGACCTCCCTTTTGATTTATTTCCATCTATGTATCGAAAATTCGTGAATTAATTTCACCATAAATGCTAGTCTATGTTCAGACTAATGGTGCCATGTTTGGATTTTTTTTTACCTATGTACTGAATATTTGTGAGTTAATTTCACCATAAATATTATCATTTACTCTCATTTCGAAAACTTCCTATAACGTTCATGTTTATAAAATCTTACTCATCAACTAGTTTAATTTGTTCCGGAATGTCTCCAAACCAGTATATTTATTTATGTCTCATTGCTCACTTGTGTTCATATGATCACATGGCCTCATTTCGAAAGCTTCTCTAATCTCCATGTTTATAAAACCTTTACTTATAAGTAGATTAATTTGATCTCGAGAGTTCTAAACTAGTACATTTATTTATCTAGACTCTCATTGCTCTATATTAGTCGTTTACGTTTCGTTTTGTTTTGGGTTTTTTTTTTCTTTTTTTCTCATTGCTCTATATTCGTCGTTTACGATTTTTGGTTTGGTTTGTTACTATATGTGGGATTTTTGGAGTTTGATTTATGGTTTAAAATTATTTGGAAAAGAAAAAGGGATTCACGAACCTCTCACGTTTTTAATGTTTTTTTGAATTATAATGAATTTGAACTTTAATTACTACTCTATATAATGACATCTTAGAATCCAATTACACATTTTCCATATTTATAATAAATAATATTTAAAAAAATACTTTAATTTCAAAATTCAAATTCGAAACAACGTATTCAATTATATACCAGAGATTATATTTTATTGTATAAATAATAATTCAACTACCATGCATTAACTTAACTGACTTTCTGGCTGCATGTTTCGGTGACTCATATCTATAATATATTTCCGACATCAAACATTTGCACGCCCTTGCGACAACGACAAAAAGAAAGTTCATAAATGACTCTGAACTTGCATTTCGCGTTGCGACGCAAATGCTTCCATCTGTACTAATACTATGAATTTTCATCCTATGCGGGTTGCATCCTGCACAAAGAGCTCCTTTAGCGCGTCTCTGCTGCCAACGTCTCCACATGATAACACCATCGCAACTTTAACAGACTGTACCACCACTGACGCTTCATGGGCATGGCAGCTGCTTCAAAAAATAATTGAGCTCTTTTTTCAACAAAATTTGCAACGATAGATGGATGGGAGAATAAACGTGTAAGAAAACGGCTTCTGCATGGTCTCCGTGATTGATGGAGCAGGATCAGATCGAGACGCAACAACCCCAATTCCATTATAAATAAACTTCACGCGTAGGAACTCTGCAGTCACATCAGACTTATCCATTGGAGCTTTGCCTGCAAACATTCGATTGAATTAGCGCAGTGAAATTCTTGCTATAATGGCACGTTCAGTAATTCCCGTCATTTGGCCGATTGTAGCGTCCATCGCAGTTGTATTGGTTTTGATGCCCAATATGACCCTGGAAGTAGATGCCTGGGAGAGCCGGGATCTGCGGACACCACCTCGAAGCAGCCATAGCGGGTATGATTCTATGTCTAATTCTGATCCCAGAAACCCTAGCGGGTCTGGCAGCGGTTCCGGGTCCGGGTCCGGGTCCGGTTCAGGCAGTGGCTCCGGCTCTGGCTGCAGCTGAAGGGCTTCTGGCTTGGGTTCGGGTTCTGGCCGAGGCCCCGGAAGCTCTGGTGGTTCCGGGTCTGGCAGCCGGGGAGGTACCGGTTCTGGTTCCGGCCGTTGCAGCAACGGTACAGGCTCTGCCTCGGCATCTGGTTCGGGTTCCGGTTCTGGCACTGCCACTGGTTCCGGCTGGACTCCGAGAACATCCGGTGGTCCTCCGCCACGAACGGAACACATACCTCAGCCACTACGTAGAATACCTGCACCTCCGCCACCCACTGGCGGAATATAGATGCGGCTTGCTGTTTATATGAATCTAAATAAATAAAGAACACTTTCAAGGTTATATTCTCTGTTATGGATTACATGATCTGCAGGGGTGGCCAACTTTGTGACTGCTCGTTAGAATAAAATTCAAGGCTGTTCTATATATAATCATATTAAAAAATTCCAGAGGAGATTTAAGTAAAAATACAAAGACTCACGTATGAGAATCCTTATGCATGAATAATTTTCTGATTGCGTTGATTTTGTTTCAGTAAATCCTGTTCTTTTGCACAGAGATTAGAAGATGATCCAATAATTTGGAAGAAACTTGAATCATTTTTATTTCATTTTATTCTGCAACCGTACTGGTGAACATATTCTAGATTAACCAGTCCAACTAACTAATATATTTGAATAAAATTTCATGATGTTTAATCCACTCTTCTTAAACAACTATGTCAACCCTGTTAATAAAATGCCAGAAATTTTATGGATTTGTCATATCTTATTTCAGCGGAGTTATCTCTGTACAGTCGAATTTGGCCTAATGTTTTAATGCAACGTCTACGCGTAATGTTGATTTAAAGCAAACATCTAGGATTTTTTACAGCAGTAAAAAAAATTGACAAGAAATACTAAATTTTTCAATCCACTCTTGTGAACCAACCGTGTCAACGCTGTTAATGAAATGCCAGAATTTTTATGGATGCCTTATCACCTATTTCAGCAAAGTTATCTGTGTACAATTGAATTTGGCGTAATGCTTTAAATCAACATCTAGGATGGTTGACATTATCGAAAAAAAACTGATTAGAAATACCCAAATTTTTAGATTAAATGTTGTTATGAAATCATGTTTAATTTATTTTCTTTATCCCACGAGAGAAATCATTACACAATCCACTGAAGACGATATCGTATTAATATGTTCTGGAATCTTTCAGAATTGATGCACAAAAACATGTGTTCACTTTGAATAGGTGAAAAGAAAATGAACCTAAACATGTTGGAGAAAAATCAATTTATTTATATATATATGAAATTAAATATTAAATTGATATATGATTTTTTCTTAAAGATGAGAGGCTCTTTTTTATATATAAGTTATAAAAGTTAGTATTAATTACTATTTTTATATTATTTAGAATAGTTAAGTATAATTATTGATTTTAAATTAATATATATTTTATAAAAAAATAAAATTACATATCTAAACA
Source organism: Pinus albicaulis (assembly GCA_034641835.2). Classification (NCBI taxonomy): domain Eukaryota; kingdom Viridiplantae; phylum Streptophyta; class Pinopsida; order Pinales; family Pinaceae; genus Pinus; species Pinus albicaulis. Next base: position 1,226,003,906 of record CM076580.1, read on the forward strand.
CGATTAACATAGAAGATTATCTAAAATTTAATTAAAAATAATAATATAAATTATTATAATAAATGTTTGAAATTATTTTGGTTGAATATTAATTTAGGTTTCATAGTGGTAAGTACAGTAATTTTAAAGCAAATTCTGGACTCCATCATGTAATTGTCACATAAATGCAAGGAGTTAAATTTTTATTCAAGTTACCTACTGTTAACTATCCAAATCACTATTAAATATTTCTTACTCATCATTAGATAGAATGTTCACCAGTTCATAGTGTAATCTTAGTATAAGAATGGTAAATTGTTTAACCATTAAGCAACCTCTATTATAGTACATTAACATAAAACTATATGCAACCTTGCATTCATTTCATTATTCATGTAGTCATCACATACTTGACATTAGGAATATCACAACAAGAAAGGAATCAACGTCATCAATTTGACTAATAATCAATCACATCATTGAACACCAATATACCTTGGAAACCTGGTAGGGTGAAAACCAACAAAATTTTAATTTCATTATTAAACGCTCGTGAGGGTGTTCACCCTTCACTCAATGGCTTATAAGGGAGACCATCCCTTAACCATTGTTATAAATATTACAAAGAAATATACAAATATCTAAGTTAAAGCCATTACAATAATTAAGATAGCATTTACCCACTAACCTTCATATCTTCATAATCTTCATATCTTGGTGGCATGGATGTACCTACTTTAACAACATTGAACATGTGTTAGCATTGCACATGTGTTAGTTATAAGCAATCACATTTACTAATATTTCCCTGGCATAAGAACACTTTCCTGCAAGACAATAGCTACATCTACCAAGCATTTCTTTAAAAGACACTGGTACGTCAGTTATGTGTATGGGATTTACTTATACTTTAACAAAAGAAGAAACCCTTCAGCTATTGCTTTTGGTGCATTCAAATATAAGAAAGCTGAATGGTGTTCTGATGCATGCAATGCATAAAGTTTCTAAAATAATTTCCCAAAAGAATACTTAAAATAGTAGAGCATGCAAACACTTGTTTACAAGTCTTCCTTTTCAAATATTATACTAACATTACCCACTTGTATATTCCAAGGAAACAAACACATTAATATGGGTTTTATGATATAATCCATCTTCTTTTCCAGGAATATTTCCCAGTGTAGGCTAACTTAATAATTATGATAACATAAAGTAATCACATATAATTTTTTTGAAATAAATATAGCTCAATAGATCTTCTATCCATGAAAAGAATCTTATTTCTCTATAATTATACATGCAAGTTTCTCATACTTGGATTCTAAGAAATTACCATAAATAACCTCTTTTATGCATAAAAACTAGGCAACTTTAACAAAGTTAACTTAACTTTTAATACACCTAAATCAAGAAGTTGACATAATTTATCTAGCCATGTAATCTTTTCAAGAGGTTATTATTTCCAAGAATATTAACTTAATAACTTTCCCTATGCAAAAACATATTTTCTATATTGCAATAACTACCCACTTGGTGCATGCAACATGTGTTTTTTCCTAACACAATTAGGTTTAATTCAATGCACATCATCTTCTCAAGAAAAAGGAATCAAAATGAAGTTTTCCCAAATAAATGGTTATTTTTTTCTTGCATGAAAAACTAACATAAGTTATTCCTAACTTCTCTTAGAAGAAGATCTCATTAACTTATTTTCAAACTCATATTCCTTTTCAAACTCATGAAATATCTTGATGAGTTTAATCTACTAAATTCCTTGTCAAACTCATTAAATATCTTCACAATTCTTTTTCAAACTCACGAATTCTTTTTCAAACTCACGAAATATTTTCATGAATTAAACTACTAAATTCTTTTTAGGAAAAAGAAATATCTTCACTAGTTTTAACTATTAAATTCCTTTTCAAACCCATGAAATATTTGTATGAATTAAACGACTAAATTCTTTTTAGGAAAATAAACTTCTAAATTTATATTTTATGTGCGCTAATTATGCCAAATATTCATGAAATATCTTCACTAGTTTTAACTATTAAATTCTTTTTCAAACCCATGAAATATTTTCATGAATTAAACAACTGAATTCTTTTTAGGAAAATAACCTTCTCAATTTATATTTTAATGTACTAATTATGCCAAATATTTAAAAAAACATAGCATGATTACTAATTTTTTTATTGAAGAATAACCCTAGGAGCAAACTTCAGTCCTTATTTGGAGAAACTGGATTGCTCCATTCTACACAAGGAGGGGACTTCTTTCTGCATTGTCTGCGTTCAACTTTTGAAAATATTTCATGATTGCATTGGCTTCCAGTACCGGCTTACTAGACTTCGCCTACTTTTCAATAACATGAATCTGTATAAGGGTTTCGAGTTAGAATTCCTTATGATTCATATGGCCATGAACTTGTCTGCCCTACGCAAACTTTCTGGCATCAACGCAGAACTGCAAGAGACAAATATAGTTGCTTAAGCTCATGGGAATGCTTCTATTTTTCATTAAAGCCAAAACCCTCAATCCAAGGAGAACTGCAAGAGACAACTATAGTTGGTTAAGTTCATGGGAATGCTTCTATTTTTCATTAAAGCCAAAACCCTCAATCCAAGCGTTCTCCCACTTGGTTGTCTCTCTTGCAGTTCGCCATTCAACACACCAGTGGTAGTGTTCGCCATTCAACACACTAGTGGTAGTGATACCTGTGTAGACTTGGGAAATTTCTCATTTCCCAGACTTGTCTAACCTGATGATTTACATGACCTTTCTTGTTTTCCACTTTCATATCATTATTGATAATCGTTGAAATGGACCAAGGATCTAGGCTTTTTGAATCACTAGCTTTTGGTAATAGTCAATGCACGGTTATCAAGAGTTTGTTTTACATCAAACCGAATTGTGGTTCTAGATTTTCTTAGTCGAACAGTAATATAATTTATAATCGTAATTATAGCATTTTTACCAAAGCTTTTAAGATAAGTGTATTACATACAATAACTAAAATGATTTTAAGAGTGTGTAAGGGACGTTACAGTAATTTATAAATATAACCACACATATATATATTATTACATCACATATAACAATTTATGTTATAAATGGGTTAGTTAAATCCATGTAAGTGGAAATGAATGGTTCACGGAATCAAGTTAAGATCTTTTAACTATATTTAATGAAAATAAAAATATTTGTTACTTTTTCAATTTCTATTTTTTACCAAATTTATTTAAAATTTACCCTTACCATATAATTAACCCATGTTCATTAAAAATCCTATACTACTAGCAAATTTTGTTCACTTTTTCCAATACAGCTCTCAATCCTTAATGGTTCTATATATATATATATATATATATATAAATTATCATGAAATAAATTATATATAATATGATATATTATATATTATTAATATAGTTGTATTTTAACCCAAGGGGATTAAATATTTTGAGGCGCAAAACCTGAAGGGATCTATTTGGCACAACAAGCAAGGCCTAACTAATTGAGATATTCTTCTGAGATGAGAATTGTTGTGATATGCCTCTACGAGACTGTCACTGCCAAGCTTAAGAACAACTAAGGGTGGTCTAAAGACATTAAATGCAATATCATCGATAAGCTAGAGGAATGCCTAGAAACTTCGAGATGAAAGGGCATGGAGCTTGTTGGTACAATCATTTATCTTCTCCTTTATGCTAATGATATCATTCTTCTTGCAAAAATCCATGATGACCTTCACAAGCAGCTTAAAACTCTTCATGACTATTACTCCAAGATGGGTATGATAGTTAATACTGATAAGACCAAAGTCTTGATCATTAAGTCCAAAAATATCACCCATGGTAGTTTCTTTTATAGTAATAAGTGCTTAGAGTAGGTTTCTTCTTATAAATATTTGTGTATTGACTTTCCTCATCAACATCAAGAAGATGCTTATTGGAGTCTGGAAAGCTTATTATGAGCTTGAAAACAATTGTAAGTCAACCAATATTTTCATTTGGAGTAAAAAGAGGTTCCTCTTTGAGACTCTCGTCACCCCTGTTTTTTTATACAGATGTGCAGTTTGGGGTTGTAGCATATCCTGAGAGTCATGGAGGAAGGGTGAGATGATTCAAAATCAATTCATAACTTACAACCTAAATATCAAGGGAAATACTCCCTATCGTATCCTCTTGATCGAAACTGGTATGTCTCTCATTGAAAGTACGACCATGTTTAGATATCTGATGTATAAGAAGAAACTTTACAACATGAAATCTAAAAGGCTCCCAAAAATTGCTTCTAACTTTAGTCAAAACCCTCACCTCTACCTCAAGTGCAAATGGCATAAGGATGCCCAATCTTGGCTCAACCATTGAGGAATTAAGGAGGAGATCAGTATTGGAAGAAAATATAGTTTCAAAGATACTATTACTTTCAAGTTTAAGGAAAAGTTGTGGGAGGATAAGGATATGGAGGATAAAAGAAAGCTAAAATAATATAAGGAGGTGATTAACCCCACCCTTGAGAACCAAAATTATATCCCCGTGTTGACGAGAATTAAGAAAAAAATGAACATACCTAGGATTAGAACTAATTCTCATGAGCTTCGAAGTGAGACCAGGTGATGGTCTATTCCCAAGACTGCCTGGAACATTAGAATCTGTCATATTTTCGATACTAAGAAGGTGGAAGATGAAAAGTACTTACTTTTAGATTTTCCGACTCTTACTCATGTCCACTCTTAATTCATCTGCCACACTTCCAATCTTCTTTAATTATTAAGCCAACCCCTCTATAGCTATCTTGGAGTGCTTATTTCTCTTCTCCTATATCATAAAAACAATATTATGAAGAATCACATTTAGATTCTTTTTCTTTTCTTGAAGTCCGATAGGTTGCATTGGTCTTAGTAGACGTTAATCATCATTATCATCATGTGTGTGTGTGTGTGTACAAATGGTTTTAATGCCTTGGAAATATCATTGACCATTTAAATTGTATAAAGTACACAAGAAATTCTAATAAATCTTTGTTGGATTTTAGACAAAACATTAAAAAGAGTCAAAATATAAAATAATCATATTGCTTGAAATTTTTTAACAATATAAAATTATTATTTTTCAATTGCTTTATATGATATATACATATTTTGTTCAACCATATATAACATATACATAGTTGAAATCTAAATATTTTATTTAACATGGTGGTTCAAATATTTTGTAGCATTCCCAAGATTAAATTTTATTTTTAGTATGCTTTTAAATACATGTCAATATTATATTAAAATATGTTATATATCATTATTATTAAATAAATTTTTATTATTAATATTTTTTTAATGTTATATATTAATTTTATATTAAGAATTGAATGAACTACACATCTCTCCTAAAAATAATTGAATGAACTAAGTATCTCTCCTAATTACTTGTAGTGAAATATTTGTAAAAAATATGAAAATCATAAATATTTCTCTTACTTAAAATGAAAATAATTACTTTACATGAATAATTACATATTTTACTTGTGGTTGAGAGTGAGAATAAAAGTGATATTTTTATCACAACTCCTTCACAATAAATCATGAGATCAATGAAGTGACAATTGATGTTTTATAATACTTTTAATTAAAACTAACCAAATATGTATATTATTATTATTATTTATTTATTTAAAGAATATTTTGTTTTTATTTAAAAAAAAAACAAATAAAAAATTTAAATTGAACACAAAAAAAATTATGCATATTTATGTCTAATGGATTGTATAATGCTCTTCTCAACATATTAAATTAATATTTAATAATATATTAATAAATTATATATATAATATTAATCACAATACAATTTTTTAGTAAATTAATTTAAGTAATTATAAATTAAAATAAGATATTTTGTTCATGGTCTATGGCTACAAACCATGAATAAAAATAAACACATGGTCTGAAACATTGAAACCAAACCTGGTCAAAACCACTCTATGAAATCATCATAAGTATATTGCCTTACAATATACTAACAAAGCTTCCCTCAAACAAGTCAACAATTAAAATATAAAACTAAACATTTAGCGAAAATGGCGTCTGTATATGGTTCAATCCAAATATCTATTACTTCCTCCTTTTAATTCAATAAATATTAATTTTTAATATTATCATGGTTTTATACAACAACATCTCATAATCTTTAGGTATTAGGCACGAGTGATGCTTTTACTCATGTATCGGTCCTGCGTCTTTGATTATTAGATTGTCAAGCTTCTGTGAGGGATATGATACTTCAATCTGGTGGGGCTGGGGCTGGGGCTGAAAGAATGATGCTTATGACCATAGCCAGTCGAAGAGCACTTGTAGCTCCCCTCATTATTGGTTTTTTTTTTGTCCGAGCGTTGTTACCTTTATTTTGGTATGGTATGGCCCTCACACAATCACACCATTTGCATGATTCATAGTATCAATAGAATCTCTATCCAACCATTTCCATTTCCCGCTATACACAATCACATTCTTTGGCCCTGCTACATTCTTTTACCCTTATCCCTTCCTTTTACATCTTTACCCTCTTCCCCGAATGCCATTCCATTATCAATAAACTTCACGCGTATGCACTCTGTAGTCACATCAGACTTATCCATTGGAGCTTTGCCTGCAAACATTCGATTGAATTCTCGCAGTGAAATTCTTGATATAATGGCACGGTCTGTAATTCCCGTCATTTGGCCGATTGTCCATCGCAGTTGTATTCGTTTTGATGCCAATATTACCTTGGAAGTCGATGCCCGGGAGAGCACATCGAAGCAACCCTAACGGGTATAATTCTATGTCTAATTCTATGCAGAAATCCTAGCGGGTCTGGCGCACCTCGAAGCAACCCTAGCGGGTATGATTCTATGTCTAATTCTGATCCCAGAAACCCTAGCGGGTCTGGCGGCGGTTCCGGGCCTGGGTCCGGACCCGGATCAGGCAGTGGCTCCGGTTCTGGCTCTGGTTGCAGCGGAAGGGCTTCTGGCTCGGGTATGGTCTCTGGCTTTGGTGGCAGAGGAAGGGCTTCTGGCTCGGGTCTGGTCTCTGGCTCTGGTTCCTGCCGAGGTTCCGGGAGCGCTGGTGGTCCCGGATCTGGCGGTGGGAGAGGTACTGGTTCTGGTTCGGCCCGTCGCAGTAACTTTACAGGAACTGCCTGGGCATTTGGTTCGGGTTCCGGCCCCGGGACTGCCACTGGTTCCGGCCAGACTTCGAGAACATCCGGTGGTACTCCACCACGAACGGAACGCACGCCTCCGCCAATACGTAGAGGACCTGCACCTCCGGCACTCACTAGCGGAATATAGATGCGGTTTGCTGTTAATATATATATAAAATTGAGGTTCTCATTATTATGTCAAATACAATTAATTTATACATATTATAAATAAGTCAGTTACAATATGTTTTCATAAATAATTTTCACCAAATCACTTGTCTTAAGATCATTTATTTATATTTAATAAAAAAAAAATGTTATTTTTAAATATCTAATTTTTAGGAAGTTTATTTCGATTTTACCTTCATTAAAACTCCTAGGACCCAACTTTTGGATAAGTAACATTTTGCTCGTATCTTTCAATCATTATATATATATAATGTTTTCTATCTCTAAAGGGTATGATGAAATAGGAAATGCATGGTGAGTGGAATTGAAAAATACGAGCAAAATGATACTTATCTAAAAGTTGGGGCATAGGAATTTTAATGAAGGTAAAATCGAAATAAATTTCCAAAAAAATATATAACCATGAAAATATGAAAATAAGGTAATATGATATACTATATCTATCTTAATTATTAATCTAGTTATTGTTGAAAAGATCAAAGCAATTATTTTTAGAGAGAAAACCTTGATTTTTTTTGCATATGATTTTTTTAGTAATTTAAATAATATATATATATATATATAATTTAAATTACATGAATAGTTGAATGTATAAATGGATTCAATACTTGAAAATTTTATTTGCCACTTGGATTGTATAAAATACACAACTTAAACTTGCAATTCCAATGAATCTTTGTTGGATTTTAAACAAAACCGACTTTACTTTACAAAAGGTCAAAATATAGAATAAACTAAGTGAAGTGTTTTAACAATATGATTTTTTATTTATTTATTTATTTATTTATTTATTAGGAATTTGGCTTCTATGATCCATAAATTATGTATCAAATCTTTTGGTGAAAATCACATTCGAGTAAATTGTGTCGATGCTTTTCGAACCAGCCAGTGTGGTTCATCATGAGCACAAGATGAGAAATATGATCTAGGACTCACCTTAAATAGATAATAAAGCTCCAATTAGCCATTGTAGAATAAAGGCTAGTTTGACTAAAAAGAAACTATAAAAATATAAGTTGTATTATTATTATTATTATTTATTTAATTTGTTATACTCAAATCTTGGAAAAAAATAAATAATATATATATATATATATATATATGTAAAAAATAAAAATAAAAATAAAATAATAAAAATAAAAATAAATAAAAATAAATAAAAATAAAAATAAATAAATAAAAATAAAAATAAAAAATAAAATAAAATAAAAAATAAGAAATGAAAATAAATATTATTTGAATGAATTTTAATATATATATATATTAAGAAAAATATACAAAATGAAAATAAAAAATAAAAAATAAAAATAAAAAAAATAAAAAATTAAATAAATAGAAAACTTCATTAATTAATTAATGAAATATAAATAAATCAATAATGAAATTAAAAATGAATAATAATAATAATGATAAATAAATAAATAATGAGTAATTAAATAATAAAGATAAAATAAATAAATAGATACATAATAATGAAAAGGAACCAAAAACAAAAAATGAATATGGAACCAGAGGGGAGGAAAAGACGACCCGGGGAAGAAAAGAAGGGAGGAAACCCAAAAGCTAAGAATGAAGGGTAGGAATCCAACATCTGCTCACACTCCACCCATCATCCCTATTAAGGTTGACTGGCCTCTTTTCGATTTCAAGGGCCTCCCTCAACTTTCGGTGGTGGAAATGGTCCACCCTCGCAATAATCTCAGCATCTTCAATGCAAATGTGATGCTTTGTCTTTTCAGCATGCTATGCTAAGTCAGAGGAGCGCGATCTATTATGCTTTAGGTCAGCGGCATGTTCATGAATTCTTTCACTGATGGATCGACCGGTTTCACCAATGTAAGGTGTCCCACATGAGCACGGAATCAAGTAAACCCCCTTACCATCCTTAGGGAAAATCGGGTCCTTAACCGATCTAAGCGAACTCAGAATGGTGCGGAGGGGCCTGAAGGTTGTAGAAAAATTATGTCTCCTTAGGATCCTAGCGATCTTATCAGTCGTTCCTTGGATAAAAGGCACGTGAACTCCAAATGACCTATCACAATTATCAGTTTTAACCCTGGGACCTTTTTCAGCTTTTTGGAAAGCTCTAAGACATTGAACCTTGCTATAACCATTTCTAAGGAAAACATTAAGGAGATGAGATTTCTCACCTTCAAGGTGGTGCTCATCAGCAATTCTAAAGGCTCGAGTGGCTAAGGTACTGAGAACCCCTAACTTCTGAGCAGGGAAATGATGAGAGTCTACATGTAAATACTGCTCAGTGTGCGTCTTCTTTCTAAATACTTGATGAGAGAAAGAGCCTTTTTCATTCCTAGTAATGAGGACATCAAGAAAGGGAAGGCTACCATCCACTTCGAATCCCATGGTAAACTTAATGGAGTCAGACTGATCATTGAGATGACGAAAGAAAAGGTCCAATTTATCTTTTCCATGTGGCCACACCACACAGGTGTCATCAAAAAATCTTTTCCAAAGCCTAGGTTGAAACAGGGAGGAGGAGAGGGCTCTTGATTCAAAGTCTTTCATGAAAATATTAGCCACTACCAGGGATAGGGGGGAACCCATGGCCACACCACAAGTTTGTTCAAATAATTCACCCTCAAAACTGAAGAAGGTTGAGGTAAGACAGATCTCAACTAGATGAGCAGTATCACGATCTGTGACCCGAGAAATGACATCAATAGCTTCCCTAATGGGGATGCAAGTGTATAACAAGACAACATCAAAACTGAAAAACCTGTCATCAGGGCCCAATATGATAAATATACATTTTTTTAAAACCATATATAACATATACATAGTTGACATCAAAACATTTTATCTATCATGGCCATTGAAATATTTTTTTTCATCTTCAATATTAAAATATTTTTGGTTATTAATATATTTTTGAATACATATTAATATTATTTAATCCTGAAAATTAAAATATTTTATTTATCATGACATTGAATATTTTTATTATAATTAATATTTTTAAAATACTATAAATTTATTTTATACTAAGAATTGAATTAAGTACACATTTTTCTTATTATAAAATAATTGTTTTTTTTAAAATATTTTGTCTTGGAATATATGTGTGTGGGGATATTCAAATAATTTATTTAATTCTTGTAATAAAATAATTGTAAAAAGTATAAGTGTAACCCCCTCTTGTTTACAAACTATTGGTTATTAAGACTTATTGTGATAACTAGTTTGTTTTAATATATTTTAAGTAAAAATAAAATATGAGAATATTTTGCATCATTTTAAATTAGATATAAAGATTGTGTTTGATTAATTAAGTGGAGCCCTGAGAAGTTAAGACAGTTGCACAATTATAACCACTTGCCTAAATATTTATTGGAAATCGCGAGAGGGGGAATGGTTGGTTTTTCCTCCTAAATTCTGAGGAGAGAAAGAGAATCTGGGATATCAGATAAAGGACAATAGTCTAAAGGAGGTAGGATGCTGCCTCAGAGAACTCTTGAGATGGACAGGGAGAGTCAATGGAGTAATCTCTACCTAACATTAGAGGCTGGACTGGAGTATCGTTGCCAAGGTGGATGTGTGGAAAAAACTGTGTGAACAACTCAGGAGCTAGAGCTTGGTGGGGAGAAGTGGACAAGTTCATCCTTCTCATGGTTGGGAGGTTTTACCAAGCTCGGTAAGGTCGATAATATTTTAAGCAAGGCACAAAACAGATAAGTATAATCGTATAATATGTTGTAGATTTATGATTAATCTGGTACAGTAGAAAAGAACAGGGTTTGTAGTCTCTTTTATTTAAATTAATTGTTAATAACGTGATGTGAGTTATTAGAAAGGGTACAAAACCCTCCAGATATAAATAAGTATGTTTATTATTTATCTAATGATTGTTTTTAAAACAAAACTGAAATGGCCAACTCTATACGGTAAGAAAAATTATAAATAACAGTAAACACAAAACTTTCTTAACTCTGTAGGGTATTCCTTGACCACCAAGGGTTTCGACCAACCAAGTAGTGGCCTAGCTGGTTTGTCCCTTCGGGGTGCCAGGCAACTCAATGGCCATCAAGTGCTATGAACAGTAGGTGCGTAATCCTATACTAGGTCATAACATATGGAAAAAATTAGAATAATAGAATTTCAAACCATAAAACAAATTGTTGCCTGTAGAAAAATATGATAAGAATAGTAAAGTAACTGTAAACAAATAAGTTATGCATCATTTCCAATGACTGTGTAAAATAATGCAATATAACAAACTCAACAACAACGAAGAATCAGAGCATAGAAGCTATTTTTAAAAACACATCTGTTAAATTGTAGAGAATAGTGCATACATGCCAAGTACTGAGAAATCTTAGGAAAATAAGTACACACTAAGTGGAAAGAGGTTCTCGACATAACATTATTTAACATGAGTGCAAAAATAGCATTCAAAAACCATATTCTTTAAGAGAAACATATAATAATACATTCACATAAACCAAAAAATAAATTGAGGTATAACAAAACGCAAGTCACTTTGTAGCACATGTACCGATACCCAAATTCTTGGAAAATCAGATGGAAATTCAAGAACAGAGCATTTTATTTGTATCGCTCCATGGTTACCGACTGAAAATCATTTAAATTAAAACTAAAAGATACACATTGTGCATTTCAAGGTATATGCCTAAACTGCAGGTTACCAAAGTAATCTTTTTCCAAACGAAATCAGGGTCGTGGAATCATGTATATATATACATATAAAAATATCAACAATACAACGTTTGACTAAAGACACCATTCAGCCAGTCATGCCAAGCAATCAACCCGCAACGTGATCTTGCAAAAAACCAAGCATCGCTTGGTTTGCAGAGCAAGAGAATAATCGAGAAATCTGAGTGGGAAGAGTCGAGTAGGTATTCTGCATACTTTTTTTATGGCCGACCTCAACTCCTTATCAACAAGTGGAAAGATCCTGTGAAAACAATGGAGGACACCTGCACACAAGTCACCAGAGACATTAATGGAGGAATATGAAAATAAAAGCACAGAGAGTAACAACTATTAAACATTAATGAATAGGTGAGTGATCAATCCAATTACCTGTTCGAGCTCGCAAGCAAACCAGACCAACGACGTTGTAACCATCTTTGTAGCTGAGCGGCTGACCGCCGGAGGCATGAAGGGTATGCGGCTAAGGTTTATCTTTCTATCATGCCATAGCCAAGTCAAAAACCATAAAACAACACTTTAAAGTTGCAGAGATCGTGGAGCGGTGGAGCACAACAAGAGAATGACGGAGCGTTTCCAAACTCCGCAGGTAGTTAGGGTATGAGCCAGGCAGACCAATACCCACCGTTTGATGAGATTGATGGTCCAAAATTTTTATAGGGAACAACAAGAAGTACGAGCGAGAATTACGAAACAAACCATCTGCCGTTGGATCGAGATCATGGAGGGCTGAAATCTCGCGAGAGAAGAGTTTATAGGAGCATCGTCGAACAACATTATGGAAAAAATATTAAGTATAACACTACACATGCATAACACAATCTGCAAACAATTAATACGTAGTGATTGTGGGTAGATTTTTATGTGCCAGTTGCACGCATAACATCAATGTGGTACCAAAAACCAATCCGAAAACCATGTTGGATATTATGTATGAATCCATGTCGTGTGCTATACTAACCTTCCAATAGTATAGAATAAATTTACACACATATATATAGTTCGGAAAATGGGTTAGCCACATACAATTATTGTATTATAATGATCTTATATTGAAACAATAGAATACATGAATGTGAATATATTTTCATGGTTGTATGTGTGTGGTACACAGTGGAGTGATTCACCATGTAGTTGTATACATCCACATTTAAAGTTTAATGATAAGTCATAATATTCACAATATTCATGTATCTGAATGAAAGGTGTTATGTTCGTTATATGTGAAAATGATTTTTTTTTTATATATACTAAAATTGCATTGTTTAGTGTTGATCCATGGTAAATACTTGATACCCTTAATGCAGACCTTTAACTTCAGCTGATTGTTAGAATTTCATTAATTAAAGCGTTAATGAACATAAATGAAAAACTACATGCTGTAAAGAAGAGGAACATAACATGTCAAGATCAACAATCATAAGAACACATCGTTTGGTAACAGAGTTTGTCTAGGAGGGACTACATCTCCGAGCCTCGGTGTCAAGGTGATGTAGGTTGCTGCATTAAGTGCTATAAGAAGAAGATGTACATGGATGTGTTTTCTCTGACATACAAGGAAAATGACCTCACACAGGAGTGGCTAGACCTCTCTACGAGATGTTCCACTGCGGAAATCTCATGCATAAAAAAGGACTCCTATCAGTATGACAATAGCTCACACATAAAGACTATGAGTATCTCGCTGACATGGCAAACAAGGGATCTCAATGACATACGTGTGATGAAGAGTATCCCGCTAACATGGCATAAAAGGTTCTCAACAACATACATGAGTATCGTGCCAATATGGCATCAAGAGATCTCAAACATAATACAAGTCAATGACATAAAGTACATCAATAACAAAACAAGACAAGATCCCACGACTCATACATCAACAGGGATCTGTACAACACTAAGCATCTCAGGAAAAAATAAGTGCATGAAATCAACTCATCATATACCTCATGCTGAAGATGAATGAAGAATGGGTTGCTGCTGCTGCTAGATATAAAATCACCATTACAATCGTGGCATCAAAAGATGTGATATCGACTGCTCACTCGCAGAAAGATGACACCTGCAACTTCACTTCAAAAAGTGACTGAAAAACCGATGAAATGAAAAAATCAAGGGTAGCGAATCTTTTAGATTCCCCCTAGTTTCCTCCACGTAGCTGCTCCATGGGTGGACTGGAAATCTTCAACTCAAAAGGAAAATCCAACCTCGCCATTGCGTTCCATGTGGAAAACCGTGAAAAATGAGTGTAAAGTTGACTATATTCCGACATGGAGAAAATTTACCTCCCTAGGAAAATTTCAAGGCTCATGGTTCTGCTTGCATGGAAAACTGTGCCCACCTCAAAATGCATGCATTCTCTGCTCTGGTTTGGCCTGCCCGCACTGTGAAAATGACGTGTTTTAATATTAAAGTGTGGGTGGAATTTACAAAAATATCATTGGCTAAGTTGGTTATGGGTAGACTTAACTAGGCAGAGGTCGGGGGTTCCAACCCCACTGACCCCATCGTATTTGGTTCTTTCAACAACTGTGCGCATATTTTTTTAAACCTCCGTCACAATTTTTTTAGCAAGTGGGGAGGGGTTAGTTCTTCATTGGGTGGCCTGCCCCGAATCCATTATGCGTGGTCCTTGCAACGTATTGTATACATTATATTATAATGGGTTTGTTTGAATATTGGTTATGGTGCTGCCCGCTTGGCTGTACCCCACGTGGGTCAAGCCGGATTTGACCCCACCCATACCTAGAGGAAATATATATATATATATATATATATATATATATATATATATATATATATATATATATATATATATATATATATATATGGTTGTCGTAAGGGTTGGTGGTTCGCCACCCAAAATAATTTTTTTATTTTTTATTTTAAAAAGAAATAGTGTATTTAAAATTATTTGAAATTTTTACCGCAAGAGTGAATTTAAGTAGTCCAAAATTTTCTCCTGGAATCTAGCTAGAGCTGGCTTGAATCTGGTGGCCGGAAAAGTGTGAAATTGTCTCTTCCTTAAGGCTGCCTAGTCACCAAGTCAAATTGAAACTTTTACCAGCTCTAACTTTTGCATACGAGCTCGGTTTGACGAACCGTTCGCACTGATGCGATCAAGAAGACGAGATATACGCTCTGACCCAAGTTCAAAATAAATCCAAACACTTTGATTTTTGAGCTTTCTCAAGCCCTCTTTGTCTTGTGTGTGTCTCTGGAGCCACCTGGATCAATCCTCCCCACTGAGGAGCTTTTTGTCCTCCAAAACAATAAAAAATAATTTGCACTATTATGTACTATATCTGCACCACAATAATCCTGAAAAGGTCACTCTTCCATCTCCTTCACCTTTGTCCTTCAGAGCCTTAAGCGATGAACTGACACCTGCACCTTCTGCAAATCGGTAGCACAATCCCTGCAAATTACATGCTCAATTGACCAATATATGACCCAAATATTCTCATACCTGCCACAAGTTTATAACATGTACTCGGTGGTCAAGTTTACATCAAATGTAAATCACACCCCATCTATCATTACAAGACAAGACATCATCGTCGCCTTTCGAAGTGATGGAAAACACCTCATCACTTTTACATGAAAGAAATGAATCGCACGACTCATAAAATAAGGGAAACAAAATCATCGTCACATTTCGAAGTGATGGTAAACACATCATCACTTTTACATGAAATAAATGCAACACACTACTTATAAAACAAGGCCAAAAATATCATTGTCGCTTAAACAATTGATGGAAAACACATCATCACTTTCACATGAAATAAATGCAACACACAACTTATAAAACAAGGCCAAAAATATCATTGTATCTTAAACAAGTGATGAAAAACACATCATCACTTTCACAATTAAAAATGCGACAAATGATTTACAAACATGACCATGACAAGCTAACATATCTAGGAAAAAAATAATCTAGAAGAACCATCACTCACTTATCAAAGTGAGTGGATCATTTCCCTGTGGCGAACTTGCTTGTCGATTAGCTATTTCGACTGGTGTATGCATGGGTGTTTTGTATTTAAGGCACTGCTCTGGATGGAGTCTCCAGCACGTGGCTCTTTGGTGGCCACTTCGGTTGCAATGGGTGAAAAAGGTCTTTTTCCTCCAAACCTTCTTAACTAGTTTCTTTTCCTGTTGGGGAGAAGGCTTTTCACACCTCATCCTCCTTTCTGCTTCCATCCTTTTCCAACACTTGGAAATCACATGGTTATTTAAACCACAAAAATGACCCATTTTGCGATGCCATGATTTACGACCATGGTTATCAAAATTCCTATAATCAAAATGCACTATGGAATAATGAGACTTCTTATACCTTCTATGGTGGTCTCTGGTGCGATCATGGTGATGGAATCTCTCCTCAGCTCTTTCACTGCAACATGCATTTCCATGGGATGATGGCGAAGTGCCCCCATCATTCCTCTTTCCTGGAGAGTTCATCAATATCTGTTTTCCCTTGATGTCCTTCGAACATCCTTCTTCAGTGTACCCCAAACCTGCATAGCGAGGTCTCTGCACAACCTCCGATGGTTGAGTTATTCCTTAGCCATGAATTCCATGTCCTCCTCCTTTGTACCCCTTATTGGTGAGGAGTCTCATATTGGTTCCTGCAATGGGTATCTCCACACTTCCAACTAAAATGATATCATGTGAATAAACTAAAGGAAATCAACATTGTTTACCTTAGCTGTCAATTGTGAAACAGATGAAGAAGGCTTTTTTAAGCCTTCGTTGCACTTCACTTCCCCCAAGGCCTCTGTCGCGGCTTGTAGCTGAAGCTGCAACTACTGCTTCTCCTCCTTCTCCTCCTGTAGGAATGACTTCACTGCATCATGATCTGCTTGAATAATTTCGTTGTTGCACTTCAATTCTTCCCACACCTCTGTCGTGACTTGCAACTAAAGCTACAACTACTGCTTCTCCTCCTTCTCTTCCTGTAGGAATGCCTTCAATGCATCATGATCTTCTTGAAGAATTTCATTGTTGCGCTTCAATTATTCGCACGCCTCTATTGTGGCTTGCAACTGAAGTTGCAACCGATTTTTTTCCTCCTTTTCTTCCTGTAGGAGTGTCTTCAATTCATCGTTCTTTGCTGCTTGTTTTTCGTAAGTCTCATACAACATGTCCGCTTTCTCAGACACCCTGAGCATGGTTTTGTACATTTCCTTGAAATTCTCTATGGCTCAACTCAGCGAACGTTTAATATTCATGCCTAAAATCTAATCAGCAAGAAGACATGCTCTGATACCACTTGATCCAGGGTAAATTCTTAATGCCCTTAACCAAGACCTTTAACTTCGACTGATTGTTAGAATTTCATTAATTAAAGCGTTAATGAACATAAATGAACAACTTCATGTTGTAAAGAAGAGGAACATAACATGTCAAGCTCAACAATCATAAGAACACATCGTTTGATAACGGAGTTCGTCCAGGAGGGACTACATCTTCGGGCCTCGGTGTTGAGATGGTGTAAGCTGCTGCATTAAGTGAAGTAAGAAGAAGATGCACATGGATGTGTTTTCTCTGACATACAAGGAAAATGCCCTCACGCAGGAGTGGATATACCTCTCTACGAGATGTCCCACTGCTGAAATCTCATGCATAAAAAAGGACTCTCATCAGTATGACAATAGCTCACACATAAGAAGACTGTGAGTATCCCGCCGGCATGGCGAACAAGGGATGTCAATGACAAACATGTGACGCAGAGTATCCCGCAAATATGGCATAAAAGGGATCTCAAAAACATACATGAGTATCCCGCCAATATCGCATCAGGGGATCTCAAACATAATACAAGTCCATGACAGAAAGTACATCAATAAAAAAACAAGACAAGATCCCATGACTCGTACATCAACAGGGATCTGTACAACACTAAGCATCTCAGGAACAAATAAGTGCATGAAATCAACTCATCATATACCTCATGTTGAAGATGAATGAATAATGGGTTGCTTCTGTTGCTAGATCTGAAATCACCATCACAGTCATGGCGTTGAAAGGTGTGAAATCGACTGCTCACTTGCTGAAAGCTGACACCTGCAACTTCACTTCAAAAAGTGACCGAAAAATGTAAAGCTCAGATGAAAAATCTAAATGCGCCATCATATTCGTGACGTCGAATAGTGAAAAAATGACTGTCCATTTGCTGAATTGTGATGAAATGAAAATCTGGGGCAAAAAGGAATCTTTTAGATTCCCCCCTAGATTCCTCCACGTAGCTGCTCCATTGGTGGATTGAAAATTTTAAACTCAAAAGCCAAATCCGACCATTGCGTTCCCTGCGGAAAACCATGAAAAATGACTGTAAACTTGACTATATTCCAACATGGAGAAAATTTACCTCCCTAGGAAAATTTCAAGGATCATGGTTCCGCCTACATGGAAAAATGTGCCCACCTTGAACTACGTGGGCGCTCTGCTCTGGTCTGGCCTACTCACACTATGAAAATGACGGGTTTTAACATTAAAGTGTGGATGTATTTTACAAAAATCGCGTTGGCTAAGTTGGTTATGGGCAGGCTTAACTAGGCGGAGGTTGGGGGTTCCAACCTCGCTAACCCCACTATATTTGGTTCTTTCAACAACCGTGCACATCTTTTTTTAAACCCTTGTCACATTTTTTTTAGCAAGTGGGGAGGGTTCTGCTCCGCATTGGGTGGCTCACCCCGAATCCACCTCCCTTGGTCCTTGCAACGTATTGTATACGTTATATTATAATGGGTTGGTTTTAATATTGGTTATGGTGCCGCCCGCTCAGGCGCCGGCCTACGTGGGTCGAGCGGGTTCAAACCTCGTCGACAACCATATTTCATATATGCGTATTATATATATATATATAACAAAACATTATATGGTTGATGTGGGTGACGGGGATGGTGGCCCGCCACCCAAAAATTAATTTTTTTTTGTCTTTTAAAAAGAAATGGTGCATTTAAAATTTTTGAACTTTTGACCATAGGAGTGAATTTAAGTAGGCCACAATTTCGCCCAGAATCTGGTCGGAACTGGCAGGAATCCGGTGGCTGGAAAAGTGTGAAATTGTGTCTTCCTTAAGGCTGCCGAGTCACCAAGTCAACCTGAAATTTTGACTAGCTCTAAATTTCGCATACGAGCTCGGTTTGACGAACCGTTTGCACTGATGAGATCAAGAAGAAGGGATCTACGTATGGCCCTAGTTTGAAATAAATACAAACAATTTCATTTTTGAGCTTTCTCAAGCCCTCTTTGTCCTATGTGTGTCTCTGGAGCCACCTGGATCAAGTGTTTAAACATGTTTCAGTTCTAATGACTGTCTAAAAGAGTTGAGTATAAAAAACTCAACAACAACTAAGAATTATAAAATAACAGCTACTGTTCAAAACTAGTTTGTATAAATTTTAGAGAATAGCACATACATGCCAAGTACTAAGAAATCTCAGGAAAATAAGTACACACTAAGTGGACAGAGGTTCTCGACATAACATTGTTTAACATGAGTGAAAAAACAACATTAAAAAACCATATTCTTTAAGAGAAACACATAATAATACATTCACATATACCTAAAAATAAACTAAGGTATAACAAAACGTAATTCACTTTGTAGTGCATGTACCCATACCCAAATTATGGGAAAATCATATAGAAATTCAAGAATAGAGCATTTTCTCTGTATCGCTCCACGGTTACCAACTGAAAATCATTTAAATTAAAACTCAAAGATACACATTGTGCATTGCAAGGTATACGCCTAAACTGTAGGTTACCACAGTAATATTTTTTCCATATGACATGAGGGCCATGGAATCATGTATATATATACATATAAGAACATCAACGGTACAAAGTTTGACTAAAGACAACATTCAACTAGTCATGCTAAGTAATCAACCCACAATGTGCACCTGCACAAAACCAAGCACTGCTTGGTATCAAGAGCAAGGGAATAATTGAGAAATCTAAGTGGGAAGAGCTGAGTAGGTATTCAGAATGCCTGTGTTATGGCCGGTCTCAGCTCCTTATCAACAAATGGAGAGAGCCCGCGAAAACAGTGGAGGACACCTGCACACAAGTCACTTGAGACTTTAATGGAGGAATATGAAAATAAAAACACAGAGAGTAACTGTTGTTAAACACTAATGAATAGGTGAGTGATGAATGCAATTACCTGTTTGAGCTCACAAGAAAATCAGACCAGTGGCATTGTAACCATCCCTGTAGCTGAGCAGATGACCACCGGAGGCAGGAAGGGTATGCAGCTCGGGTTTATCTCTCTCTATCGTGCCATAGCTAAGTCAAAAACTAGAAAACAACACTCTGACGCTGCGGAGCTCGTGGAGCGACGGAGCAGAGCAAGAGAATGACGGAGGGTTTCCAAACTTCGGAGGTAGTTAGGGTATAAACTAGGTAGACCAATACCCACTGATCCATGAGATCGACGGTCCAACAGTTGTATAGGGAACAACACGAAGTACGAGAGAGAATTATGAAACAAACCATTCGTTGTTGGATCGAGATCATGGAGGGCTGAGATCTCACCAGAGTAGAGTTGGTAGGAGCGCCATCGAACAACATTATGGAAAACATATTAAGTACAACATGACACATGTGTAACAAAATATTTAAACAATTAATACGTAGTGATTGCGGGTATATTTTTATGCACCGGATGCACACATAGCATCAAGATGGCACCCAAAACCAATTCGAAAACCATGCTGGATATTAAGTATGAATTCATGCTCTGTGCTATACTGACCTTCCAAGAGTATAGAATACATTTACGTAGACATATATAGTCCAATAAATCGGTTAACCACATACAAGTATTGTATTATAATTATCTTTATTGAAACTATAGAATACACGTTAGTTGTATGAATGTGTTAAATATATTTGCATGGTTGTATGTGTGTGGTACACTGTGGAGTGATTCACCATGTAGTTGTATACATACATATTTGAAGTGTAATGATAATCCATAATACTCACAATATTCATGTGTGTGAATGCAAGGTGTTATGTTATTTATATGTGCAAATGATTTTTTTTTATATATGCTAAAATTGCGTTGTTTAGTGTTTAAAAATGTTACAATAAGAATCATTGATATTCTTCAGACTAAAAACGATTGATATAAAATTATATTATTTGATATGAACATCCACATATTTCACTTTAGGTTGAGAGTGACACTGAAAGTGATATTTTACTACTAATTTTTATCAGAATGGATTGCAATATGGATCGAGTGAGCATTGATGTTTTATAATACTTTTAATTAAAAATAACGAGATGTGTATTTATTATTATTATTATAGTTAACATTATTGTTTTATTTAGAAAATATTTATTTTTGCTTTAAAAGAAATAGATGTCAACTTTAAATTCAACATAAAAGAAATTACACATCTTAATTATATTAGGTTGTAAAATGCACGTCTATATATAATAAGTTAATATCTAATAATATATTGATAAAATTATATATAATATTATTCATAATAATAATGTAACCTATATACCTACTTATAAACTACCATCATAAGAAATAAAATTATTTACATGGTCTTAACTTACCATGCGAGGATTTGTGTTATTATATATATATTCTAGACATGTAACTTTATACTTACGATAAACAATAACAACATGAAATAAAACCTGTCTTAGGTTCATTTACTTATATTGTTTCTTATCACATTACATAACATTTATGTCAAGTCATACAACGCTAGCATAAATAAATTATCAGTTCAGATTAGTTCATTTTTTGTACATTTGGTGAACCTGGACATATTGGGGTGTGTGAACTTCAATGTCTTGATAATGGTATGTATATTTCTCAGACTTGTTTCTTGACTGGTAACACCAGTCCTTCGCTAAAAACCTTATTCACTGGTTAATATCTGGATGAACTTCAAATTTTCTTGACTCCTCCTTAACCAATATATAACGGTGGCGAGGAGGCAACACTTGTCCTGCCTTTGTTCGTCAATTTAATCCAACGGTCACGGTGGAAGCCAGTGAGGTTAGGGTAGCAAATTCCTTCCCTTGTCTCGGTTCTTCTGTTCATTCTGTTTCTACGACGTTGCGCTCCACTCCGAGCGGTAATTGGTGTTCAAATAATTACAGAGGCTCCTCTAGGGCCTACATGGCCTCTTGTCTATCTTGGCCAGGTATAAAACTACCTACTCCTCTGTACAGAATGCATCATTCATTATGGTATGTTGTGTGCTCTTTCAATTACTTATTTACAAGTTTTGTCAATTAAGGTTTTTGTAAATACTTGTCTCGTTTGCAGGGATCTGTGGAACTTCTTCAAGCTCAAAGCGCCGAAAGGAGGATGGGTTGGTTCTCGGTAGGGTTTGCATTACAGGAAAGACCCTTTTGAAAACTCCTTGTTTTAATGCATTATTCTATTTACATCATATATTTTTCCAGAATCTTATGCCTCTATTTGTGGTTGTGAACTAGGATTCGACAACGAATCATCTTTCCGGCTTGCATAGGATTTTGTAAACCCTATGCTCCACTGTGCCAAGCCAAGAGCTCGCACAGGTAGGTTTTCACTCAGCTCTAGAATTTTAATTCCTTTTGAGTACCTTCTTTCTATCTAGAAAAATACTGAGGGATACTGAACGCTCCTCTCTCTTGTGGAAGGGTTTGATGGTATCATCCCTTATGCTAGAAGCTTATAGGGAAGATTGCTTCTCCAAAACTCTATTTATCTATTTTATTTAACTCTCCAGTGGTTTTCACTATAATTTAATTGTTTTAAGGATTAATAAATAGGGTTTCTACTCCTCTTTTTGCAAGGTTGTAATATATTTAGACAAAATTCCCTTGGGATTATTTAAGGTTTACACCTAGGTTATGGAGCTCTGCCTTGAGTAGTTCCTTAAGACGTATGTATAGTTAAGATACTCTGTCGACTACTAGATGTAATCATTTCATGGCTACTTACCAAACAATAATTCTATAATTCATGTGTTTTTTACTTTTATCGTTACATGTTATTTCACATGCTTAGTGTTTTCTTCTACATGATTTCATTCCTATTATAATTATCATTTATTCTACAAATAGCGCATGGTTTCTCAGATTTTTATACAACAATTTTAATTTCCAGTTTTAGACATTCTCAATGTCGTTCTATAGCTGAACTTTGGTTAAAATTTGGATGTGAAATCTATATTGGTTCTTTTACCCCACAATCCCGAGGGACGTAAGATTAGGGTTCAAACTATTTTGTTGGTCTGGGGTTTAAACCTTCACAACTATTCTCCTCAAAAAATATTTTTTTTTTATCTGTGAAGTCTGAATGTTTTGGTTTGAAGCCTCTCGATGCTAGGTTCTAGGTTTATTTGCTATTCATTTGAATGCCTGAGACATATGTTGGTTTCACTATTTAAAGCTACATTCCAGACTCTATCATAACTGGAAGAGTTAACTGCACTATAATTTGGTTTCAGATTTATCATTGTAGGCAATACCCTAACCATTAATTTCATCGAACCATATATTGTAGATACGATAATTGCATAATTTTTCAACTGTAACTTTTAAAGAAAATTGTTTCCAACAATATTAGTTCTTATCAGTAATTTGTAACTTCAAAAGATACTGTATCTATCATTACTAGTTCATAACGGTCATCTGTAACTTTTAACTAGATCTAGCAATAATAACTCAAAGTAATATACATAATTTCCTTGAAAGGAAGAAAGCTAATTTCTCTTCCAATTTCCTAGGCATACATCTATACTTCATCATGAATTTTGCATAATAAATTTAAAAGTTAATTCTAACTGTTAATTTCCATTGTAGTTCATCGACTTATCTAGAATAAACTAAATTGATGGTACCTTCTAACCTTGAGTGAGGCAATGACGTCCTTCAGCCCCCCTGTGCTCCTCACTAAAGTGGAAGATAGAAGTTTTGTTTTCCTGGAGTTGGACCTCGAGACCTTCATCCAGCCTCTTCTCCGGTTCAAGTTACAGAGTTCCACTAGTTATTAGCCAGCTCTGGACCAGTCCGTCTCATAGCCATGCTACTGTTCCTTCTTTTCTCCTTTCACAAAAACCCTTCTCCTCTCTGGGATTTCCTTTTCATACTCAGAGGATAAGGTAACTATCAAGAATTGCTTCTTCCCAACTGCTTTGGAAAAATTTGAATTATTTACCAATCAGTTATGTAAATTATGAATTTATTCATAAAATATAACTCAATTTCTTTAGCCAGTTTAACACATTGTTAAATCTATTTTAACTTAAGAGTCAAATGTAATTTTTGTAAAATTTTACAATAAAAATGGAGAATTTAAGTCAGGTGTTACATCTTCCCCCACCCCCGCTTAAAATAAAGACCATCCTTGGTGTTTTACTCCATCCTGGAAAACAATTTGGGATATGCTTCTCGAACAAAGCCTTCACCCTCCTAAGTAGCCTCTTCTGGGCCAAAGTGCTTCCACTACACTTTAACTTCGGAGATGGTTCACCTCCGGAGCATTATTTCTCTCTACTGGAGAATAAATTTAGGCTCTACTAGGAATTAGTCATCCAGTTTGACCTACAACCAATGAAAATTTATTTAATTAATTAAGTATTCGTCTCTTTTCAAAGGACACAATATCAATTTACAATTTACCAGTATGTTTTGGCAATGTATTACATGCTTTGGTTCATGCACATATCATTTCAATATGGATACATGAAACACATTGTGCACCCGTATGCGACTAGGTAATGCCAACCAATAGGCCACTGCCCCTACTCGTTCCAAAATTTGGAAAGGTCCACAGAACTGGGGAGCCAGTTTGGCATAGGTATTCCATCTTAGAGTGATTTTCTTGGGTCTAATTCTAACATACACGTGATCTCCCACTTCGAAATATCGATAAGTCCTTTTTCGATCCACGTAAACTTTCTACCTGTTCATGGCAGATTTTAGATTTTTTCGAATCTTCCTCACTTCACACTCCATCTCTTCCAACGTCTTCAACCCAAGCATCAACTTAGTTTCTGGACTGCTCAAATTTATGGGTGTCCAACATTTCCTACCGTATAATGCCTCAAAGGGACTCATCTTTAGAGATTCTTGGTACCCATTATTGTAAGAAAACTATATCAAATGCAAATAATCTTCCCACTTCGTGGGTTGCTGCAGCACATACATACGTAACATGTATTCTAATATTTGATTTACCCGCTCAGTATGCCATACATTTGCGGATGATAGACAATACCAAACTGAATTTGTGTGCCCAAACCGGTGAGCAGTGCCTTCTAGAAGGCTGAGGTGAATTTCACATATCGGTCTGAGAAGAAAATTTTCAGAATACCGTGTAATCTAAACACCTCCCTCATAAATATATCAACAATTTCTACTATTTTGTAATTGGAATCGACCGGTATGAAGTGATCTTCCTTTCTCAGCCTATCCACCACCACCATAATGGATTCATTGTGTCTCTTTGTTTTTGGTAAGACTGTAATAAAATCAAGTCAAATGACATCCCATTTCCACTCCGGTACAGGAATAAGTTGTAGTAAAATTGCAAGGTACTGATGCTCCAACTTGACCTATTGACATTCCAAACACTTCATCAAATATTCAACAATATTTTTACGCATCCCAGGCCAAAAGTAGTTTTTTTTTTATTGTTGTTAGCACTTTTTGATATCGAGGGTGTCTGACATAAGACCTTCGATGATACTCATCCAAAATCAGTTCCTTCAAGCTCACGTGATTAGTAATATATATATTCCCATAGAAAATCAATAGCTATTCGTTATTGATCTTATAATCTGATTGTTTCCCTTGGTTTTCTGTCTGTTTCACTTTCTGCCACAGAAAATGGTATTCATGATCTTTTTGTGATGCCTCCTTCACTTGCTCCTGGAACTTAAATTCCACTTGGTTAAAGTATATTTCACAAACATAATGTATTTTTCTACTTAAGGCATCAATGACACGATTTTCCTTACCTTTCACATGTTGAATTTAAAAGTCAAATTCACTCAGGAATGTGTTCCACCTTACTTGGCGAGCATTCAAGTCAGACTGCTTGAAATAGTTAGTCAAGTTGCTGTGGTCCTTTTTCAACAAAAAATTTTTCCCTAACAAGAAGTGCCTCCATAATTTTAGCGCATGAACTAATGTGGTCATATCTAGATCATAAGAAGAATATCACTGCTCATGATCCTTCACCTTTCTGCAATCATATTGTAACGTCTCTTCATTTCCACCTCTAAATTTTTTTTTTTTTTTTTTCCTACCTTTGATAATTTAATTATGTTCCTCCATTGGCCATTGATATTCAGATCTACCTTTGAATTTCATTTTTAATGAAATTCTATTAAACATGGTTTTCATGTTGATTCAATGGTTAATATATAAAATTCGATAACTCTTATGGTTTTGTTTTCATGAGTTTTTGTGGCCTCGTTTATATATATATATATATATATTTCATCGTTACCTATACATACATATAATTTCTTTGTATTTAATTAAAATTCCACGTAACCCTTAATGGTTTCACTATATCTATATGCATTTGATTTCGTGATAATCATCTTTTTATATCATACCTCAGGTTATATGAGTGATATATTATTCGTTTTCATTTATATCATAGCACACCTCCAATGGCCTATGATACCATGTATTAATTTCTATTTATCCAAAGCAGCATGATCTCCTTCTGTGGAATCGATATATTTTCCACCGCATATTATATCCTCACATTCATTGCTTTCATGAATGTTCATTGTATTTGTATCACCATGAATATCCCATCAGCATTCCTTCAACTGAACTGTAGTCTCTGGGGATAGGCAATATTGTAATTTTTTTTCTTTTCGTGCTTCATTGACAAGATTGAATTAATGTGTTTCGCATTGGTAACCCCATCGACTTCTCCATGACAACTTGGGTTGGTGGTCCTCTGGCGGTTTTTAATTTATTTGATTCTGCAACAGATAACTAAGACTTACGTTTATACGCAAGGGTTCTTTATTTATGTTTTTATACTCTGCAATGTATATTTTCTCATATATGATCACTGTCCATGTGATACGTTTGAGTACTTTTCCATTGATTCCCGTGGATTTATATTATAGTTTTTGGGTGGCTATGTGTTTAATTTCGATTTTCCCAACCCAATCTGCGTACATACCCTCGATCTGAGGACACCTAGATGGTTGAGATGGCCTAAGGCCAGTTAGGGTTTTTGGGGGAGGTCATATTAAATCTCTGAATAGTTTCTGGGATTTTTCTTTCACCTTTCATTTCTCCTCTCCGCTTCCAGGACATTGAGACTTTGCTTGTTTCCAAGCCTCTCGACATAACGTTTTCCTTATTACATTTGAGATTTAGGTATGTATACTTGGTCTTTTTTGTGGCTTGGTTCTGCTAGTTTTCTCTGTGTGCAAGAACATGTATATACGTCCTCCTTGGCAATATCTATACTTTCTAATTGTGGTTCTAGATTGGTTGGTTTTTTTTTTATAAATATTTTCGTTTAACTTTGTAAGGCCATCTCAGCCTACTGTGTATAAATCTCATAGTTAAATCTGCTCTGTCGCGTTTGATTTTTTTTTTGTAGCTTAATCTCTATGTGTAAATTTTGTACTCTTCTTAAAGTGACAAGGAGGTCGTTCGAGCTCTATGGTTTCTCACCATTAATCTCTCTCATTACGTTTAGAATCCTTTGCAAATTTGTGAATTTACCACTGGAATCGATGTCTGGTAGGAATTATTTTGTATGGTCCTCTGTGACCATAATTGTTTTGTTCAAGCTGAGTCGCCCTCAGCTCTAGGCGCCTCAATTCCGGCAACCAAACGATACCCAAGGTATGCCAATCAATTCAAATTTGAAATTTCACCACTATTTCTATCATTCCAGGTAGATTTCATGGTCTTTAAAATTTTAATCCCAATTAAATCTCTCTCTTGTAGGTCATTTGGAAGCGAGGGTTTCCACTTATGAGGTAACAATTTGTTTTTATGCCCAGTATTAATATTTTATTTCTGTGAGACATTCATACTAAACTAGTTATCGCATATTTCTTACTTTTCTCTCATTTTGTTTTAGGTAAATTCGAATCCCATTTAGAATTACCCCAAACTGGTATTTGGATAATTTGTCTTTCACTTGGAATTGACTTCGTTCCACATTGAACTTTCAGGTTGGTATCGACATCGTCTTTAGTCGAAGTGTAACCAGATTCTCGCATTTTTAATATATATTTTTTTCAGACAATTCCAGTCTTATTGTCATAAAAATTTCAATTGTAATAATGGACTTTTAACAGAGACTTGGATTGCTTAAAAATCCTGATTCTATAAATTCAGGGTATAATGTTTTCTGTGGATATGTTATGGAACAAGATATTCTCGTTTAATTAGTTTTGTTCAAGAGAATATATATATATCTGTTCACTGCTTCATATCAACATGTTAATGATAGATCGTGGTTGTTTCTGCATCTTCTATTTCATGTTAATACTTATGTTATATTTTATTTCTAATTATATCTTTATCTACTTCAATTTGCTACGAAACTATTGATAAATTTACTTCCATCTTTAACTTACCTTTATGTTCCCTCCAAATTGTAGTAATATAAATGTATATATAAAACTACTAAATGAGTTTACACAATCTGTCATAGTCTAGTAGCTCCTAGCTGTGTATCCAAAATTTTCATTCTGTCTACGTATTCATGTATATTCTAATACTCCAGCAGTATAAATTCTCATTCTACTTCTTAGTGTAACATTTTCATATGTTTTTTACTTTGTAACAACAATAAGAGACTTTGGAACTTTTAAAATAATTGATGTAAGATATTCAATAATCCTGGTTTTCTAGTTAACACCTCTAACCAGAAATTTATTAAGATTTTGTTAGTGTAATCTTTGTTATTCCAGGCAGCTTATGAATTCTTCCTGCAATTCATCCAAATTTTCTTATATGTATTTTCCTGTGTAGTATTCAATTCAGACCTATTACAAGTAGAGGATGTCATCAATGCCATAGTTCATGTTTATTTCTCTAACCAGAATTATTTACAGGTTCATTTAAAGTACAATTAACCCAACTCTTTTCTGTTTGAATGTATCTAGCTCTGATATCTGAACTTATTTCTTTTCTTTTTTCTCAGATATTTCCTTGTTGTAGAGGGTTAATATATATATATATATATATATATATATATATATATATATATATATATATACATGCACTTTAGAAAATATACATATTTGCAATATTTATACAGTACATAACATCTCTAATTTCCTCCCACTTCATGAATGTTTTCCTAGCTCATGCATAGTTAGATTTAGATTTTAACAGAAGCAGATTAAAGTTACACATTTATGAATTATTGGAGTAACATAAATCTCCATATTTAAACTAGTCACAGGTTTAGAGCTTTTGGCTGATTTTCCCCATAATTCTTGTTCCTACAACTATGCAGAATTGAGAGGATTAAATTCTTCTAAAAATTCTGTAAATGTATGGAATACAAGTTTGAAAAATTAAAAATTAAAATAACATCTACAGTCATTAATCACACTACCCAACAACAAGTAATTCAACCATTCATAAACACTATTTCCATACCACTTTTGCAATTGACCAGTCCTCCCAACCTTAGAGTTCCTCTGTCTCCAGAACTCACCCTCGAGATGAGATCACCTCCTAGAATAGACCAACCCCCAATATGTTCTGGAGTAGCTTATTTAACCTTATGCTCCCCAAAGCCTATTTCTAATTCTGCGTCCAAAATTACAGGATGCTTTTATTCCTATTTTCCCTGGCTTCCCTGATTTAGGGATTTTTAAAGCTGCTTTATGCTTTTCCAGCTTTTTACCTCTTCCCAACTACTCTCCACCTCATTGGGGAAAATCTAGATTTTTCCTCAAAAATCTAAATTAGAAATGATTTCTTTCAAGGATTTTTTGAAATATTTTTGGGGAAGGTTTTAGCCTCTTTCAATACCTCATGGATTTGGCCATTGATCTCAAAAATATCATTTGGTCACTATGCACAGAAATAGTTTATTTATTTTCCATAATCACATAATTAATTACATCCACACCATAGCTATCCATTGGGGTCCACTCCCCTTTGGACTTAAGTTGAACTGTCTGACTTGAAAACATAAAAATAAGGGTGTTACATATTCCCCCGCTGAAAACAAACATCGTCATGGGTGTTAACTACTAACTACTAGAGTTCATTTTGAAAATAGATATGGATTTTTTCCATCATATCAGCTTCTCTTTCCAATGTAGCTTCTTCATCAGTAAAGCGCTTCCACTGCACCTTTACTCTTGCTATTGTTCGGTTCATCGATTCAATTTCTTCCCGCTCCAATATTTGAAGCAGCTCTGGAAGGAACTCCCCTTTTGTTTCCACATGTATCACATTCCAATCAACAATGTGAGAAGCATCATGTACATATCTTCTTAATAACGAAACATGAAACACATCATGAAATTTAACATGGGGCAGTAGGGCCAGCTTATAAGCCACTGGTCCCACCCTTTCTAACACCTCAAAAGGCCCACAATATCTAGGAGCCAATTTTTCACAAATTCCAGCATAAATTGTACTCTTTTTGGGTTTAATACACAGGTACACGTGATCACCCACTTTGAACTCTCAATGTACCCTCTTCTTATCAACATAGTTTTCCTGTCAATCTTGTGTTGTCTTGATATTTCTTTGTATTTGTTTAACAATCCTTTCCATTTCTTGCAAAATATATGGCCCCAATACTAGCTTATCTTCAGGTTGGCTCCAACTTAACGGAGTGCAAAACTTCCTTCCATAGAGTGCTTCAAATGGACTAATTTGTATGGAGGATTGATAGTTGTTTTTATAAGCAAATTCACCTAAATGAAAGTAGTCCTCCCATTTTGATGGCCTATCCATCACATACATTCTCAACATATCTTCCAAGATCTGATTTGTTCTCTCTGTTTGACCATCCGTCTGAGGGTGATATGGAGTACTAAAATTCAATTTCGTGCCCATACCCCCAAACAAACCTTTCCAGAAGGAAGTTGTGAACTTAGTGTCTCTATCTGAAATAATCATCTGTGGGACCCTGTATAGCCTTACTATCTCTTGTAGAAACACATTTTCTACTTGGGTTATCCCATAAGTGGATTTTATAGGTATGAAGTGTGCAACTTTTGTTAAGGTGTCCACCACCACCATCACTGAGTCATGCTGGTACTTTGTTCTGGGTAACTCGGTTATGAAGTCTATAGAGACAGTGTCCCATTTCCATTCTACAATTGGCAAGGGATTTAAAAGACCAGCTGGATGCTGATGTTCAACTTTGACTAGTTGACATTCCATGCACTGAGATAAATAGTCTGCTACATCCTTTTTCATTCCTGGCCAAAACAACTTCTTTTTCAAAGTTGTTAGCATTTCCTGATATCCAGGATGTCCTGAATATGGTTGTCTATGATATTCATATAGGATATTTTTTTTCAAAGACTCTACATTGGGGATATGCAATCTGTTTTTATAGTAAATCAACCCTTTTTGATTTTGGGTGTATTTAGCCATTTCTTTCTTTGACATTTTTACTTGTAACTCCTCATATTTTGGATCTTGATCTTCTACCTTCTTAACTAATATTTCTAAGTCAAAGCTAGCACTACTCACAAGGCTGCTTATGTGTTGGCAAGCATTTATGCTTAGCGCATCAGCAATTTTGTTTTATTTTCCTTTAATATGTTTTATGTCCATATCAAATTCACCCATAAAAGACATCCATCTAGCTTGTCTAGCATTCAAATCTGTTTGAGAAAAGAAATATTTGAGACTAATATGATCAGTCATCAATGTAATTTTTTTTCCAAGAAGATAGTGTCACCACATCTTCAAGGCATGAATCACAGCGGCAACCTCCAAATCGTATACACTTTAGTTCTATTCATGTTTCTTCAGTTTCCTAGACTCATATGCAATAACAAAATTTTCCTGCAACAGAACTCCTCCCAATCCCTCTTGGCATGCATTAGTGTATACAACAAACTCTTTGTCAGGAACTGCAATTTTCAGTATAGGGGCTGTAGTGATTTTTAGTTTAAGTTGTTCAAAGTTGTTTTGGCATTTTTCAGTCCACTCAAATTCGGTGCCCTTTCTCTATAATGAAGTGATGGGGTATGCAATTGCAGAAAATATTTCTACAAACCTTCTATAATAACCTGTTATCCCCATAAATGACCTTACTACTAAAACATCAGTGGGCACTGGCCATTCTCTAATAGCTTTTATTTTCTCGGGGTCCACAGCCAATCCTTGCTCAGAAATAATATGCCTTAGGTATTGGATATTATCCTTATAAAACTCACATTTACTGAACTTGGCATATAACTATTTTTCTTTCAAGTTTTGCAACACTACCCTTAAGTTCTCTTTGTGCTCTTCCTCACTTTTTGAATAAACCAGTATATCATCTATGAACACTAATACGAATTTATCCAAGTACCTGTTCAAGACTCTGTTCATTAAGCACATAAAAGTGGCAGGGGAATTTTTCAAACCAAAAGGTAGGACTACAAATTCGTAGTGACCATACCTGGTTCGAAAAGTTGTTTTACTAATGTCCTCCTCCTTAATTCTGAGTTGGTGATAACTAGTCCTCAGATCAATCTTAGAAAATACATAAGCCCCTCTTACCTGAGCAAAAAGTTCATCAATTCTGGGCAATGGGTATTTATTTTTGATTGTCAACTTATTTAGTTGACGGTAGTCAATGCACATTCTAAAGGTTCCATCCTTCTTCTTCACGAACACCACTGGTGCTCCCCAAGGAGACACACTCAGTCTGATATAACCCTTATCCAACAATTCTTAAAACTACATTTTCAGTTCCATAAGTTTGGGGGGGCTCATTCGATAAGGAGCTCTGGAAACAGGTGTTGCTCCAGGCACCAAATCGATTGAGAAATCAATCTCTCATTTGGGGGGAAGATGAGGAATCTCATCTGGAAAGACTTCCTTAAACTCTCGTACCACTGGCAGAGTGTCCAGCAGATTTTCTTCAGGTAGTTGTCCTAACTCTTCAACATGTACAGCATATACTTGATATCCCTTCCTAGCTGTTCGTTTCAATTGCAGAGCTGATATTTGTCTTACAGAAATTGGTTTTGGTTTTCCTTTGAGTATAAAAGGTCTCCCTTCCTCATCTATGCAATGCAGAGTTTTATCCCAACAGTTTATCATAGCCTTTCTCTTTTCTAAACAATCCATTCCTATCAGCAAGTCATATGAGCCTAAGGTCATAATATTTAAGTTTACTTCTGTCTGAAAATCATTCAATTTAACTGCTGTTTGAGGTAACTTATGAGTTACCTTTCGCTTGGTGCCAGTGGCTAGTTGGACCAACCAAGACTGCTGAAATTTTTCAGCTTTCAAATTGCATTTCTCTACCACTTGTGAACTAATGTAACTCAAAGAAGCACCTGGATCAATTAAAATGGTAACATATTGGTCAGCAATCTTACCTTCCATCTCGACTATAGTAGCTTGGTGTTCTGCTTGTCGGTTCTCCAAGGCTGCACTGATAGTGGGTATGTTTCTGGCTATATCATTCACTATGGTAGCCTCTCGATCCCTCACAATCAGCTGAATGTTTCGATGTGGGAAATCTCTCAACAAATGAGGTTATCCACAACCCCAACACTTCAAAGGTTCTCGCATTTTGACTACTCCTTCCTTCTTATTATCTCCATCTATTTGTTTTGAACCAACTTGGGACTGAGCAGTTTGACTTTCCTTAGGTTTGTTAAATTTTTTCCGCTGATGGTCTCTGCCAAAGTTCTTCAAGTAAGCTGGTTTCTGCTTCTTTGCTTTAAATTCACCCTTGTTTACCCAAATTTTCCCATGCTCACCCTTTCCTTTAAACTGCTGGTAGCATAATCTAGCTTTCCTCACTGCTTCGTCCATATTTGTTGGATTTTCGAACTCTATTTTCTTCTTGTACACAACAGGAAAATAGTTCAAAAACCTTTGCACCTTTTCCTTCTCTTCACGAATATAAGGAACATACCTTAGAAGATTTGTAAACTTGGTGACAAACTCATCGATAGTGAGCTATCCCAACCTGAGTTCATGGAACTCCTTGGCTTTATCATCATAATAACGTTGATTCAAATAATGATTTTTAAACCTGACTTGGAAATCTCCCCAAGTCACTGTTTTCTCATCAATGGCATGGACCATTTTCGTCTCCTCCCACCGCAAGGTAGCCTTACCTTGTAACTGGTAGAAAGCTAATCTGGCCTTCAGATTGCTTTCATATTCATAGACCTAGAAATACTTAATCATATTCAACAACCAAGACTCAGCATCTTCCTCCTTCTCCCCATCATAGGAGGGAGGTTTGATTTTTTGGAATTCCCCATGTAATTCTTTTCTCTATTTAGACTGATGTCTAATAGTGTCATCCTCCTCAGAATCATTAGAGAACTTGCCTTTCTTCCTGTTTCCGGAACCTTCACCTTCTTGGCTGTTCTATGAAGTCAATTCTCTGATGAGCTTTTCCTGATCCTCACTGGCTAATGACAGTCTATCATTCTGGCTTCTTAATTCAGCCATCTCTCATTGCAAAGTGTGCAACATAGCCATCACAGGAGCATTGAGATCTGGTGTATTATCCTTCTCATGCAGATCAACATAAATTTTCTCACCTTCAGCCATTTTACTTTTCTGTTTCAGTACCTCTGTACACAAAACAACCCATATCAGTAACAGAAAAAAATTTCAACAAATAAAAAAAACTTTATACAGTGAGCACAACAACAACCCAGTTTTTTCTAACATGAGCTCTGATACCATTTGTAACGTTTCTTCATTTCCACCTCTAATTTTTTTTTTTTTTTCCTACCTTTGATAATTTAAGTCTGTTCCTCCATTGCCCATAGATATTTAGATCTACCTTTGAATTTCATTTTTAATGAAATTCTATTAAACATTGTTTTCATGTTGATTCAATGTTTAATATATAAAATTCGATAACTCTTATGGTTTTGTTTTCATGAGTTTTTGTGGCTCGCTATATATATATATATATATATATATATATATATATATATATATATATATATATATATATCAATATATATATATATATACAATACACACATATATTTCATATCGTTACCTACATACATATAATTTCCTGTATTTAATTAAAATCTCCACGTAACCCTTAATGGTTTCACTATATCTATGCATTTGATTTCGCATAATCACTATATCATAACCTCATAGGTTATATGAGTGATATATTATTCATTTCTATTTATATCATAGCACACCTCCAATGGCCATGATACTATGTATTAATTTCTATTTATCCAAAGTTATGAGATGGTCTCCTTCTATGTGGAATCGTATATATTTTCCACGAGTATATTATATCCTTGCGTCCATTGTTTTCAATGTGTGTTCATTGTATTCATATCACCATGAATATCCCACGTACCTTCAACTAGAACGAAATCTCAGTGGGAATAGGCGATATTGTAATTGTTGTACTTTTCGTGCTTCGTTGGCAAGATTGAATTAATGTGTTTGGCATTGGTAACCCCATCGCCTTCTCCGTGACAACTTGGGTTGGTGGTCCTCTGGTGGTTTTTAATTGATTTGATTCCGCGACAGATAACTCAGAGTTATGTTTATACGCAAGGGTTGTTTATTTATGCTTTTATACTCTGCAACGTATATTTGCTCATTTATGATCACTGTCCATGTGATACGTTTGAGTACTTTGTAATTGATTCCCGTGGATTTACATTAGAGTTGTTGGGCGGCTATGTGTTTAATTTTGATTTTCCCAACCCAATCTGCGTACATACCCTTGATCTGAGGACACCTGGACGGTTGAGATGGCCCAAGGCCAATTAGGGTTTTTGGGGGAGGTCGTATTAAATCTCTATATAGTTTCTGGGATTGTTCTTTCGCCTTTCATTTCTCCTCGCCGCTTCCTGGAGATTGAGACTCTGCTCATTTTGGTGGAACTACACGTTATGCGTTTCCAGGCCTCTCGATGTAACGATTTCTTTATTACATTTGACATTCAGGTATGTAGACTTGGTCGTTTCCGTGGCTTGGTTCTGCTAGTTTTCTCTCTGTGCAAGAACACGTATATATGTCCTCCTTGGAAATATCTATAATTTCTTTTTGTGGTTCTAGATTGGTTGGTTTTTTTTATTTTATAAATATTTTCGTTTAACTTTGTAAGGCTGTCTCGGCCTACTGTGTATAAATCTCATAGTTAAATCTTCTCTGTTGCGTTTGATTTTTTTGTAGCTTAATCTCTATGTGTAAAATTTGTACTCTTCTTAAAGTGACGAAGAGGTCGTTCAAGCTCTATGGTTTTTCACCATTAATATCTCTCATTACGTTTAGAATCCCTTGCAAATTTGTGAAGTTAACACTGGAATCGATGTCTGGTAGGAATTATTTCGTATGGTCTTCTGTGTCCATACTCGTTTTGTTCAAGCCGAGTTGCCCTGTGCTCTAGGCGCCTCACTTCCGGCAACCAAACGATACCCTAGGTATGCCAATCGATTTAAATTTGACATTTCACCACTATTTCTATCGTTCTAGGTAGATTTCATTTTCTTTGAAATTTTAATCCCAATTAAATCTCTCTTGCAGGTCGTTTGGAAACGAGGGTTTCCACTTACGAGGTAACAATTTGTTTTTCTATCCGGTATTAATATTTTATTTCTGTGAGACATTTATACTAAAATAGTTATTGCATATTTCTTAATTTGCTCTTGTTTTGTTTCAGGTAAATTTGAATCCCATTCAGAATTACCCTAAACTGGTATTTGGATAATTTGTCTTTCACTCGGAATTGACTTCGTTCCACATTGCACTTTCAGGTCGGTATCGACATCGTCTTTAGTCGGAGTGTAACCAGACTCTTGCGTTTTTAATATATATTTTTTTCGGACAATTCCAATCTTACTGTCATAAAAATTTCAAAATTTGTAATAATGGACTTTTAACAGAGTCTTGGATTGCTTAAAAATCCCGATTTTATAAATTCAGGGTATAATGTTTTCTGTGGATATGTTATGGAACAAGATATTCTCGTTTAATTAGTTTTTTTCAGGAGAATATATATATATCTATTCCGCCTCTGTTTCATATCAACAGGTTAATGATAGACTCTGGTTGTTTCAGATCTCTATGTCATGTTAATACTCATGTCATATTTTATTTCTACTATGACTATCTACTTCAATTTACATGACGGAATTGATAAATTTACTCGTCTTAACTTACCTTTCTGTTCCCTCCAAATTGTAGTAATATAAATGTATATATAAAACTAATAAATGAGTTTACACAATCTGTCATAGTCTAGTAACTCCTAGCCGTGTATCCAAAATTTTCATTCTGTCTACGTATTCATGTATAGTCTAATACTCCAGCAGTATAAATTCTCGTTCTACTTCTTAGTGTAAAATTTTCATATGTTGTTTACTTTGGAACAACAATAAGAGACTTTGGAATTTTTAAAATAATTGATGTAAGATATTCAATAATTCTGGTTTTCTAGTTAACACCTCTAACTAGAAATTTATTAAGATTTTGTTAGTGAAATCTTTGTTATTCCAGGCAGCTTATGAATTCTGCCTGCAATTCATCCAAATTTTCTTATATGTATTTTCCTGTGTAGTATTCAATTTGGACATATTACAAGTAGAGGATGTCATCAATGCCATAGTTCATTTTTATTTCTCTAACCAGAATTATTTACAGGTTCATTTAAAGTACAATTAACCCAACTCTTTTATGTTTGAATGTATCTAGCTCTGATATCTGAACTTATTTCTTTCTTTTTTTTCAGATCTTTTCTTGTTGTAGAGGGTTAATCTATATATATATATATATATATATATATATATATATATATACATGCACTTCAGAAAATATACATATCTGCAATATTTATACAGTACATAACATCTCTAATTTCCTCCCACTTCATGAATGTTTTTCCTAGCTCATGCATAGTTAGATTTAGATTTTAACAGAAGCAGATTAAAGTTACACATTTATGAATTATGGGAGTAACATAAATCTCCAGATTTAAACCAGTCAAAGGTTTAGAGCTTCTGGCTGATTTTCCCCATAATTCCTGTTCCTACAACTATGCAGAACTGAGAGGATTAAATTCTTCTAACAATTCTGTAAATGTATGGAATACAAGTTTCTAAAATAAAAAATTAAAATAACATCTATAATCATTAATCACACTACCCAACAACAAGTAATTCAACCATTCATAAACACTATGGCCATACCACTTCTGCAATTGACGAGTCCTCCCAACCTTAGAGTTCCTCTGTCTCCAGAACTCACCCCCGAGCTGAGATCACCTCCTAGAACAGACCAACCCCCGATCTGTTCTAGAGTAGCTTATTTAAGCTTATGCTCCCCAAAGCCTGTTTCTAATTCTGCGTCTAGAATTACAAGATGCTTTTCTTCCTGTTTGCCTAGGCTTCCCTAATTTAGGGATTTTTAAAGCTGCTTTATGCTTTTCCAGCTTTTTACCTCTTCCCAAATACTCTCCACCTCATTGGGGAAAATCTATATTTTTCCTCAAAAATATAAATTAGAAATGATTTCTTTCAAGGATTTTTTTGAAAGATTTTTGGGGAAAGTTTTAGCCTCTTTCCATACCTCATGGATTTGGCCATTGATCTCAAAAATCTCATTTGGTCACTATGCACAGAAATAGTTTATTTATTTTCCATAATCAAATAATTAATTACATCCACACCATAGCTATCCATTTGGGTCCACTCCCCTTTGGACTTAAGTTCAACTGTCTAACTTGAAAACATAAAACTAGTGGTGTTACACATATGCGATGAATTTTCCGTCTTATGACAACACTGCTCCCACCCCTTCCTTACAAGCATCGGTGCTGACTTCAAACTCCTTGTTTGGGTTAGCTACCTTCAATATGCGTGCAATAGTTAATAGTTGCTTTAACTTCTTGAAGCTGTTTTGGCATTCTTTAGTCCACTTGAAAATTCTCCCTTTTCGTTGAAAATAGGTAATGGGAAAATAAATTCTATAGAAGCGTTCGATAAAACGCCGATAATAGCCAGACAAGCCCATGAAGGAACATATGTCTGCTACTTTTTGTGTACCCTCCACTCTATAATAGTCATTATTTTCTCAGGGTCTACTGATATCCCTTCAGCAGAAATTACATGGCTTAAATATTGGATTTGTTCTTCGTAGAAATCACATTTACTGAATTTGGCATAGAGTTGATGGTCCCTCAAAATTTTAAACACTAATAGTAAATGTTCCTTATGCTCTTCCATAGTTTTAGAATAAATTAATATATCATAAATAAATATCAAAAAAAATTTGTCCAAAAATGGATGAAATATGCCATATATCAAACTGATGAAATTTCATGGTGTGTTGGTTAATCCAAACGGTAAAACCATGAACTCATAATGCCCATATCAGGTTTGAAAGGTTGTCTTATATATATCCTCATATTTTATCTGTATCTGGTGATATCTAGATCTTAAATCTATCTTGGAGAATGTAGTTTCTCCCTTTACTTGATCGAAAAGATCGTCTATCCGCGGTAGTGGATACTTGTTTTTAACAATCAATTTGTTAATTTGTCTGTAATACATATACATACACATCATACCATATTTATTTTTAACGAACAATACCAGCACCCCCGAAGGAGACACACTAGGACGGATGTTCCCCTTGTCCAACAATTCCTGCAGCTGCATTTTTAAATCAATCAACTCAGGCATACTCATTTGGTATGATTCTCATGAAATAGGTTCTTCCCCTGGCGTTAGTTCGATGGTGAAATCGATATTCCACTTTGGAGGTAGTCCCAGTATGTTTTCAGGAAACACATCCATAAAGTCCTAAACTACTGGTATATTCTCCAACATAGGGGTTTTGTCCTTGAAGTTAGTGAATCCTACTTGAATAACATAAGTTTGATACCCTTTCGTGATGTATTTTCCCAGATGGGAGGCAGTGATAGGGCGAAATTGGAGTAGTTTCTTAATTCCTTGTAACTCCTAACGAGTACCATCTTCATCCATATAACTAATGGTTTTCTGTTTGCAATACACCACCAACCAATGCCCCTCTAGCCAGTCCACTCCTAGTAGTAAATCGTAGGAACCCAAGGGTAAAATATTCAGCTCACCATTTATATGTTGGTTCCCTATGTCTAGAGGGAAGTTTGAGACTTTGGAATTAACCCTCCTCTTTTCCCCGGTGGCTAATTGCACCAACCAAGGACTCTTAAATTTTAGAGTTTGTATATTACATTTTTCAACTGTTCTGGAATTGATATAGCTTAAACTGGCACTAGGATCAACCAAAATAGATACAATTTAGGAAAGTAACTTACCTTCCAATTCTATCATTGTTAGTTGGTAATATTCTTGTCAATCGTCTAATGCAACGTTGATCCTTGCTATATTCCTTGCAACATCTCCCACTGTGGATGATTATTGCAAATGGGCTACAGTTGCATTTCTTCCATGGTGAGGGAAGTTTTTATAATAGTGTGAATCACCACAGCCCCAACATTGCAATGGGGGTTTCTGGGTTTTCCCATGGTCTGGTCTGATGGATGCCTTAGTAGGCTGGTCTTCTGTTGGTTATTTGGGATTTTACCTGTTTCTCCCAGATTGTCAATTTGCCAGGTTCCTTGCAGCATTTTTGTAGTTACCCGGTCTACTACTTTTAAAATTTTGAGTACTCTTCTACCCCTTTCCTTTGCGGCCAAATCCTACCAGTATCTCCCTTATTTTTCGATTGTTGATAGAACATTCGTGCTTTTCAAATCGCCTCATCCATAGTCCTTGGATTGACAAAATCAATCCTTTATTTCATGTGTGTAGGAAAACTACTCAAGAATCGTTTCACCTTTGCTTTCTCATCCCTCAAATACGATACATACCTCAATAAGGACATAAAGTTATTAGTTATCAACTCGTCCATAGTCAACTGTCCCAACCTTAAATCGTGTAATTCCCAAAAAATTTCATCATATAAACGCTCTCTCAAGTATGTATCCTTAAAGTGCTGCTGGAACTCATCCCAAGTCACATTCTGATATTCGATTCCCCATACATTCTTAACTTCCTCCCACCATAAGGTAGCCTTTTCTCACAGTTTGTTAATTTCCAATCGCACTTTGAGCTTACGGTTGTACTCATAAACTTGAAATTACTTATTCATGTTAATTATCCATGCTTCAACCATTTCTTCAACTTCTTCGTCGAACGTTGGAGGCTTAATTTTTCAAAATTTTCCCTGAAGTTCCACCTTTTTTTTTTTCATTTATTTCTGATCGGAGAAATTTTGAGCTCTAAAATTGGAATCCTAAGGAAATGATAAAATAATAGTGGAAATAATAAAATAATATTAGATTACATCATCAAATTTTAGAGAGAAAAATAATAAACTACTTTTTCAACTCGTATTTTCAACTTATCTCCCTATGGGTTTACTCAAATTTCGAGCGGGAGCACTCGTTGCATGCATAATTTTATTCTTCATCCAAGGAGTACCCATGTTGCATACTTTCGATGGACCTTTCTATATGAAAAATGATAAATACATGAAAAATGTGATTGCAATTACGTTTTTCATGTATTTCTATTTTTTCGTGTAGCCATAGGGGCTTCACTATCAGAGTAATACCATAGCACGTGGCTTCATATTGGGGGATATATACTGAAGAAAAAATGACATACTATATTGGGGGATATATAAGGGATAAAGGGTTTTTATATTGGCAGGTATAAAAAATGGAGCTCAAAGTTAATGAAAAAATATAAAGGGGCATAAAAAAATGTTAATCAGAAAAGAGATACCTACAATATATAGTGAAAGTAGGGGCTTTTTAAATTGGAAAGGTGTATTGGGTTTATATTGGTAGGGGGTTAAAAATGTGATTTTTAGGGGTATTTTCCAATATGTACT
This sequence comes from Pinus albicaulis, assembly GCA_034641835.2. NCBI lineage: Eukaryota > Viridiplantae > Streptophyta > Pinopsida > Pinales > Pinaceae > Pinus > Pinus albicaulis. The sequence goes on from CM076580.1 coordinate 1,226,046,019, forward strand.
CAAATTAAGGGTATTGTTTAATATTATATGATCGCACGTGATATGTTAGTGGTTTATTTAGTGAAGTTCCCATGCGTGTAGTAGGGTCAATAAAAAGTACTCAACATAGGTACTCATTGGATGAGGAATTAATTTTTTCATCCAATGAGTATTCCCGCTTGAAATTTGAGTAAAACCTTAGGGATATAAGTTGAAAATACAAGTTGAAAAAGTAGTTTTAATATTTTATTATTTTTTAATCTTTTTACATTTCTACCCAAAAAAGGGTGAATCATCCCCCATGGTTGACATCATCATATTAAATCCTATTGGTTCTTATAAAGTTTATTTTGGTTGGCCATTTTTTGTTATGAAACCAGCTCCAAAAATAGAAGAAAAAAATAGATCAACGCCTTAGAAATTAGCCACTTCGAGGGGACAACCTCCTTTACATTACATAAATGAACAATTATTGGATGATTAAAATGACAAAACCTCCTTTCTGTATATAGGAGTCCATGGGGTCACAATATAATCCTATCCAACCTAACAATAATAATGTAAGGACACAACAATAACAATAGTGGGGTTTTATGGGGCAAAACAATAACAATATGGGGACTATAGGGGTAAAACAATAACAATAAGGGGGCTACACTTACAACAATAAGGGACTACACTAGTAATATAGGGAGCTAACATTTTTCTTAAGAGGCCCATTTTATACCTCAAAAGTTCTCAAATGTGGATTCTACTTCATTGTAAGCTCTATTTCTGCTACTTCGTTGGGTGTGGCTTCCTACAGGATTTTCATAAACTTGTTGTTGATTCTTACCCTCATCTCGGGTACCCCTCTCAGGAATGGGTTGCGATGTTTGATTATTCTGTCTATCTGAGAGGCTTTTCAGAATCCTCTCTTGTTCTCATATTAATCTCTTGTTATCACTTCTTGGACCATTTTTCCCTGAAGTTGTTGCACGGTATCCAGAAGTCTGCTAGTCTAATGTTTTTTTTCATCGACAAATATTCTGGTTTGATGATGTTGATCCACACTCGGTTGTACCCACATTTCCGGGCTCATCTCTGGTTTAGGCAGGGGGTGAGCTTCCCCTGTAGTTATTGGTGTTTGATAACCAGATCCTCTCCTCATCGTGATTTGTCAACAATTTCCTGTAACTATGCACAATTTCAAATACACCCATTGCTTTTCAAATGGCTCGTCCGGGTCCCAACATTAAATCTAAATTTAAATCTCTTTTCACTTAAGAGTCAAATGTAATTTTTGTAAAAGTTTATAACAAAAAAGCTAAATTTAAATATAAATTTTTTAAATAAATTTTATTTTATTTTTTATAACTAAAAAAAAAAAATATCATAAATTAAAATAAGACATTATTTTGATTTTCTATGGCTACAACCAATGAATAAAAATAAATATATGATGGTCTAAAAAATTAAATTAAAACCTATTATGGTTAAGTCTATGAAATCATGATAAGTATATTTCCTTACAAAATACAATAATAACAAAGCTTCCCTCAAACATATGAACAATTAGAATATAGAACTAAGCGTTTAGCGAGGATGGCCTGAAATTGTTTTAATTTAATAAATATTATTTACAAAAATTATTATTGTTACGCCGATAGGCGTCCCCCCTGTTGGAATTGGCTACTTTAATGATTTTTCTAATTAATCATCTTGATCTAATGGTCTAAATTGAAAGATGCCAGTATATTCTCGTCGTTGCCACACATCAACGAATCAAATTGCAAGTGATAACTTCCTTGCATATCTAAATAAGGTGTTTAAACCATGTTTAAATTAATTTTATACTGAACTATGATTAAAAATTTACCATGCTTACCCTTAATCGCCATATATCATGATTAGTACCACGTATGAGGATTAAGGGAAAATAGAATAAAAAATAAAAATTTGTATTGAAACATGGTTATGTGTGTTGACATGTGTGCATTCTGTAATTTTGAATTTGACATGGTGGTATGTGAAGAGTTGGGTTTGCATGTGCCAAATGGCATTAGCAGTTATGTTTGTACGAACACTATTAATAACCCCATGGCCACATCACCACAAATATAAAATAAAAATAAAATCAATAGGTATGGCCACACGGCAACCATGTTTGTAACGACAATGATTAAATGCTCACAAATAAATTAAAAAAAACGTAAAAAATATGCATTGGAATGTGATTCATTTCATTAAGTGAGTGGTATGAAATCATATGGATTCATTTAATTAAGTGAGTGGTATCCAATGGTTTTGTATGCAAAGTTTTGGACACATGGCAACCATCTTTGTAAGGACGTATTGGATTTATTGTGTCAGGTTATTGATATTTATATTACCACAATTTGTTTATTTACTGACATTTCTTTTAATATTCTATATATTTGAAACACATGTTCTTCAAGCTCCCCGAAAATAACTTTATACCAAACTATATATACACTGTTCTCAATAGAATTTGAACACTTTCTCAGAAAGCCCATTTTCCCCTTCTAAATTTTCCATTCACCTTTGGGTTGTTTATAATTGTATATTTGTTTTTTTAAATATTTTATTGATGTTTTATTTTATTTGTTTTTTTAATGTTAATAAGTTTTAATAAATTGATTTTGGTTTGCAGGTTTGTAGAGGTTCAATATAGACGTGTCTAGGTCCGATTTGATACACAGTTTTCTTGCTGCTAAAAAAGGTGTGTAGAAATTTCAAACATTAATTTTTTTTTGAAAAAAATATGGATTTTGATACAAAGGTTTCAATGATATGTTACCATGCTGATTTCGGTACTTTGCCTTATTAGGTTAAACTCCCTTATGAAATTGTTGATTATAACACATGCATTAATTTATTTTTTCATTGTGTTGTTTCATTCATGTTTGAAACAGTCCATGTAGAGAGTGTGACTTGTTTTGTCCGTAGCAGTAAAATGTATTTATATGATATCATGGAGATGTTTTAGGGTTTTATAATAAATTAACGTTAAAGAAAAATAACATTTTTCAATTTTACAGTTGGATTTGTATCTCCCCTTTCCCTTGCAGTGCCTTTATGTTGTTGTAGGATGGCTCTATATGTAATTTGATAGCCTGTAGCAAAGGATTAGATCGTGTTTGGCCACTCCAATAGGCACTTCCATCCTGTTTCTTTCGATACTACTTTCAGGTTTAGATCGCATTGCAAGCTATTTTAAGTTGCTTTTATTTTTCAGAAAATATTGAGCGAAATTCATATCAATGATAACAAGTGATTTTAGGTTGCATGGAAGTGTCAATTTTGTGTAATATTATTGAACTTAATTAAATTGTAGAAAATTTTGAAATTTGATATATGAAAAAGAACTTAAATGTAAGAATGAATTTAAATAGTTGAGTTTATTTTTATTCCTCAAATTTAAAAAATAATCCACAACCTCCTTTTCTAAATAGAAATGGCCATCTTAAAGTTTTGCATTAATATTTCATTAAAAAATAAGATTGATTATTTTATTTTGGAATTTTAATACTCATTTTTTCAATATTTATTTGTTATTGAGTTCAATATTTATGTTTTTTTATTCATATTAATAATATAAACATAAATTTTTAAATTTGACATAAAAATTATTATTATTATTATTATTATTTAAAATTAACAATAATATTATTAAAATAAATATTGATTCATATTAACATTAATAATTTAATAATATAGATTGATATTAACTTTAATAATTAATATAATGTTTCAAATTAATAAAGAAATTATTAATATTAATTTTAAATATCATATCTCTTTTAATTCTTAATTGATATTAATATTAATAATAAATACAGATTTCAATATTAAACATAAAAATTTATATAAAATTAAATTTTACATTTATATATTAATGTGAACACTCTTATTAAACATCAATATAAATATGTCATTAAAAAATAGGATGGATAATTTTAGGTTGTTTATTTAGTTCAATGACATTATAATTTTGATAATTTTAAAGTTTATTTTATTTTTAGGTTCAATGACATTATTTTTCAATATTTATGTGTGTTATTAAGGTGAATATATATGTTTTTTATTAATATTAATAAACATAGATAAACATAAATTTTTAAAATTGACATAGAAATTATCAATATTATTATTATTATTTAAATTTAGCAATAATATTATTAAAATAGATATTAATTCATATTAATATTAATAATTTAATAATATAGATTCATATTAACTTTAATAATAAATATAAATGTTTCAAATTAATAACAAAATTATTAATATTAATATTAAATATCAATATCTCTATTAATGTTAATTAATATTAATATTAATGATATTAATAATAAATATATATGTCAATGTTAAACATAGAAATTTATATAAAATTAAATTTTGCATTTATACATTAATCTCAATATTTCATTAAAGAATAGGGTTGATTATTTAATTTTGAAATTTTAATCACTTAATTTTAATATCTATGTTTTTTATTAATATTAATAATATAAACAAATTTTTAAAATTGACATAGAAATTATTATTATTATTATTTAAAATTAACAATAATATTATTAAAATGAATTGTGATTCATATTAACATTAATAATTTAATAATATAGATTGATATTAACTTTAATAATAAATATAAATGTTTCAAATTAATAAAAAAAGTATTAATATTTATTTTAAATATCGATATCTCTTTTAGTGTTAATTAATATTAATACTAATAATATTAATAATAAATATAGACGTCAATTTTAAATATAGAAATTTATATAAAATTAAATTTTGCATTTGTACATTAATCTAAATATTTATATAAATATTTCATTAAAGAAAATGAATCATAAATTTAGTTTTATTTAGGTTCAATGACATTAGAGTTTAACTTTAGTTTTCTTTAGATTCAATGACATTAGAATTAAAAATTTTGGTATTTTTATATGATTTGGTTCATGTAGCATTAGGTTATTTTATAACCTGAGGTTTATAACATTAAGTTATTTAATATTAAAAAAAATAGCTTTAACATAAATTTTTAAATTTGACATAGAAATTATTAATATTAATATTATTGCTATTATTATTATTTAAAATTAATAATTTTATATTATTAAAATAAATATTGATTCATATTAACAATAACAATTTAATAATATAGATTGATATTAACTTTAATAATAAATATAAATGTTTCAAATTAATAAAAAACTTATTAATAGTAATTTTAAATATCATATCTCTTTTAATGTTAATTAATATTAATATTAATAATAAATACAGATGTCAATATTAAACATAAAAAAATTATATAAAATTAAATTTTGCATTTATACATTAATGTGAACAATGTCATTAAACATCAATATAAATATTTCATTAAAAAATAAGATGGATAACTTTAAGTTGTTTATTTAGGTTCAATGACATTATAATTATAAAAAAATTTAAGTTTATTTTATTTTGGAATTTGAATCACTCAATTTTATAATATTTATGTGTGTTATTAAGTTGAATATTTATTTTTTTAATAAATATTAATAAACATGGATAAATATAATTTTTTTAAATTGAAATAGAAATTATCAATATTAATAGTATTGCTACTATTATTATTATTTAATTTTAACAATAATATTATTAAAATAAATATTGATTCATATTAATATTAATAATTTAATAATATAGATTGATATTAGCTTTAATAATAAATATAAATGTTTCAAATTAATAAATTTTTTATTAATATTAATTTTAAATATCAATATCTCTATTAATGTTAATTAATATTAATATTAATAATATTAATAATAAATATATATGTGAATGTTAAACATAGAAATTTATATAAAATTAATCTCAATTTTTCATTAAAGAATAGGATTGATTATTTAATTTTGGAATTTTAATCACTCAATTTTTCAATATTTATGTGTTTTATTAAGTTCAATATTTATGTTTTTTATTAATATTAATATTATAAGCAAATTTTTAAAATTGACATAGAAATTATGATTATTATTATTTAAAATTAAAAATAATATTATTAAAATGAATATTGATTCATATTAACATTAATAATTTAATAATATAGATTGATATTAACTTTAATAACAAATATAAATGTTTCAAATTAATAAAAAAATATTAATATTTATTTTAAATATCGATATCTCTTTTAATGTTTTGTTTTTTGTTTTTGTTTTTTTGTTTTTGTTTTTTTTTTGTTTTTTTGTTTTTTGTTTTGTTTTGTTTTTGTTTGTTTTTTTTTTGTTTTGTTTTGTTTTGTTTTACTTTGTTTTTTGTTTTTTCGTTTTTTTTTTTTTGAATAAGGCTAATTTACTGATCTAAAAGAAATGTATGGTACAATCAAAGCTTGCAAGCAAGCATAAGTCGAGAAAGATGAGAGCCAGAGTAATAGACTATCAACTCGCTCTGAACAACAACTACAAAGAGCAGAGATAACAAGAGGAACAGAAAAGCAAGTGTTGGACGTAGTTGTCTACCCAAAGGTGAAGGATATTGCCACACGACATTTTTCCTTTTTTCCGCTTACTTTGACCCGGGGCTTGGTGGAGCTTGGTCAAGCCATGACTAGTCAGACTATCCCAGGCGCTAGGGGCGAAATATCTTTATTCGAGTCCGAGGATGAAGACACGTGGGAGCGTTTTCTTGAAATCGTAGGGATCGTAGGTCCGCAAAGATCAGCTGGGAGCATTCATCGCAGTCTCAAGATTCTCCCCATTCGTTTCAATTCCTCCCCATCCGGAAATGAGGAGTCCGTATCACACTTGGGGGGAGGTACACTGTGATACCAAGACCTCTGGATTTGGATATATCTCTTTTAATGTTAATTAATATTAATACTAATAATATTAATAATAAATTTAGATGTCAATTTTAAACATAGAAATTTATATAAAATTAAATTTTGCATTTGTACATTAAGGCGAACATTGTCATTAAACATAAATATAAATATTTCATTAAAGAAAATGAATCATAACTTTAGTTTTATTTAGGTTCAATGACATTAGAATTCAACTTTAGGTTTTTTTAGGTTCAGTGACATTAGAATTAAAAATTTTGGTATTTTTATATCATTGGGTTCATGTAGTATTATATTATTTTATAAAGTGAGGTTTATAACATTAAGTTATTTAATATTAAAAAAAATGGATTTTTCTTAATATTTATATTGAACATCAAAACATTAACATAAATATTAAACATAGACATAATAGAGACATAAAAATAGAATTATTAACATTAATAATATTGCATTGTAAACATTAGGTTTATAAAATTGTGAGTTGTTTTTCACTATTTTAATAATGTTCTTATCACTCATAAGTTTTTATACAATATGTATAGGTGGATTTTATTATATCTATAAATGGAAAATTGCGTATGTATGCTACTTTTAACTTTATTCAACATTAATTATTTTTTTGTTTGTTGATATCACATGTGTTTTCTTTTATGTTAGGTGATTTTCTTATTTGATCATGGATCCAACTATTTGGAGTTTCCTTCCATTCAAAATTCTTGAAATTGTCTTCCTCTGGCTCCCTTTATCGATTCTGATAAAGTTTAGCACTGTTTGTAAGAAATGGAAGAATGTTTTGCAAAGCCCTTCTTTCTTATTGCGTTGCAAGCATATCTCTACAAACGAATTTCGATTTATGGTTCCTTTCCTCAATGACGAAGAAAATTATTTTGTTGCTGAATACCTTAATCATAATGGGCACATATCTCATTTCCATTCAATGCGATTCATAGATTCAAGATACAAAGTAGAGAATATTGTTAGACCAATGGCAGTTTTATCGTTACCAACAAAATTCTCCCATTCACGCAACTATTTTGTAGTGAATCCATTTACAAAGGCCTTTAAAAACATTGGGCCAATACGAATTGGAGAATGGGGATTCTTTTCGTTATTGGAAAACGTAAGCAGCAAAAAATATGACTAGGTTGTTCTAAAACATATCTATGATAGAATGCAGTCTAAATTTTATGTTTATAGTAGTCTTGATAAGGGTTGGCGTAGGGCTGATCTTCCATTTGGTGGCACTTCACCCCCTCATAATGGAATGTTTTATAAAAGTAAATTATTTTGGCTCTATCTAGACAAGGAGTATGAAGATTATCCTTGATATGGGTATACAATCTACTGGGTCGATGTAATAAAAAATTAATGGGGTTTTTCATTTGTTCCAATCACTGACATACGGTGTACGCTATTAGAAATATATAAGAATTAGTTGATATGCCTTGTCAATGATGTTGCCACTTCAGTGGTCAATTGAAGAGATAGATAATTTCCAATTTGGTCGCCCGTGCGTTGAGCGAACAACTGACTACTTTGAGGATGATTGGGGCTTCAGATGGAAGTTGTTGGAACAAATTTCTACATATATAAATATCGAATGTCCTGGTTATCTCCCATTTCGAACAGTCCAGGGTGTGGTTCTTATGTGCAACTGCAGTGAAGTTCCTTTCCTATTATATGACATGATGATGGGCCTCTATTTTCCAAAAGATATTGATATTTCAACTAATCAGTAGATGTATGGGTTTTTGTCTTTAACGTTGCAGGATTGCAATGATTTGATTGAGTCTCGAAATGTTTTTACAATTTCTCCCCGTATGGATTCTATTGATGAGATTCCACCATTAGATATCGACATGGAGTCTTAGGCTATTACTTCTGTTAGGATTTCTTATATCTGAAAATATTTCCATTTTTTTTACTTTACATAATTTTGGGTCTATATGCTAACAATTTAAAATTACGATTCTATGGGTATTTTATGCCTCCTCCTGAAATTTCTTCTACATGTGTATGTATCGGATATTGGACATTTAATCCCATTGCAATTTGCTGGAAAATATTTCTTATTGTCTCCCTTTTAGTTCTCTTAATTGGATTTGAATGTGTTTGAATGATATGCATTTTTCTTTGTTTTTATAATTATAATTGCTCTCAGTTATTTTATACATGGTATTTGTATTATTGTTTTTCTCATTGGTTCTCAAGCAATGTTATTCATTGTAGACACGTCATCTGAAGGCACAAGCAAGCGTACAAGAAAACGGAATCTGTCACTAGAATCGCATGACAGGTCTAGTGAAAGTCATCGTTTACGGTATCAAAAAAATAATGACACAATAAATGAGCATAGGAGAGCTACATATCATAGAAGAACTACTGAAACTACTATTCTAATTGATTTTATGATTCCTCGTAAGTATCGTATTATGGATGATTTCATGGAAAGAACATTTCTGATTGATAGTTCATTATCAGAATCTGCTCCTCCTCAACATAATTTTGTTGTTCGATGCTCTCTCGAAAATTTTCATAATATTGGGGAAATAGCTTGCAATAGAGAAGAAAATTCTATCAATAATGTGGATGAAAATTTTCACCCTAACCCTTCTGTCTCCGGAATGGCATATTTTGAGCAAGGACAAAGGTTGCAAAACATCCATGGTGGAGGAAATGATGACATTGTATGTGATTATTTGGATGATAGTTTAATTGGCCATTTGTTTGATAATTTGGAGCCAGTTGCTAGAAAAATCAGATCTTCTAATCCCCCTTCTCAAAATAATGTTTTCCCACCAAGAGAAGTAGTCATCCCTGATAGCATTTCACGTGGAGAAATGGAGGTAACACAATGATATTTTGATGTTCAATAATGCTTGTTTTATTACATTCCTATATTTACATTTTATTTTTAACTAAAATTATAAGGTATTTTCTTCTTTTGGAATAGGATACAACTCATTTTCATAGAGGTATCGAAATTAACTCCCCAAGTGTTCCATCTACTAATCTGAGAGGTGGAGATGAAGCATGTCATAGCATTCCACTGCATTCTCCTCAAAAATCAAATTGGAAAACTAATGTAAACGTTCAATGTATTTGATTTCATTTTTCATTTTTTGAATTTTATTACATTGCACATTGAATTTTATTGCATGCTTGATTTTCTTCAAACAAGACACAACCCATTTTAATAGAGGCATACAAATTAACTTCGTAGATGTTCCATATAATGGTGTTGGAAGTGAAGAGGGACCATCTCATAGTGTTCATCTAGATCGCCAAACAAATGTAAATGTTGAATGCATTTTATATTTTCCTCAATTTTTCATTTGTTGTTAGTTGTGCATTGTATTCTATGATATTCTATGGAAAAAACATGATTTCATCTGATGAGGCTGGAGAGATGGAATCCAAAATATCAAATTGTCAAACTAATGTAATTTTCAATGTATTTGATTTGTGTTCCATTTTTTAATCTTTATTGGTTGGACATTTAGTTTTATATTGTATTTTATTTTGTTGGATCAGGAAAGAACTCATTTGAATACAGGCTTAGAAACTAACTCCCCAAATGTTCCATCCACTGATGTTAGAAGTGAAGAGAAACCATCTCATAGGCTTCATCCACATCACCAAAAAAATGTAAATATTGAATGTATTTGATTCTTTTTTCAATTTTTCATTTATAATTAGTTGGACATTAAATTTTAAAATATTTTATGTTAAAGACACCTTATCATCCTCTTAGGTCCCAGAAATGAAAACCATAAATTTGGAAAGGTCCTATCATGGAGCCATTCCACATGTTTCAAATTTGGGAAGGGAATTTCATGGTGCTGAAAATCAAGTACATTTTAGAAGAAATTTTACTCTTCCACATCATTCTCCACATGGTCTGACCAATATAGATCATATTCATTTTGATGAAAACATTATTGCAGTGCATAAAATATTTCTAGAAGAGATAGATAGGTTGTCAGTTGTACAAATGTGCCACATATGCCAAGAATCATATCTGGGAATCCAGGTTTTGAGAGATTTTGAAGGACCTATTTGCAGATGATGTAAGAATGAAAAAGGTTCCCATCGTTTCTCTGGATATAATAACATGGATTATATAATGAGAAACCTCACATTTTAAGAGTTCTCACTGAAGTTGAAGAAATGCTAATAGCATGTGTGAATCCTATTTTGCAAGTGATACATGCTCAAGGTGGGCAATATAAGTATAGCAATCACACAATTAGATTTCCTCAAGATATTTCTTCAATTGCACAAAGTCTTCCTCGAACTGTTCAAGATCTTGAATTTCTAATTGTGAGGAGACATTATGCTCAGTATAAATATTATGAATTTTAAGTCAAACGATATCGAGTTATGGCTGCATTGCGTTTCAAAATTGAGCGTGATCGATATTATCGAGATGTTGTAATTGACTATGATTCAATGAATGCTCTTCCAGAAAGATCAACCGATGTCTCATACAGGCTTAAATTTTTTGATTGTGATATTGAAGAATCTGATATCAATGCAACTAATAATGAAGGGTTACCTGTTGATCATTTTCCATCTCATCCTTCTTCTTTTGTTTCTCGCCTACCTAATGAATGAAGAGAAGTGGAAGAAATTAGAGAATTTCTTGATAATGTTGATTCTTCATATGTTCAAGAAATGGATTGGCCCAATATTGGAACCTCTCTTTTGAGTGAATATAATACTGAGGGGTTATTAGATATGTAATTCCCCACATTGTGCCCCACTGGTGATGCTGATTGGTTGCAACCACGTATTTGTAGTGTTGAACATCATGAGTATGCATTGCATCGTCTTAGATACTATGATCAGAGGTTTGGAAGCCATCCTCACCTTTGATATTACCTGTTGAACATGATGCGACATCGGAGCCAGGAAACTGCTGCAATTTTTGTGAAGAAACATTTCCATGATTAATCCACCAACACCGAGATCAGCCACCAACTTTCATTTAGTCACAGAGAATAAGTCAAATGTATATCTTATGCGATTTGGTTCTTCTCCGAGAGGTATAAGGGAATACTCTGAATAATGTTTCCATCCTGAATTGCTCAACATGATTACCTGGTTGGGATGTCCATCTTTGTTTTTTACTTTGAGTGGGGCTTGTTGCATGGCCGAGTTGCATCTCATGCCTGATATGTCTGATCCCTGCTTATTTAAATGTAGTAACTGCATGAATTTATAATTTTATCCGTACTCCTCATATTGTTTCCACATTTATAAAACAGAGATTCAATATATTTATGTAGTTATCAAAGTACATGATAATACAAGAGAAAGACTTCTCGGTATAGGTTTGTGTTGAATTTATTTTCTATTCGTTGTCAATTTTTTGTTATGGTTATATTTATATTTTTTTGTAGTAACTATATATTCATTTTCTTCGTATATGAGTGGCAAAAGATAGAGGTTCACTGTATATCTGGTTGAAGCTTTATGGCTGTGTGTTTCCCGACATGGAAAGACTTTATTTGCAAAATGCTTCAGCTGTGTGTTCAAATATATCTTCTTCTGAAATATGGAACTGATGAATCCACGTGGATACATTGTTGAAACATAATGTTCCAAGAAGCCTCAATAGACACCTCATACTCATCGACCATTTCTAGAACTGGGCAATGATTATGAAGAATTGTTAAAATGTAGTCCAAAGGCTCACAAAGTGTAGTGTGCATTCTCGTTTACAAAAGGGCAGCTCTCCTGTTCTCAAATGCTCATGACAATGTGCTCCATGGGATCTTACAGGAATCAGATTGTTCATAGATGATCAAGGAAGAAAAATACACCCTATACAACATGATATCAATAAAATATATGAATGATGATCTTTCTTTGTCATGTATATACAGAAATGATTTTCAAACCAGCTGCTGTTCTGGGTGAAGGAGCAACCTTATTATCATGATGTTGTCCTAAAGTTATCATGATATGTTGTCTAGAATTTCAAATTATATTGCCTGAGATCATGCTTTGTGTGTGTTGGGGAAGGTTTCTTGCAAAAATTATTGACCACATTGATACAGTAAATATGCTAAGAGGTTTTTGGCCAGTCCTCATTACTGTAGCTGAAAATTTGTTTCCTGAACAAGCGGTGAAACAGCCAAGAAAGACAGCAGAAGGAGGTGATGCACAAAGAACTGGCATTTCTGCCTGGGCAGCTGTCGAAGAGACCTTTTTCCTCGATATCTGTTTCTGAGAAACAACAGATTCTATACTGGATAAACAGTTACAAAGAGATCTCCGAGTCAGAGATGGTCATGCTATTGTTCAAATAGCCAAGATTTGCTCCTGTCCCGAGGCTAGATGAGCTTGAAACTTTTATTAATAAATTTTCTGTATAGCCATTTCATGACATTGTTGTAGAAATTTGGCTTCTAACCGAAATTGTTATTAAAATTGGATATTTCCAGATTTAAAATGCTTCATAAGCTGATAAAATCCATCAATTGTCGACAATATTTAAGATGAAAGAAGATGCAGATCTCAAAGTACCAGGAAATGAATTTCTGGGGATATTTCAAGTATGGAAGCTTTTCTCTGCCGGGTTCCATAAAATAATGTGTGGAATTTTTCCGATCTTCATACCTCGTCAAAGGGATTTTGATATATCCTTCAATCGGGGAGTACATCCATTTAATGATGGGTTTTAAGAACAGCACACTGAGTAAGAATATAATCCAGTATTATGTTCTTGACTTTTAAATAGAACATCAACTCCACATTCATTGCTTAAAACAACACTGTTTTTTGAAATTGTTTTAAGGAATTTTTCTCAATATGATCAAGATCTTCTTAAGTGATCGTTTCGTGGCACTATCGTACCCAAGTCTTTTCTTATCCATTTTGCTTCCTAATTTTTTCCAAGAAAAGATGTCCTTTACTTCCTCTGCCCCAACAAAGTAGCTGTCACAGCCTTTAATAATACATGAAAACAAATCATCCTGCCCAAAATTCCAATGAAGATGTGTGAACACCACAGGGAAATCAGTCACAGCGTGATTCCTACAATAAACAGTGGTATATTCATATTAATGTCATTCATTTTAAATATTTTCAGGATTCGGGTTATTATTCATGTGTTTAGGATGCTCTGTCATTATAGCTACTCTCGAAAATAATCTTCCTTTCGTGGAAGATCCATCATCCTTTTGGTGATCTTCGGTTATTACCTCCTGGGATTGTAACACCCCATTTTTATGTTTCCGCAAGGTAGACTAGGCACTATCCAAAGGGGAAGGGACCCAATATAAATATTTGTGATGGTCATAATTTAATTATGAGAATTAAATAAAATAATTTTGTGCAGATTGACCAAATGAGAATCATGAGATCACTTTCCAAACCCATGAGGATGGATAGAGGCAAATACTTTCCCCAAAAATATTTCAAAAATCCTTGAAAAAATTTATTTCCAAATTAGATTTTTGAGGAAAAATTTAGTTTTTCCCCAATGAGGTGGAGAGTATTTGGGAAGATGTAAAAAGATGAGAAAAGAAGAAAGAAGCTTTAAAAATCCCTAAATAAGGGAAGCCTAGGCAAGCAGGAAGAAAAACATCCTGAAATTCCGGAACCAGAATTAGAAACAGGCTTTGGGGAGCAAAAGCTTAAATAAGCTACTCCTAAACAGATAAGGGTTTGGTCTGTTCTAGGAGATGATCTCAGCTCCGGGGTGAGTTCTAGAGGACAGAAGAACTCTACGATTGGGAGGTTGGTCAATTGCAGAAATGGTATGTTTAAAATTCATTAATGGTTAAAGCATATATTATTGTGTAATATGGTTAACTGTCATAGATTCTAAGTAGCGAAAGAACTTGAAATTGTTATTCTCTGCATTTAACAGAAGTCTGTAGAAGAAAATTATCCTCTGAGCCCTGTATAGTTGTAGGAATAAAATATATGAGAAAGAATTCAATAGAATCTCTAAAAAAGTGTTGGTCTAAATCTGAGAATACATCTTTTCTCAAAGATGACTTAATTTTTAACTTTAATCTGCTTCTGGATTATTAACTAATTACTGTGTATAGGAAAATAAAGCAGATTGTCCTTACATGCAATAGAGATGACTGAAGCCAGACATACTTTACACCTATTCAATGTAAGCAGTGACATAACTAAATAAAAATGAGTTAAAAAAAAGGGGGGGAGAATTTAAATAAAACAATTGGTACCAATGCATCAAAGCAATAGTTAAAGTATACAAAATTTAAATAAATGACAGTGAAATAAATATACTCTGTAGGTATACCTACATGTCTACCAACAGAGTTAAATTAACTCAAAATCTAGGTACAGATGTATGGTTAAATTGCTACAAATTTATCTATAAGGAATTTAAAGTCCTGTGATATAAAGATGATATTATTGCTGCTTAATATGGCATGCTAGCCATGAGAAAAAAATTAGATATATAAATTCTATCAAAGAAAAAAAAGAAATCAAACAAGGTTATTATCAACCCCTTATGAAGTTATCACCATCATAATATTAGAGAAGATTGGAATCATCCGAGTACCCAAAAGAATGTACAAGATAGCATAGAACTTTTAAAAATGTGTACAACATCTTAGTTACTGTAGCAACATCTTGGATACACCAGGTAAGATATTATTTAATATATTTCCCATCTTTCATTTTTTCCCAATGGTGAATTAAACGAGAACTTAGTTACTGTAGCAACATCTTGGATACACCAGGGGTTCATAAGTAAATCCACAATAAAACTATTCAGTGTTCACAAAATCACAGGTGAGTGTTGCTCTGGCAGTGAAAGGAATAAAGAGCTAAACATGAAAGAAACAATTATCAGTTGGACATATTATGACATTTATTGTAGCAGAATATAAGGAGAATGATTATTATGAATAGTAGAATAATCTAGAATGCCCCTGAATAGTATGTAAACAGTCTACACAATATTAGCAAATTTGGGGAGGCAATCATTAACAGAGAATTTAACTCTACCGAAATAGTAAGCGAAGGAAATATTGTTGGGGTTCCATTTCTGGATCTCCCAAATACTAGTCGCCATTTATAGATTACATTTAATGAGTTTCCTGAGAAATTTTCAGGGTATCTCCCTTTAGAAATTCATAATGATTCTATGACGAAATATTTCATCGGAGGGATGCAACGAGTCACAACTACCGACCTGTAATCAACGATGAAAAAAAGGATGGTGTTAACTAGCTCCTGGGATTGATTTTAGGAATTCACTGAGAACACCAAGCCACCCCAGAGTAGTAGCTCACCTGCACAAAGCACTGAGATAAATAAGTAGGGAGAAATGAGAAGTTAGAGAACAAATCAAATCGTAAAGCAAAGCCATGATGGCCGACGCAGAAATAGTTACCTCTTTGTTCATCCTGTAAAATGGAAATGCCTTTGCAAAGTCAAACGATACATAGACCCCAAGAATGATGACTATCTGTCGAAAATGAAAGATTACATGGACAAAAAATTTGTTCAACTCACCTTAGAAAACTCTGACGAGAAGGCAAACGCAAGAAGGGCCGGATACAATCATCGAAATTTATCTAAGACATACAATTCGTTTCAAAGAGAGACGTCTAGTTTGGCCATGAAGGAAGCATAAACCTTATGCGCCATGTATACGCTAGTCATTGAACTACAGAGTGAAATCGATATAAACACAAACAAGAGTTAAATCCTACGGTGTATAACGTTAGTAGAAATTGTGAAAAGAATGAAATCGAACCACTTTGGTATAACCTAAGGGAAACTCGGAGATATGTTCATAATAAAAATTAACAAAAGTTTCTACCTGTGTTCATAAACCCCATCGTGTCGCAGCCGAGCTCTAGTAGCAAATGAGAGTCGAACGCTCTGGAAAGAGGAATAAAATGAGGGTGGGCAATTTTAATGGTGAGTTGAAAACCTAATTCGGGAGTAAATCTCACCATCCACGCGTACTGATCTGAGAAGAGCAGGCATGGATCGAGACCTCGGTCTCGAAGATGAGCATCATAAATAAGTTCTAGCCACATATATTGCACGGAGGAGAGAACGCATTAAAATTTCCGGAGGTGGTAATATGGGCAAGTTGACAGGATAACAATAAACAAACGCATCTGTTAAATCGATAGCTCCGAATACATAAATACGCTGGCCTTGTCAGAGTACGATTGGAGTAAAGATTCACCACGGAAGCCATACTTCAAGGCATAGGAATATGCCAGCTAGGGTTGCATAACCCAAGGCGTGAAAACCAAAAGTTAATGCAACAACCAAATCTCTGTAAACCTTGATGCGATGTACCAAAATGACGGCTACGAGGGAAGTAGGAACATTATAAATCATGCAAGATCAAAACGTGGATGCATAGACATACAAAATGAAGCTTAATGAAAAAAAAAATCATAGGATATCAACCCACGTCCATAGGAAGAAGTCAAAGGTCTGAAAGTTAATATTTATACTACACTCCTCCATGGCAACGTATAGATTAGGGAAGCAATAGTAGGGTGGTGCGATCCCTTCCAAAGGTTACAGATTTTATATGTGAATTCAATTAATTACAGGCCATTCTAAATGAAACGATACGTTCGATTGGTAGGGATATATTATCACCATAAAAACCAAAATGGAGTATACATTAAACCGTATGAATTATGGAGGATAAGAGTAAATGCCATAAAAGAATAAGGTTGATGGCAAAGAAATAATGTATATAAAGTGGAGATAATTGACTACCCTTTGTTTAGTATAATGGAATATTTAAAAAATGTCCAAAATAGTATTGGTCGTAAACATATAGCTCAAGGTAAGAGAATAATTACTGGAGGAAAATTTTCATATAGCAAAAGGTATCAGACCCTACTGTATGAGGAATTATAAATGATCCTACTGTATATGAACTTACTGTGAGTGGAATTAAAGGAGATAAAAAAAAAAATACACATATACAAAAAAAAAAAAAATATTGGTAGGCGGGATGTTACAAATGGTATCAGAGCTCATGTTAGAAAACTGGGCTGTTGTTGTTGTGCTCACTGTATAAATTATTTCTTGTTGAGAATTTTTTTTATTTTTTTTTTTTATTTTTTTTATTTATTTATTTATTTATTTTTATTTTTTTTTTTTTTTTTTTTCTGATATGTGTTGTTTAGTGTACAGTGTTGCTGAAACAGAAAAGTCACATGGCTGGAAGTGATAAAATTTATGTTGATCTTCGTGATGAAGATAATACACCAGATCCCAACACTCCGGTGATGTCTATGTTGCACAGTTTGCAATGAGAGATGGCTGAGCTAAGAAGCCAGAATGATATACTGTCATTAGCTAGTGAGGAGCAGGAAAAGCTCATCATAGAATTAACTTCGCGGAAAATCCAAGAAGGTGAATGTTCCAGAAAGACGAAAAAGGGAAAGTCCTTTGATGATTCTGAGGAAGATGATGCTACTAGGCATCAATATAAGTAGGAAAAGGAATTACAGGGGGAATTATGAAAGATCAAACCTCCCTCCAATGATGGGGAGAAGGAGGAAGATGCTGAAGCCTGGTTGTTGAACATGATTAAATATTTACATGTCTACGAATATGAAAGCAATCTGAAGGCAAGATTAGTTGTCTACCAGCTACAAGGTAAGGCTACCTTGTGGTGGGAGGAGACGAAAATGATCCATGCCATTGATGAAAAAACTATGACTTGGGAAGATTTCCAAGTCAAGTTTAAAAACCGCTATTTGAACGAACGTTATTATGATGATAAAGCAAAGGAGTTCCATGAACTTAGACTAGGATAGCTCACTATTGATGAGTTTCTCACCAAGTTTACAAATATGTTAAGATATGTCCCTTACATTCGGGAAGAGAAGGCAAAGGTGCAAAGGTTTTTGAACTATTTTGTGTTGTGTACAAAGAGAAGATCGAGTTTGATAACCCAAAAAATATGGACGAAGCAGCGAGGAAAGCTAGGTTATGCTACTAGCAGTTTAAAGGAAAGGGTGGGCATGGAAAAGGCTAGATAAACAAGGGCAAAATCAAAGTAAAGAAACAGAAACCAGCTTACTTAAAGAATTTTGGTAGGGATCATCAGCAGAAAAATTTTAATAAACCAAAAGAAATACAAACTGCTCAGTCTCAAGTTGGTTCCACACAACTAGATGGAGAAAATAAGAAGGAAGGCATAGTTAAAATGAGGGAGCCTTTGAAATGATGGGGATGTGGAGAACCTCATCTCTTGAGGGATTGTCCCCACCGAAATATTCAGATGATTATGAGGGATCCAGAAGCTATCACAGTAAATGATATAGCAAGAAATATACCCACTATGAGTGCAGCCTTGGAGAATCGGCAAGCAGAACACCAAGCTACCATGGTTGAAATGGAAGGTAAGATTTCTGACCAATCTGTTACTGTTTTAATTGATCTAGGTGCTTCTTTGAGTTACATTAGTCCACAAGTGGTAGAAAAATGCAATCTCAAAATTGAAAAATTTCAGCAGTCTTGGTTGGTTCAGTTAGCCACTGCTACCAAGATGAAAGTAACTCATAAGTTACCTCAAATAGCAATTAAATTAAATGATTTTTAGACAGAAGTGAATTTAAACATTCTACCCTTAGGCTCATATGACTTGCTGATAGGAATGGACTGGCTGGAAAAGAGAAAGGCTATGATGAACTGTTGGGATAGAACTCTGCATTGCATAGATGAAGAAGGGAAACCTTTTATTCTCAAGGGAAAACCAAAACCCATCTCTGTAAGACGAATATTAGCACTGCAGCTAAAAAGAACAGCTAGGAAAGGATATCAATTATATGTAGTACATGTTGAAGAATTAGAACAACAACTTGAAGAAAACCTGCTAGATACTTTTCCAGTAGTGAGAGAGTTTAAGGAAGTTTTTCTAGATGAGATTCCTCATCTTCCCCTGAAAAGAGAGATTGACCTTTCTATCGATTTGGTGCCAGGAGCAACACCTGTTTCCCGAGCCCATTATCGAATGAGTCCCCCTAAACTCATGGAACTGAAAATGCAATTGCAATAATGGACGGATAAGGGTTATATCCGACTGAGTGTGTCTCCTTAGGGAGAACCGGTGCTGTTTGTGAAAAATAAGGATGTAACCTTTAGAATGTGCATTGATTATCGTCAGCTAAATAATTTGACAATTAAAAACGGATACCCTTTGCCTCGAATTGATGATATTTTTGATCAGGTAAGAGGAGCTTCAGTATTTTCTAAGATTGATCTAAGGACTGGTTATCACCAGCTCAGAATTAAGGAGGAAGACATTAGCAAAACAACTTTTCGAACCAGGTATGCTCACTACGAATTTGTAGTCCTACCTTTCGGTTTGAAAAATGCTCCTGCCACCTTTATGTGCTTAATGAACAGTTTTTTAAACAAGTACATGGATAAATTTGTACTAGTATTCATAGACGATATTTTAGTTTATTCGAAAAGTGAGGAGTAGCAGAAAGAGCACTTGAGGATAGTGTTGCAAAATTTGAAAGAAAACGAGTTATATGCCAAATTTAGTAAATGTGAATTCTATAGGGACAAGATCCAATACTTGGGTCATATTATTTCTGAACAAGGGTTGGCTGTTGACCCTGAAAATATAAAAGATATTAGAGAATGGTCGGTGCCAACTGATGTTTCAGCAATAAGGTCATTCATGGGGATTGCAGGTTATTATCGCAGATTTGTGGAAAGATTTTTTTCCATAGCATATCGCATAACCTCACTACAAAGAAAGGGTGTCAAATTTGAGTGGACTGAAATATGCCAAAATAGTTTTGAACAATTAAAATCAAAACTCACTACAGCCCTTATAGTGAAGATTGCAGATCCTGATAAAGAATTTGTTGTGTGTACGGATGCCTGTAGAGAGGGGTTGGGAGGAGTCTTGTTGCAAGAAAATTTCGTTATTGCATATGATTCTAGGAAAATTAAGACACGTGAACAGAACTATAGTGCATATGATTTGGAGTTGGCTGCTGTAATTCATGCCTTGAAGATATGGCGACACTATCTTCTTGGACAAAAATTTACATTGGTGACTGATCATAATAGTCTTAAATATTTATTTTCCCAAACTGATTTGAATGCTCGACAAGCCAGATGGTTGTCTTTTCTAAGTGAATTTGATATGGACGTAAAACATATCAGAGGGAAAAAAAAAAAAATTGATGATGCCCTGAGAAGAAATGCTTGCCAAAACATAAACAACATTGGAAGTAGTGCTAATTTTGATTCAGAAGATCTAGTGAAAAAGGTAGCAGACCAAGATCCAAATTATGAGAATCTACAAGTGAAAATAATAAAGAAGGAGATGGCTGAATACACTCAAAACAAAAAATGGTTGATCTGCTACAAAAATAGATTGTATATCCCCAATGTGGAAACTTTGAAAAAAGAAATCCTAGATGAATATCACAAAGAGCCGTATGCAGGGCATCCTGGATATCAGAAAATGCTAACAGCATTTAAAAAGAAGTTGTTTTGGCCAAGAATGAAAAGAGATGTAGCAGGATATTTAGCTAGGTGCATGGACTGTTAACTAGTTAAAGTTGAGCATCAGCATCCTGCTAGTCTTCTAAATCCTTTGCCGATTGCAGAATGGAAATGGGACATCGTTTCTATAGATTTCATAACAGGGATACCCAAAACCAAATACCAACACGACTCAGTGATGGTGGTAGTACACACTTTAACAAAATATGCACACTTCATAACTGTGAAATCTACTTTTGGCATAGCCCAAGTAGGGGATGTGTTCCTGAAGGAAGTAGTAAGGCTTCATGGGGTCCCAAAAATGATTGTTTCGGACAAAGATGATAAGTTCACAACAACCTTTTGGAAATTTCTATTTGGGGGCATGGGCACTAAGTTGAATTTTAGTACTGCCTATCACCCTCAGACCGATAGTCAGACAGAGAGAACAAATCAGATTTTGGAGGATATGCTGAGAATGTATGTGATGGATAGGCCATCAAAATCGGAAGACTACTTGCATTTAGATAAATTTTCTTATAATAACAGCTATCAATCCTCCATCAAAATGAGTCTATTTGAGCACTCTATGAAAGGAAATGTCCTGCTCCTTTGAGCTGGAACCAACCTTTGGTTAAGCTAATGTTGGGACTAGATTCTTTACAAGAGATGGAAAGAATTGTTAAACAAATACAAAGAAACATCAAGACAGCACAAGATCGACAGAAAACCTATGTTGATAAGAAGAGGGTACATCGAGAATTCAAAGTGGGGGAGCATGTGTATTTGAGTATTAAACCCAAAAAGACCACACTTTATGCTGGAATTTGTGCAAAATTAGCTCCTAGATATTGTGGGCCTTTTGAAGTGTTGGAAAGGGTGGGACTAGTGGCCTATAAGCTAGCCTTACCGCCCCATGTTAAAGTTCATGATGTGTTTCATGTTTCATTATTAAAAATATATGTACATGATGCTTCTCACATTGTTGATTGGAATGTGATACAGGTGGAACCAGAAGGGGAGTTCCTTCCAGAGCCGCTTCAAATATTGGTGCGGGAAGAAATTGAATTGAGGAATCGAATGGTAGCAAGAGTAAAGGTGCACTGGAAGCACTTTACTGCTGAAGAAGCTACCTAGGAAAGAGAAGCTAAGATGATGGAAAAATATCCATTTTTGTTTGAAATATGAACTCTAGTAGTTAGTTATCAACAACGAGGATGGTGTTTTCTTTCAGAGGGGGAATATATAACACCCCTAGTTTTATGTTTCCTGCAAGCTAGACATTTGAACTTTAATCCAAAGGGGAGTGGACCCCAATGGATAAGTATTTGTGGATGTAATTAAGTATTTAATTATGAGAATTAAATAAAATAATTTTCTGCAGATTGACCAAATGAGAATCATGAGATCACTTTCCAAATCCATGACAATGGATAGAGGCAAATACCTTCCCCAAAAATCTTTCAAAAATCCTTGAAAGAATTTATTTCCAAATTAGATTTTTGAGGAAAAATCTAGTTTTTCCCTAATGAGGTGGAGGGTAGTTGGGAAGAGGTAAAAAGCTGAGAAAAGCATAAAGCAACTTTAAAAATCGATAAATAAGGGAAGCCTAGGCAAGCAGGAAGAAAAACATCCTGAAATTCTGGACGCAGAATTAGAAATAGGCTTTTGGGGAGCAAAAGCTTAAATAAGCTACTCATAAACAGATTAGGGGTTGGTCTGTTATAGGAGATGATCTTAGCTCGAGGGTGAGTTCTGGAGGACAAAAGAACTCTACGGTTGGGAGGTTGGTCAATTGTAAAAGTGGTATGTTTAAAATTCATTAATGGTTAAAACATCTGTTATTGTGTAATATGGTTAACTGTCATAGATGCTAAGTAGCTATAGAACTTGAAATTTTTATTCTCTAAATTTAACAGAAGTCTCTAGAAGAAAATTATCCTCTCAGCTCTGTATAGTTGTAGGAATAAAATCTATGAGAAAGAATTCAACAGAATCTCTAAACCAGTGTTGGTCTATATCTCAGAATACATCTTTTCTAAAAGATGAATTAATTTTTAACTTTAATCTGCTTCTTAATTATTAAATAATTACTGTGTATAGGAAATAAAGTAGAGTGTCCTTACATGCAATAGAGATGACTGAAGCCAGACATACTTTACACCTATTCAATGTAAGCAGTTACATAACTAAATAAAAATGAGTTAAAAAAAATAGAATGGAGAATTTAATTAAAACAATTGGTACCAATGCATCAAACCAATAGTTAAAGTATACATAATTTAAATAAATGGCAGTGAAATAAATATACTCTGCAAGTATACCTACATGTCTACCAAAAGAGCTAAATTAACTCAAAATCTAGGTATATATGTATGGTTAAATTGCTACAAATTTATCTACAAGGTATTTAAAGTCATGTGATATAAATATGATACTATTGCTTCTTAATATGGCATGCTAGCCATGAGAAAAAAAATAGATATATAAATTCTGTCAAAGAAAAAAAAGAAATCAAACAAGGTTATTATCAACCCCTTATGAAGTTATCGCCATCATAGTATTAGAGAAGATTGGAATCATCCGAGTACCCAAAATAATGTACAAGATAGCATAGAACTTTTAAATATGTGTACAGAAGTTAGATTGGAAAATAAAACACTAGTAAGATATTATTAAATATATTTCCCATCTTTCATTTTTTCCCAATGGTGAATTAAACGAGAACTTAGTTACTGTAGCAACATCTTGGATACACCAGGGGTTCATAAGTAAATCCACAATAAAAATATTCAGTATTCACAAAATCACAGGTGAGTGTTGGTCTGGCAGTGAAAGGAATAAATAGCTAAACATGAAAGAAACAATTATCAGTTGGGCATATTATGACATTTATTCTAGCAGAATATAAGGAGAATGATTATTATGAATAATAGAATAATCCAAAATGCTCCTGAATAGTATGTAAACAGTCTACACAATATTAGCAAATTTGGGGAGGCAATCATTAATAGAGAATTTAACTCTACCGAAATAGTAAGCAAAGGACATATTGCTGGGGTTCCATTTCTGGATCTCTCGAACACTAGTCTCCATTTATAAATTACATTTAATGAGTTTCCTAAGAATTTGTCAGGGTATCTCCCTTTAGAAATTCATAATGATTCTATGACGAAATATTTCGTCAGAGGGATGCAACGAGTCACAACTACCGACCTGTAATCAATGATGAAAAAAAAGATGGTGCTAATGAGCTTCGGGGATCGATTTTAGGAATTCACTGAGAAAACAAAGCCACCCCAGAGTAGTAGCTCACCTACACAAACCACTGAGATAAATAAGTAGGGAGAAACGAGAATTTAGAGAACAAATCAAATCGTAAATCAAAGCCATGATGGCTAATGCAGAAATAGTTACCTCTTTGTTCATCCTGTAAAATGGAAACACCTTTGAAAATTCAAACGATACGTAAACCCCAAGAATGATGAATATCTGTCAAAAATGAAAGAATACATGGACAAAAACTTTGTTAAACTCACCTTAGAAAACTCTGACGAGAAGGAAAACGCAAGAAGGGCCGAATACAATCATTGAAATTTATCTAAGACGTAGAATTCATTCAGAAGAGAGACGGTTAGCTTGGCCATGAAGGAAGCATAAACCTTATGCACCATGTATATGCTGGTGGTTGAACTACACAGTGAAAATGATATAAGCACAAACAATATTTAAAGCCTACGGTGTATAACGTTAATAGAAATCGCGAACAGAATGAAATCGAACCACTTTGGTATAACCTGAGGGAAACTCGGAGATATTTTAATAATAAAAATTAAAAAAAAATTCTACCTGTGTTCATAAACCACGTTGTGTTGCAGCCGAGCTCTAGTAGCAAATGAGAGTCAAACGCTCTGGAAAGAGGAATAACATGAAGGCGGGCAATTTTTATGGTGAGTTGAAAACCTAATTCGGGAGTAAATCTCACCGTCCACGTGTACTGATCTAAGAAGAGCAGGCATGGATCGAGACCTCAGTCTCGAAGATGAGCATCATAAATAATTGCCAGCAACATATATTGCATGGAGGAGAGAACGCATTAAAATTTACGGAGGTGGTCATATGGGCAAGTTGACGGGATAACAATAAATAAACACATTTGTTAAATCGACAGCTCCGAATACATAAATACGCCTGCCTTGTCACAGTACGAGTGTAGTAAAGATTCACCACGGAAGCCATACTTCAAGGCATAGGAATATGCCAGCTAGGGTTGTGTAACCCAAGGCGTGAAAACCAAAAGTTAATGCAACAACCAAATCTCTGTAAACCCTGATGTGATGTACCAAAACGACGACTACGAGGGAAGTAGGAACATTATAAATCATGCAAAATCAAAACGTGGATACATAGACATACAAAACGAAGCTTCATGAAAAACAAAACATAGGATATCGACCCACGTCCATAGGAAGAAGTCAAAGGTATGAAAGTTAATATTTATAATACACTCCTCCATGGCAACATATATATTAGGGAAGCAATAGTAGGGTGGTGCGATCCCTTCCAAATGTTACAGATTTTATATGTGAATTCAACTAATTACAGGCCACTTTAAATGCAATGATACGTTCGATTGGTAGGGATATGTTATCACCATAAAAACCAAAATGGAGTATACATTAAACTGTATGAATTATGGACGATAAGAGTAAATTCCATAAAAGAATAAGGTTGATAGCAAAGGAAGAATGTATATAAAGTGGAGATAATTGACTAACCTTTGTTTAGTATAATGGAATATTTAAAAATTTCCAAAATAGTATTGGTCATAAACAGATAGCTCAAGGTAAGAGAATAATTACCAGAGGAAAATTTTCATATAGCAAAAGGCATCAAACCCTACTGTATGAGTAATTATAAATGATCCTACTGTATATGAACTTACTGTGAGTGGAATTAAAGGAGGTAAAAAAAAAATACACATATGCAAAAAAAAAAAAAAAAAAATTGGTAGGAGGGACATTACAATTGTGCAGCGTATATTTTGAATAGATGCCCAACAAAGGATGTTATGAAAATAGTTCCTAAAGAAGCATGGAGTGGAACAAAGAATTTTTTCACTCACATGAGAGTATTTGGATGTGTGGCATATCCACATGTCCGAGATAAATTAAGGAAGAAGTTGGAGAACAAGGGGGAGAAGTGTATGTTTGTTGGATATAGTGATGAATCCAAGGCCTACAAATTCTATAATCCAACAACCAAGAAAGTAATAATCAGAAGAGATTTGTAGTTCATTGAAGAAGAGGCTTGAGATGGAAGTTTAGAGAAAATTGTGAATGTGAGGACATGCATGTCTCACGAAGAGCAAGAGGAATGCATTGTAGAAAATAATTCCTCCACGGTGGCTCCTCCTCCACCTACAGAAGCTCAGCAGAGCACACCATAAGAAAGAAATAGAAAATCCTTGAGAAATCAAGGAAGTTCTTCTCCAAGCACGCCATAGGGATATGAAACTCCCACTAGTTCAATTTGAACTCCAAGCACACCAAGAAGACCAATATTTAGGAATTTAAGTGAAATTTATGAGTAAGAAACAACTGATAATAATGCTAGTTTGAATTGTTTATTTGCTTTTTTTGTCATGTTGATGACCCAAATCATTTTGAATATGTATTAAAATAAGAGAAATGGATTGAAGCAATGAATGAAGAGATTGGTGCAATAGAAAAGAATGACACATGGGAGTTAGTGGACCTCCAAAAAGGTAAAGAAGTCATTCGATGTAATATCCCTAGTTTGCTACGCTTTTGTTAGAAATTTTAACAAGTCCAAAAGGGTACATTGAGACCCAATGGAAAACAATCATGTTGTAACACCCCCTAGTTTATGTTTTCTTTCAAAGCTAGACATTTGAACTTTAATCCTAATGGGAAGTGGACCCCAAATGGATAATTATTTTGTGGATTTAATTAAATATTTCATTATGAAATTTAAATAAAATAATGCTGTGCAGATTGACCAAATGAGAATTGTGAGATCACTTGCTAAATCCATGAGGATGGATAGAGGAAAATATTTCCCCAAAAATCCTTGAAAGAATTTATTTCCAAATTAGATTTTGAGGAAAATCTAGTTTCCCCAATGATGTGGAGAGTAGTTGGGAAGAGGTAAAAAGCTGGGAAAAGCAGAAAGTAGTTTTAAAGATACCTAAAATGGGAAGCCTAGGCAAATAGGAAGAAAATCTTCCTGTAATTCTGGACGCAGAATTAGAAACAGGCTTTGGGGATCAAAAGCTTAAATAAGCTATTCCTGAACAGATTAGAGGTTGGTCTATTCTAGGAGACGATCTCAACTCGGGGGTGAGTTTTGGAACACAGAAGAACTCTAAGGTTGGTAGGTTGGTCAATTTCAACAGTGGTATGTCTCCAAGCTTGCATGGGCTTTATTTCTCATTTTTTTTTAAATTGGTGACACATGATTTTTTATTTAGAGGTGAAAGTTGTTAGTTTATACATTTAACAGAATTGAACAGAAGGAATTCACCCTCTTAATTCTGTAGAGTTGTAGAAATAGAAATCTGTAGAGAAGAATCCAACAGAATCTCTAAACCAATGTTGGTTTAAATCTGAGGATACACATTACTCCACTGATAAATTAGTGATTTATCTTTGATATGCTTCTTATTTAATAGAATGATTCTAGTATGTATACATAGGAGAAGGAAACATGAGATTTCCTGTACCAATATCTAAAATAGAATCATATGAACTGAAATCTGAGTTGTATAGGAATTGGTTGAAGACATAATGATGTCCTAGAGTAAATACACCACCCTTACACAAACAGAAGCAAAATAGAAATAAACTCTTGCATATATCCATCTATTTCTATATAATAAGGAAGTAAAGAGCCATTAGAGCAAGAAGAAGCCATGAGAGTAGGCTGTCTAGAAATTAACACAGTCAAAATTTCATAGGAAATATACATGTATACACGGTTAATTAACATGAGGCGGTTATCTGAGACTCACTATAATGAAAATATCACAAATAGTTATTATGACTTAAACGTGGTGTATCATACATTTATATATCTATCTTGACAGTAGAAGAACGATAAATTTCAGAAATTGAAATTTAGTATGTATATAAATGCACAGTTAAGACATGTCTATAGAATTACTGCATGAAATAAATTTCTCAACAGATTTTTTCCATAAATGGACGAGAATCCGGTCACTGTGAAATGAATAAAATAAGTTCTGTTTGAGAAATAAAAATATAAGCTCATCAGTTGTAGACATAGAAATACTGTATAATTATGTCTATATACAAGATATATTACTTATGCTACTAAAAACACATCATAATAATTTATAAACTATGGCAGATGTGTCTTCTTAATAGACTGCTGAAAAGAAAACGGGAAATTTATTCAATAAAAATAAATAACAGAATAGTGTCTGCTATATTAAAATTAACCGAAGAATAAACTACATTCTTAATGAAACCCAAACTATCCAATTATATAAGGATAATTATGCAGATGATAATATACTTAAAGAAGAAGTATAGTTAATAATATTTCCTTAAAACTTTAGAGCATGATCATTAGGGAAAATAAGTGGAAGGGAACTAAATTTTCTAGACATAATTCTTTCAAAGAAACTTCTACAGATAAACCGATAGAGATTTGGTTTATCTATAGATATATATATATATATATATATATATATATATATATATATAAAATAGTTAATTCTGTTCCAAAATAAGAAAATTATTCCACAGTTCTGGTGAAAAGTCATGTCAAAATTATCGTTCAAAATTACTACAAACTTGTGATAATGATATCCAAAATCTCAGGATGGAAACAACAATAAAAAGGGTAAGCCGATTTAATTTCCCTCTGGTTGATTTGAATGAGGTACCAACCTGTGAGTACGAAATAAGCAAGATTAACAGTTGGGCCGAAATCATAAAACCTCATAAAATTGTTAACAGAGAATACTATAGTTGTCATATATCTGGAACGACTAAGAGAAAATGAGAGAGAGGAATTCAAAATAAAAACAACATCGTAGTTATAAAAATTAAAAGAAGATTAAATCAAGGAAAACGAAAGAATAATTTACGGCTTACCTTCCATCATAACAAGTAAGCATGGAAACGAAGCTATTGGAACAAACAAATAAATCGGGACTGTTATGAAAGAAAACTAGATCGAATATTCGAAAAACCAGAAGAGGTAGCAGTGATAATATTTCATTCACCAAAAATAAATTGGATGGAAAATACCTTATCAGTCATGGGAGGACATTGCAACGTCTCAGAATCACGATGATGGCGCCAAACACACATGCATGCTAATATTCTCATCACCACGGCTATATCAAACTAACTGCGAATCACTGAGGTAATAACGAACATTTCATAAAAGAAAAAATAAAATTTCGTATAAACAATACGATAATCACTGTCAATGGAATGAAAATAATGTGGATTGAACGAAAGGTTCGATTCATCCTATCATCGAAACTCTAACTCTAAAATTCAGTAAATACTGATAAAATTTAATCGCAGAGTAATGAGAAATGGAAACTCTGACTCGATCAAATGTATTAAGGGAAGTTGTTACCTGGGTGAGCTAAGACGACGTGATTGTCATCGCATATCTCCATCATGCATGTTTAGCGAAATAGAGGAATGATTTCTCTTTAACAGTAGAAAATAAAAATAACAAAAATTCAGAGAAAAATTGCAGAAGCCCTCAGAAATGAGAGGCAAAATGAATTCATACATTGAGTGTAAAATTTTTATACGCCTTTGAAACCCTAATCTCATGCAATCTCTATCGTACACGTGTCATGAGATGCCCAATTTTGAGAGTACTGGAGGGTAGAAGATCTCAAAAGAGTCAATCATTGTATATATAGGTAAGCCAGATAGGTTAAAATTTAATACCAGTGTACTATTACACCTGACTTAGCACATGTATTAAAGGCAAAGTACACTGTATCAAGTTGGCGGATTTGGAAATCAAAATAAAATCGGAGAAACGTAAACCAAAGTGACAATTACCCTAGTGCATTTAAGTTTTCCGGAGGCGTGAATTCGAGCCATAAAAATATAGGGTACGAAGTACTCAAAGCAATTAAATTGCATCGAAACTGGATATGATGTGATCGCACATAGGGTTGTTAAATTGGTTTTGAATAAAATGGTTAATGATAAGCGAAACCATAGAGTCCAATTATAGTGAAATCGTATGGATTTAAAAATCAAATAGAGGAACTTCTTCCTAACAGTATGAGGTAGTTGAAAACCATACCGTGGTATTACATATGAATATTCTAACGTTAACTTGTTAAGTTATAGAGAATGTAATATATAATAATGTCATTATTATATAATGTTGAATGATATATAGACATATATAGGTTATATGTATATATATTGTATTTTTAAGATGGTAAATGTATAATAAATACACAAGGGTTAGGTAACAATATACCTTAATATGATTCACCAAAAGAAGGTGGTAATGGTTGACCATAATTTAAACATAAGGAATGGGTATTACCCATAAATTCAATGAAAATTCAAGAGGAAGCATTCAGGTATGATCATATAATCCTTATGAATATAAAATAGTGGTTCGTTACAAATTATTGAAACAGTGGTTATTTTGAGTGTGAGATCCACAATAAAAGGGCCAGTAGCTAATGTAACTAAAGATTTGCAATTAATGTAAATTACAATGGAGAAGGAATAGATATCCTCATATTTATTCGTAAATTGAAATTGAAAATATGTTTCGAAAAAAAAAATTTTGGTGGAAACTGAGAGGTGTTACAAATGGTATCAGAGCTCATGTTACATAAAACTGGATTTTTGTTGTTGTGCTCACTATTTTTGAGTTCTCACTGTATAAATAATTGACTGTTGAAAAAAAAAAAAAAAAATTACTGATCCGTGTTGTGTAGTGTACAGTGGTGCTGGAATGGTAAAAGGTGAGGAAATTTATGTTGATCTGCGTGATGAAGATAATACACCAGATCCCAACGCTCTAGTGATGGCTATGTTGTACAGTTTGCAACGAGAAATGGCTGAGCTAAGAAGCCAGAATAAGAGAATTTCATTAGCCAGTGAGGAGCAGGAAAAGCTCATCAGAGAATTAACTTCGTGGAACAGCCAAGAGGGTGAAGGTTCTGGGAAGAGGAAGAATGATGACTCTGAGGATGATGATGCTATTAGGCATCAGTATAAGCAGAAAAAGGAATTACAGGGATAATTCCGAAAGATCAAACCTCCCTCCTATGATGGAGAGAAGGAGGAAGATGCTGAGGCCTGGTTGTTGAACATGATTAAATACTTCCAGGTCTATGACTATGAAAGCAATCTGAAGGCTAGATTAGTTGTCTACCAGCTACAAGGTAAGGCTACCTTGTGGTGGGAGGAGACGAAAATGGTTCATGCCATTGATGAAAAGACAGTTACTTGGGAAGATTTCCAGGTTAAGTTTAAAAACCGCTACTTAAATGAACGTTACTATGATGATAAAGCAAAAGAATTTCATGAGCTTAGACTGGGACAACTTACTATTGATGAGTTTGTCACTAAGTTTACAAATTTGTTGAGATATGTCCCTTACATTAGGGAAGAGAATGCAAAGGTGCAAAGGTTTTTGAACTATTTACATGCTGTGTACAAGGAGAAGATTGAGTTTGATAACCCAAAAATGATGGAAGAAGCTGTTAGAAAAGCTAGATTGTGCTACCAATAGTTTAAAGGAAAAAGTGAGCATGGGAAAAACTGGGTAACCAAGGGTGAGTTCAAAGGAATGAAACAAAAACCAGCTTATTTGAAGAATTTTGGCAGGGATCATCAGCGGAAGAAATTTAACAAACCCAAGGAAAGTCAAACTGCCCAGTCCCAAGTCGGTTCAAAACACATAGATGGAGACACTAAGAAAGAAGGCATAGTTAAAATGAGGGAACCCTTGAAATGCTGGGGATGTGGAGAACCCCATCTTTTGAGGGATTGTCCCCACCGAAACATTTAGATGATTATGAGGGATCGAGAAGCTACCACCGTAAATGACATAGCAAGAAATATACCCACTATCAGTGCAGCCTTGGAGAATCGACAAGCATAACACCAAGCTACCATGTTTGAAATGGAGGGTAAGATTTCTGACCAATCTGCTACTGTTTTAATTGATCCGGGTGCTTCTTTGAGTTACATTAGTCCACAAGTGGTAGATAAATGTAGTCTTAAAACTGAAAAATTTCAGCAGTCTTGGTTGGTACAGCTAGCCACTGGCACCAAAAGGAAATTAACTCATAAGTTACCTCAAATAGCAATCATATTAAATTATTTTCAAACAAAAGTAAATTTAAACATTCTGCAATTAGGGTCATATGACTTGCTGATAGGAATGGACTGACTGGAAAATAAAAAGGCAATGATGAATTGTTGGGATAAGATGCTAAATTGTGTAGATGAAGAGGGGAGACCTTTTATTCTCAAGGGAAAACCAAAACCTATCTCCGTAAGACAAATATCAGCAATGCAACTAAAAAGAACAACTAGGAAAGGATACCAAGTATATGCAGTACATGTAGAAGAGATAGAACAGAAACCTGAAGAAAATTTGCTGGATACTTTTCCAGTAGTAAAAGAGTTTAAGGAAGTCTTTCCAGATGAAATTCCTCATATTCCCCCCAAAAGAGAGATTGAATTTTCAATCGATTTGGTGCCAGGAGCAACACCTGTTTCCCAAGCCCCTTATCGAATGAGTCCCCCTGAACTCATGGAACTTAAAATGCAATTGCAAGAATTACTGGATAAGGGCTATATCATATCGAGTGTGTCTCCTTGGGGAGCACCGGTTCTGTTTGTGAAAAAGAAGGATGGAACCTTTAGGATGTGCATTGGTTATCGTCAACTGAATAAGTTAACCATCAAAAACAGATACCCGTTGCCCAGAATTGATGATATTTTTGACCAAGTGAGAGGAGCTTCAGTATTTTCGAAGATTGACTTAAGGACTGGTTATCACCAGCTTAGAATTAAGGAGGAATATATTAGTAAAACATCTTTTCGAACCAGGTATGGTCACTACGAATTTGTAGTCCTACCTTTCAGTTTGAAAAATGCCCCTGCCACCTTTATGTGCCTAATGAATAGTGTGTTAAACAAGTATTTGGATAAATTTGTACTTGTTTTTATAGATGATATTTTATTTTATTCCAAAAATGAGGAAGAGCACAAAGAGCACTTGAGGATAGTACTACAAACTTTGAAAGAAAACCAGTTATATGCCAAATTCAGCAAATGTGATTTTTATAAGGACAAGATTCAATACTTGGGACATGTTATTTCTGAACAAGGGTTGGCTATTGACCCTAAAAAGATAAAGGCTATTAAAGAATGGCCTGTGCCAACTGATGTTTCAGTAGTGAGATCATTCATGGGGATTGCAGGTTATTATCGCAGATTTGTAGAGATATTTTCTGCCATAGCATATCCCATAACATCACTACAAAAGAAGGGTGTCAAATTCGAGTGGACTGAAAAATGCCAAAATAGTTTTCACCAATTGAAACTAAAACTCACTACAGCCCCTATAATGAAAATTGTAGATCCTGACAAAGAATTTATAGTATGTACAGATGCCTGCAGAGAGGGGTTGGGAGGAGTGCTTTTGCAGGAGAATTCTGTTATTGCATATGAATCTAGGAAACTAAAGACACATGAACAGAACTATAGTGCATATGATTTGGAGTTGGTTGTTTTTATTCATGCCTTGAAGATGTGGCGACACTATCTTCATGGAAAGAAATTTACATTGATGACTGATCATATTAGTATTAAATATTTCTTTTCCCAAACTGATTTGAATGCTCGACAAGCAAGATGGTTGTCTTTTTTGAGTGAATTTGATGTGGACATAAAACATATCAGAGGGAAAGAAAATAAAATTGTTGATGCCTTGAGCAGAAATTCTTGTCTAAATATAAACAGCATTGGAAGTAGTGCCCAGTTTGATTTAGAAGATTTAGCGAAAAAGGTAGCATACCCGGATCCAAGTTATGAAACACTACCAGTGAAGGTACTAAAGAAAGAGATGACTGATTACACTCAAAACCAAAAAGGGCTGATCTGTTATAAAAAAATATTATATATCCCCAATGTGGAGTCCTTGAAAAGAGATATTTTAGATGAATATCACAAACAATCATATGCAGGGCATCCTGGATATCAGAAAATGGTAACAACTTTGAAAAAGAAGTTGTTTTGGCCAGGAATTAAAAGAGATGTAGCAGAATATTTAGCTAGATGCATGGAGTGTCAACTAGTTAAATTTGAGCATCAGCATCCTGCTGGTCTTTTAAACCCTTTTCCGATTGTAGAATGGAAATGGGACGCAGTCTCTATATATTTCATAACAGGGCTACCCAAAACTAAATACCAACACTATTCAGTGATGATATTAGTAGACACTTTAACCAAAGCTGCACATTTTATACCAGTGAGATCTACTTTTGGGACAGCTCAAGTAGCGGATGTGTTCGTAAAGGAAATAGTAAGACTCCATGGGGTCCCAAAGGTGATTGTTTCAGATAGAGATGCTAAGTTCACAACAACCTTTTGGAGAGGGCTATTTGGAGGTATGGGCACTAAGTTGAATTTTAGTACTACCTATCACCCTCAGAGCGACGGTCAGACAAAGAGAACCAATCATATTTTGGAGGATATGCTGAGAATGTATGTGATGGATATGCCATCGAAGTGGGAGGATTACTTCCATTTAGATGAATTTTCCTATAATAACAGCTATAAATCCTCCATTAAAATGAGTCTCTTTGAGGCACTGTATGGAAGGAAATGTCGGACACCTTTGAGCTAGAGCCAACCTGAGGATAAGCTAATGTTGGGACCAGATGCTTTACAAGAGATGGAGAGAATTGTTAAGAAAATACAAAGAAATATCAAGACCGCACAGGATCGACAAAAAAAAAATATGCTGATAAGAAAAGGGTACACCGAGAATTCAAAGTAGGGGAGCGTGTGTACTTGCGTATTAAACCCAAAAAGAGCACACTTTATGCTGGAAGTTGTGAAAAATTGGCTCCTAGATATTGTGGACCTTTTGAGGTGTTAGAAAGGGTGGGATCAGTGGCTTACAAGCTGGCCTTACCACCCCATGTTAAAGTTCATGATGTGTTTCATGTTTCATTATTAAAAATATATATACATGATACTTCGCACAGTGTTGATTGGAATGTGATACGGGTGGAACCAGAAGGGGAGTTCCTTCCAGAACTGCTTCAAATATTGGAGCGGGAAGAAATTGAATTGAGGAATTGGACGGTAGCAAGAGTAAAGGTGCAGTGGAAGAACTTTACTGCTGAAGAAGCTACCTGGGAAAGAGAAGCTGAAATGATGGAAAAATATCCATTTTTGTTTGAAAAAAAAATGAACTCTAGTAGTTAGATATCAGCACCGAGGACGGTGTTTGCTTTTAGAGGGGGAATATGTAACACCCCGTAGTTTATGTTTTCTTTCAAAGCTAGACATTTGAACTTTAATCCTAATGGGAAGTGGACCCCAAATGGATAAGTCATTTTTGGATGTAATTAAATATTTCATTATGAAATTTAAATAAAATAATGATGTGCAGATTGACCAAATGAGAATTGTGAGATCAGTTGCTAAATTCATGAGGATGGATAGAGGCAAATATTTCCCCAAAATTCTTTAAGAAATCCTTGAAATAATTTATTTCCAAATTAGATTTTGAGGGAAATTTAGTTTCCCCAATGATGTGGAGAGTAGTTGGGAAGAGGTAAAAAGCTGGGAAAAGAAGAAAGCAGCTTTAAAGATCCCTAAAATG
Organism: Pinus albicaulis; assembly: GCA_034641835.2. Lineage (NCBI taxonomy): Eukaryota > Viridiplantae > Streptophyta > Pinopsida > Pinales > Pinaceae > Pinus > Pinus albicaulis. The sequence continues at coordinate 1,226,082,245 of CM076580.1, forward strand.
GGAAGCCTAGGAAAACAGGAAGAAAAGCATCCTGCAATTCTAGATGCAGAATTAGAAACAGGCTTTGGGGAGCAAAAGCTTAAATAACCGATTCCTGAACAGATTAGAGGTTGGTCTATTCTAGGAGATGATCTCAGCTCGAGGGTGAGTTCTGGGAGATAGAAGAACTCTAAGGTTGGGAGGTTGGTCAATTTCAACAGTGGTATGTCTCCAAGCTTGCATGGGATTTATTTCTCATTTTTGTATAAATTGGTGACACATGATTGTTTGATTTAGAGGTGAAAGTTGTTATTTTCTACATTTAACAGAATTGAACAGAAGGAATTCACCCTCTTAATTCTGTAGAGTTGTAGAAATAGAAATCTGTAGAGGAGAATCTGACAGAATCTCTAAACCAATGTTGGTTTAAATCTGAGGATACACATTACTCCATAGATAAATTAGTGATTTAACTTTAATCTGCTTCTGATTTAATAGAATGATTCTAGTATGTATACATAGGAGAAGGTAGCATGAGATTTCCTGTACCAATATCTAAAATAGAATCAGATGAACTGAAATTTGAGTTGTATAGGAATTGGTTGAAAACATAATGATGTCCTAGAGTAAATACACCACCCTTACACAAACAAAAGTAGAATAGAAATGCACTCCTGCATATATCCATCTATTTCTATATAATAAGGAAGTAAAGAGTCGTTAGAGTAGGAAGCAGCCATGAGAGTAGGCTGTCTAGAAATTAACACAGTCAAAATTTCATGGGAAATATACATGTATACACAGTTAATTAACATGAGGCGGTTATCTGAGACTCACCATAATGAAAATATCACAAATAGTTATTATGACTTAAACGTGGTGAATCATACATTTATATATCTATCTCGGCAGTAGAAGAACGATAAATTTCAGAAATTGAAATTTAGTATGTATATAAATGCACAGTTAAGACATGTCTATAGAGTGACTGCATGAAATAAATTTCTCAACATATTTTGTCCATAAATGGATGAGAATCTAGTCACTGTGAAATGAATAAAATAAATCCTGTTTGAGAAATAAAAATATAATCTCATCAGTTGTAGACGTAGAAATACTGAAAAATTATGTCTATATACAAGATATATTAGTTATTCTACTAAAAATACATCATAATAATTTATAAACTATGGCAGAGGTGTCTTCTTAATAGACTGCTAAAAATAAAATGGGAAATTTATTCAATAAAAATAAATAACAGAATAATGTCTGCTATATTAAAATTAACCGAAGCAGAAACTACAATCTTCGTGAAACCGAAACTATCCAATTATATAAGGATAATTATGCAGATGATAATATACTGAGTGAAGAAGTATAGTTAATAATATTTCCTTAAAACTTTAGAGCATGATCAATAGGGAAAATAAGTGGAAGGGAAATAAATTTTCTAGACATAATTCTTTCAAAGAAACTTCTACAGATAAACTGATAGAGATTTGGTTTATATATATATATATATATAACAGTTAATTCTGTTCCAAAATAAGAAAATTATTCCACAGTTCTGGTGAAAATTCAAGTCAAAATTATCGTTCAAGATTATTACAAACTTGTGATAATGATATCCAAAATATCAGGATGGAAACAACAATAAAAAGGGTAAACTGATTTATTTTCCCTCTGGATGATTTGAACGAGGTACCAACCTGTGAGTACGAAATAAGCAATATTAACAGTTGGGCCAAAATCGTAAAACCTCATAAAATTGTTAACAGAAAATACTATAGTTGTCATATATCTGCAATGAACAAGAGAAAAGGAGCGAGAGGAATTCGGAATAAAAACAACATCATAGTTATAAAAATTAAAAGAAGATTAAATCAAGGAAAACGAAAGAAGAATTTACGGCTTACCTTCCATCATAAAAAGTAAGCACGGAAACGAAGCTACTGGAACAAACAAATAAACCGAGACTGTTAACAAAGAAAACTAGATCGAATACTCGAAAAACCAGAAGAGGTAGAAGTGATAATATTTCATTCACCAAAAATAAACTGGATGGAAAATACCTTATCAGTCCCGGGAGGACATTGCAACATCTCAGAATCACGATGATGGCACCAAACACACAGGCATGCTAATATTCTCATCACTGCGTCTATATCAAACTAACTGAGAATCGCTGAGGTAAGAACGAACATTTCATAAAAGAAAAATCAACTTTCGTATAAAGAATACAATAATCATTGTGTTGTAGCCGCTACAACACCACCCAAAATTTTGGGTATATCTAAAATTTCGGGTTCCCCCTTTGGTCGCCTAGGTGTTAAAGTCTTTCACCTGACCTGCAGTCAACGACATCCCACCGACCTATCCCCAACCCCTCACGAGTTGTCTCGTCACCATGACTTGATGTTGTCGTTGCAATCACGCCATATGTGGAAGGGATCATCTAGCATACGCTCGAACATTCTTACCGTAGTCGCGCCATGTGTAATGAGATTGCCATGCATATGTTTGAATGGAAACCTCTTGTGTATTAACGAGTAAAAGCCCTCCTGTTGTAGGTCATTAAGCATGTTGTTTGAATACTTCTCTTAAGCTTGTTAGTTTTATGTGTTTTATCTGTGGTCATCATTATTGAAGAGTAATTATGATGTTGTAATATTCCACGCAGGTCGACCCCACGGGTGACAAACTCCTCAATCTTGTCATGACATCGAGGGCAATAAAATTGAGCTCAGTAACAAAGCCAAGGTTGCGGAACAGGGGAGGAGGAGGAGCAAGAAACTAGTACTGTTAAAAGGAATATGGTGTGATACATGTTGAGCAGAGAGAACCTTCTATTTTACTGATGCAAGAGCTTTCTTCACTAGTGCGCACCAGATGCTTAAAAACGCTCCGTTTGGAAATGTCTAGATCCTGCACCATATAATATAAATGTCGATGGGTGCATGCAAAGGAACATATTTCGCCACTTCGATGAATCTAGCCTGAAGTATAGCCCAGTGAATAAAGCCGACTCCGAAGATCTCCCTAGAGAATGACAATCTCATATGGGTGTGACAAGTCGACGACAGAGTTTCAAATATGGCAACTCACCTTTGAGAAGCAACATCTGTTAATCTTGAGATACATACTGTGGCATTATTTAGGTTGCAAGGAGTACATGTGGAGGAACGAAAGGGCCTTAAAACCCTAGTCTCCTTTGCTCCTACATGTCCATAAAGATTGTCTATACGAAACTATTAGAGATGGAGAATTTCAAATTGAAGCTAGAAGGTTATGTTTAATGCATACACTTTTGGTAGCCAGGCACATTGATGCATACGCAAAGAGAGCCTCCGAAACCACGAGATAGAAAGGGTTAATATTAAAAGGGCCATCAATGTGGCTTGAGAAGCATATTTCGACTCTCGATCTTCCAAAACAAGAAGCCTTTGTATTATGAGGTAAAGCAAGTGATCAAATTAAAACAAGGCTTGAAAGCATATGGTTTCAAGACCATAAGGTATCCTGGAGAAAAACTAAGTGATAAAATTATAAAGGGCGCACATTTAATGGGCCAAGGTGATGTTGTATATATTAATGCAAGGCGCAAGACCATGTAGGTTCCAAAACATATAAAATGGTGAGTCAAGAATATATAGAAAACATTACGAATGAGCTTAATATTTCCATAGCGTATAAAATGGTCAAAGGTTATTTTTAAAAACATGGAGCGGGCGAAAAGGTTCAATAGTGGATGGGAGACAATATCTATGCAGACAGCAAACAGAAATTGAGAATTTTCGGAAAAGAGAGGACAGTTTGTCCCTGGAAAAACGTGGAAAGGTTGTCTCCCAACTCGAAGAAAGAAATAGAGTTTAGGTATAATCTTGCCAAGAGTAATCCCGATTATTCACAGTTACGGAGGACAGCTCAGGTCATAGGAACATGGGATGACCATGATTATGGACTGAATAATGCTGGAAAAGAGTACCGGGGAAAAATTGTAAGCCAGAGACGTATTCTAGATTTCAGATAGTCCAAGACGTAAACAAGCTGGCGTGTACGCTCCATATATGTTTGGACCAATTGGAAAACAAGTGAAGGTAATTATTTTGGACGCTAGATACCCCAGAGATTCATTACTTAGTAATGGTGAGATGTTGGGTGAAACTCGATGGACATGGTTAGAAAAAGAGATAAAGAATAACTTATCTCAAATTATCATCATCGTGGCCTCCATTCAGGTTATGTCCAATTTTTCTGCTGTAGTTCAACCGTTGTTTTACGTAGAATCTTGCGAACACTTTGCAAAGGAATGAGATCACCTTTTCAAACTTATTGCAGATAGAAATCGAAGTGGAGTTATTTTTATAAGTGGAGATGTCCATTGTGGTGAAATTACAATGCATGGAGTCCAATGTTGCATGGCGCAGACACGGGACATATATATATTTTATGGTCCCACGTTCAAGGTCTACGTTTGCATGGAGCCCAACGTTCAATAAGAAAAATGACAACGTTTTCACATATACGTGGCAGTTACCTTTTCAAACTAAAACCTTTCGACGTTTATACATATACGTGGACTGGAGTGATGCTGCCATGTTCTAGCAGTGCAAGAACACGTGAGATGGTGCAACGAAACCACGTGGACACGTGACGTGGAGCCCAAGGTTTCGATGGCAAGTTTTCGACCACGCTAAAAGGTTTTGGCAGCAGTTTTTATAATATGTTAATTGGTCAATCTGCATGGATGAAATTTTCGATGCATCTATCTCCAAGTCTGCATGGCAACTGTCATAAATAGACAATGCGTTTCTGGTGAGCGTATAAAGATACAGTGCTGAAATAGAATCCGAATGATTTATGCCGACTTCTGTAGCCCCAACGGAAATATTCCAGGAGGGAATCAGTCTTTAGATCTGCTGTGCTGGTCACATTTAGAAAAAGTTATCGCCACAGATTCGATCGGAGCGGATTTTTCGATATTGCTACTACTGATCACGTCCAGTTGTCTTCGTAGAGCCAAATTTTCTGTCCAAGAGTACTGAAAAATGGATCACACAGCATGCAGTATGTTTTCAATTTACAAGGAGGAGGTCGCAACCATTCTGTGGTCACAGAGTCGCAACATATGCCTCCACGCATGAAACGCGACCATGCGACTCTGCAACTCTGCCGAGGTCGCAAAATAATGTGTTTGAGACTAAAACTAGTCGCATTACTCAGCAGAGGAACGGATTCACACATCCGTAAAAATGATAAGGGTCGCAATGCTATATGTAGCATATGAAGATCGACTTATTTCTATATCGACCCATCAAATTGAAGTTTCTTTCACAGGGAGCAAGAGCCGCATTCGCTAAAGCTGGATTCCATGAAGTCTCGCTACAAATTCTTAGTTGGGAAAAATTTCTATTCCGACTCGACTGAAAACATTCTGATTCATCCCAAGGAGCCGAGCTCTCATTGCATGAGCACTTGAATTTAGCTCTCTCACGGTCGTGTGACAAACCTCAGTTCCAACTCCGGATCATCAATACTGGCTAGTGTGATGTTGTGGAGGAAAGGAATGATGCGCTAGAACAATCAGAGTTTAAATGCCATTTGTGTTGACGTGCATGCATTGCACAGTTTTCCGATTTTACAAGGAATAATCTAGGTGTGCAGTCGAGCAGGTGATCTCTCGAGGAGATAAACCCGCAACGTTACAAGAAAACCCGGATGATGTGCACGTGACCAATCGTGATTCAAGTTTGCATTAGAGTTGTAATTGGAAAGCCTGTAGGTTTACTGAGAAGAGTTGATGCAAGTGGATCGAAATAGGGGAACGAGGCCACTTAAAGGGACGATTCCAACTGTGTTCATAGCTTCCGAAAGGTGGAGTACTTGAACATGCACCTGATTTCCACGATAGGAGCTGAAACACATTATTTCGAATGTTGAGATGACAAGGAGGAGGTCGCCACCGTCCAGAGGTCGCGGAGTCGCAACATATGCTTCCACACATTAAATGCGACCATGCGACCATGTGACTCTGCCGAGGTCGCAAGGTCGCAAAAGAACATGCTCAAGAGGAACCGTGACCCTTTGATTTCCCTGACCCAGTGACCTCTACTCCAGAAGTGCGACCCCCCTCGAAGGCAAACCAGCAAAAAAACTCATAGTGGATATGCACCAATCACTCATACATTTCAAAAATAACAGGAATATGTAGGATTCCAAGATAGCTGCTAAACTCCCATAGTTTTATTTTGATTCTTCCTTTTATGAGCCTTCGATTTTCTACTTGCTCAATATAGATATATATTCATATATGTGTGTCTGAGGCTAGTTTAGTGTGTTGTATACTGCTAATTCGTTGTGTTTGCATGCGAATGGGATGAGGAGATTAAAACCCAACCGAAGGAGTTTCCACTTATCCTGAAAATGCCGGTCCACGTAACGAAGATTACAGCTACCCCGAAAAATCAATTAGATGCTGGCGAAACTCCAAAGAACTCACTGATCTGCCCAAGGTCGTAGGTCGCATGACTGCTGAGGTCGCGAGGTCGCAATCCCAAGAAGTCGCAGGTCGCATATCTGGGGAGGTCGCGAGGTCGCAAATCCCAGCAGGTCGCAGGGTCACATTTCTGATTTTTCCAGAAAGTTGCGACCTCGTGACCCAGCGACCTAGTCGCAAGGTCGCAAGGTCGCATTTTCATCTTTTTTTTCACGATCCACGACCCCGCAACCCTGCGACCGAGTCGCAAGGGGTGAAGGTCGCGCCTTGGCCATTTTCTTGCAACCCGCGACCCCGCGACCCAGCGACCTAGTCGCAAGGTCGCAATCACCAGCCAGGTCGCAGGTCGCAGTTTTCCTTCCAGGTCGCAAGGTGGCACCACCCAGCTAGGTCGTAGGTCGCAAGTTCCCTTCTAGGTCGCAAGGCAACTCAACAGTCAGGCAAGAAAAGAGTCAGGAAGCCCAAAGGGCAACTTTTAATCTATAAAAACCCCTCTGGGGAAATGTAACAGGATCTTTGGTTTGGACCTCGAGCCGAGTACATTGTATTACCAGTAGATTATACATTTAATGATGAATACAAGCATTTTGTAAAACCCCTTTTGTGGATCTGGTGTTGTTTTATGTATGAGCACTGTTGAGTATTACGTTTTTAGTTTCTGAATGCCTTTGTACTAAGGGAACTGTATTTTCAATTCACATCATAGTTGCATAACCGTTTGCTGAGTATGTTAATGGTGGTTGAGTTTCTTTCACTTTCTTAGCGAATGTTGATGACTTTGTTTATTTGCGTTTGCGTTATCATTTAAAATTTTAGGAAGTGAAGGGTGTTCTTGCTGTGAGGAATTGTTTCCTTTGCAGTCATAACAGTTTACAAGCATGACCCCAATGAAGTGTTGCTAACAACACTTCCTTCGCTCTTCATGCTTTATTATTTCTTCTTGCTACTCATCGTGCTGCATGTACATTTAATGCATCAAGCACATGTCTTGTATCAGTTGATTAGGTGTGTATCCACTGTTTTATAGAGTTTAAGCAAGACCCAAAGCAAAGGAGAAATCAGTGGTAGCCGGACCCACACCCCGGACGGGATCCCTATTCCAAACGGTTCAAGGTCTAATTGGGACCTTTTACCCGGGAGATCCCCTGCTGTTGGCCGGACATATTTTCCTGTCAACAGAATTGGCGCTAGAAGGAGGGCCAGATGACAAGCTGAGCCTTGAGAGCCTGCAGTTAATATCATATCTGTAATGGCTTGTTCCCAAATCATTCTCCCGAGATGTTTGTCGAAGTTTTATGAGCCTAGATACTTCATCCCTGATGAACTTTTGTATCACTTGTCCTAGCTAAAATTTGATGGTGAAAATGGGGTGTCCATAACCCAACACTTTTTATATTTCTGTGATTTTGGTGAGTGCCACGAAATTGACGATGAAGGTTTGATTTGTTTGCTTTTCTTCCTCACTCTCGAAGGTCACGCTAAGCATTGGTGCCTCACATTTCCAGAAGCTTCCATCCATTCATTTGAACAACTCGCCAGTGAATTGCGACAAGCTTTTCACAGGTACGATTTGCAAAGTGTAGTGATAAAGCTAAATGACATTAGAATGGAACCTCAGGAATCTAGAGACAAATTCTCTATCAGATTTTTTCATTATTTTTTTGAGTTACCTGAAAGGGATGTCGATTGGAAATGTTTCAATGAACAGTTCAAGTATGTGATTCTCGTTTCCCTTGAAAAATTTCAGTTAGATCCTAATGTTCCCTATGATGACCCGCAAGTTACCGGCTATTTAGATTTTGTCCCTAACGCTTCGTTGTCCATCTCCTCGAGTCCAGACCACATTCAGGCCTCCAAGGAGAGTGTTGCTATTTGTGACATTCTCACCCCTCCTCCTGAGTTGTCGGGTAGTGGAGTTGTGACCTCAAAAGCCCTGAGCAAGGATAGACACTGGAAAGAGGATAAAGCCTACTGCACTACCTTTGAATCTTTCACGCACCATGTCGAATCAGAACTTGAAAACCCCAGTGGCTCATATTCCCTCTCGGTTCATGAAACCTACCTCGAGCCCACTCGATGTTTCCCTGGGCACAAACCCAAATCTGATTCACATACTGATTATGAATCGACTCCTATCCCGGATAAAGTTGATTCCCTTACAAGGTCTACCAGATCGTTGTGTCCTCTGAATGACACGTATGTGTGTGTTGAAAAGCCTCATATGGTTAACGCCCCTACGACTCAATCTCTTCGTTCATTATTCCTCAGTTGGTTTCCCGATCCCACCACACCAGTAATTTCTTCGGGACATTCAAAATTCCCTTATACTGGTATTGGCGGCAATTATAAGCCCGCAGATGGTGTTCCACAATCACAGTTCGAAATCGATGAATCTTTCAGATCTGATCATTCTCACTTGGAATATTTAGACAACCATAGGAGCGATTTTCTGTCTGGGCAACCTCAAGATGTCCTCTTTATTGATCCATCCCAGTTGGTAACTCTCGGGGAGCCTGACTTGCCAGGTACCCAGCGTGATCAAATCGATGGTTGTAGCGATCAATCCTTATCTGAAAACATATTCAATCATACCGCTGAGGACTATCACTTGCATCTCTTTGCGGACCCTATGAAGACATCTGAATTCAGTGATTCACTTTGGGAAGATTCAAGTACCCATCAGAAATTTGAAGCGCTTCAGCTTCTGCCAACTGTTTCTGAGATGACGATCCCCAAATACCACACTCCTCCCAGCATAACCGCGGTAAATCCACCCCACCCTGGCAAATCTAGAGAATCTGATACTTTGGATTATCAATCTGTCAGTGTGCAAAAATTTGACCGAATTGATACGAAGCCCACTGACATTCTGCAACCCACCGCAATCCATGATCTCATCTACTCGCCTATTGATCTCGCCAAGCAGTCAAAGTTGGAAAGCCCCTTGCTCGAAGGTCCAGATTTTGTTCAAGGCAGTGAGGAATTTTAAGATCCGCTAAACGCGGATTTGGATCCTTATACCCTTGACCAAATCCAGGAGCAATCCTGAACTAGGGTTTTCGAAACTAGGGTTTCTACGCTTGGATGTGCATGCATCTATAATTCGCCTGGCACTTGCTTATTGTTTCCATTCCATAAAACTGATGGTCCTCAACACCATGATGAGATTACCGGTCAACACGACCAACCCTATCCGGTGGATGTACCTACAAATAGGCCATGGCCTGCCCAGCGCCCATCAGACCCGGGACTGTGCATGAATGATTGTGTGTCATATATAAATGGTGAGTTTCAAGAACATATTGATGTGTATCAAGATGAGAGTGGGTTTCAGCTTGCACAATCTGTTCTGGCATGTTCTTTGGTAAGTATCTATGATCATCTTGCCGTTGCACCTACTCCTCAGGTAAGTTTTGTTGCTGCTACACTTTTTTGGATATTAGCTCTGGTCCTGATAATTATTGTTCTTGCAAGTCAGGAACTAATGCGGTGGCTACACTGGAAAGCTGATTTTACATAACCCGACCGCATCATTGGTTAAACTAGGGTTTAGGTGTAGGTTAGCTAGGACCAGTTAATAAAATTTGTTAGTTCAAAGTTTTTAATTAGGTTTACTTGCCAATTTTTTTTACTTATTGATTTAAAAGCGTGTTTTCTATTTTTGTTTATGATTAATATTTTAGGCATCATCATGTTACAAGTATTTTCTGTTCATTTCTTGTTCAGTTACTTGTTGCTGCATAAATAATCACTGCTTGTATTTGCACTTACAACTGGTTGATCATTCTCGCGCACGACGTTGCATTGCATCTTGAGCCTCGCCTATTACATTGCGTCGTATGCTCTCTTCCTCACATCATTTTTTTTCATATCGCCTGGCATTGCATGAGCCCTCATTGCAACCTTATCACCTTGCAGTCTTGTTTTGTCCCGATTTCTGAAAAATTAACCCCATTGTTTTGCATGAGGTTGCAGTGGCTATCTGAAGAGGAAACTTTTTCTTAGGACCAGTCATTGAAGTCGCATTCATAACAAGATGCCTATGATTCTAAACTTATTATCTGGGGAGATACGAGCCGGTTGTTTGTGGGAGACCTAATGAGTTGGAAATGGCCCACACCCGTAAGCCTAAGCCTTGTGCCCAGCATAGTCTTGGACGTTTTAATGTTCTGTTTTGTGCACTTCGCCTATTGTGGTAAATGGCATGTGAAGGTTTTGCACAAAGTGCACACCCAAATCAGGATATCTTTCAGTTTCTGTAAAACAAGAAACAACCTCTCTTGCTCGTAAAATAAGTTGGGATCCCTCATCCGCCCATGAAAATAATTGCCACGAGAACATGAAAAAAAGTGCTACAAGCACATGAAACAAATAAGGGTAAAGGATCGAGAAAGGCTTCCTGCGTAGAGAGATGATGCAATGGCTCCGTCGGAGTACTGACCATGCTCGCTGGCAGTGGAGCAACGTTTCTGATTTCTTGAAGTGACTCCGCCGGGGTACTGTCTAGGCCTACTGGCAGCGAAGAAACACCAGAAACTTACTTTAAAAAATCTTGAAAATAATAAGTCCACTGCCTTGCTCTTCACATAATCAATAAGGTACTGGCGTCTGTCAGTTTTCTCTTTGATGTGTTTCTGATTAGCGGGACTTAGTTGAGGAACAAATATTAGGCATACCTGTAAAGGGCCAAAGTAATACAAAGGGTACCCGTGCAACTTGTTCAATATTCCCTTGCATTACTATCCGGACTCAGAATTTTGTTGTGATACTGACAGAGATGTTGGATTCTACCGGTGGTTCGCCATTTATTGTAGCTGCTACAACACCACCCAAAATTTTGAGTATATTTAAAATTTCGGGTTCCCCCTCTGCTCGCCTAGGCGTTAAAGTCTTTCACCTGACCTGCAGTCAACGACACCCCGCCAACCTATCCCCAACCCCTCACGATTTGTCTCATCACCATGACTTGATGTTGTCATTGCAATCACGCCATATGTGGGAGGGATCATCTAGCGTACGCTCGAACATTCTTACCACAGTCGCGCCATGTGTAATGAGATTTCCATGGATAGTTTTGAATGGAAACCTCTTGTGTATTGACGAGTAAAAACCCTCCTACTGTATGTCATTAAGCATGTTTTTTGAATACTTCTCTTAAGCTTGTTAGTTTCATGTGTTTTATCTGTGGTCATCTTTATTGAAGAGTAATTATGATGTTGTAATATTCCACGCAGGTCGACCCCACGGGTGACAAACTCCTCAATCTTGTCATGACATTGAGGGCAATAAAATTCAGCTCGGTAACAAAGCCAAGGTTGTGAAACAGGGGAGGAGGAGGAGCAAGTGACTAGTACTATTGAAAGGAGGATGGTGTGATACATTTTGATCAGAGAGAACCTTCTATGTTATTGATACAAGAGATTTCTTCACTAGTGCGCACCAGATGCTTAAAAACGCTCCGTTTGGAAATGTCTAGATCCTACACCATATCATCTAAATGTCGATGGGTGCATGCAAAGGAAAATATTTCTCCACTTCGATGAATCTAGCCTGAAGTATAGCTCGGTGAACAAAGCCGACTCAGAAGATATCCCTAGAGAATGACAATCTCATATGGGTGTGGCAAGTCGACGACAGAGTTTCAAATATGGCAATGCACCTTTGAGAAGAAACATCTGTTAATCTTGAGATACATACTGTGGCATTATTTAGGTTGCAAGGAGTACATGTGGAGGAACGAAAGGGCCTTAAAACCCTAGTCTCCTTTGCTCCTACATGTCCATAAATATTGTCTATACGAAACTATTAGAGATGGAGAATTTCAAATTGAAGCTAGAAGGTTATGTTTAATGCATACACTTTTGGTAGCCACGCACATTGATGCATACGCAAAGAGACCCTCCAGAACCACGAGATAGAAAGGGTTAATATTAAAAGGTCCATCAATGTGGCTTGAGAAGCATATTTCGACTCTCGATTTTCCAAAACAAGAATCCTTCGTATTATGAGGTAAAGCAAGTGATCAAATTAAAACAATGCTCGAAAGCATATGGTTTAAAGACCATAAGGTATCCTGGAGCAAAACTAAGTGATAACATTATAAAGGGCGCACATTCAATGGACCAAGGTGATGTTGTATATATTAATGCAAGGCGCAAGACCATGTAGGTTCCAAAACATATAAAATGGTGAGTCAAGACTATATAGAAAACATTACGAATGAGCTTAATATTTCCATAGTATATAAAATGGTCAAAGGTTATTTTTAAAAAAATGGAGCAGGCGCAAAGGTTCGATAGTGGATGGGAGACAATATCTATGCAGACAGCAAACAGAAATTGAGAATTTTCGGAAAAGAGAGGATAGTTGGTCCCTGGAAAAACGTGGAAATTTTGTCTCCCAGCTCGAAGAAAGAAATAGAGTTTAGGTATAATCTTGCCAAGAGTAATCCCGGTTATTCACAGTTACGGAGGAGAGCTCAGGTCATAGGAACATGGGATGACCATGATTATGGACTAAATAACGCTGGAAAAGAGTATCGGGGAAAAAATGTAAGCCAGAGACTTATGCTAGATTTCATATAGTCCAAGACGTAAACAAGATGGCGTGTACACTCCATATATGTTTGTACCAATTGGAAAACAAGTGAAGGTAATTCTTTTGGACGCTAGATACCACAGAGATTCATTACTTAGTAATGGTGAGATGTTGGGTGAAACTCGATGGACATGGTTGGAAGAAGAGATAAAGAATAAATTACCTCAAATTATCATCATCGTGGCCTCCATTCAGGTTATTTCCAATTTTTCTGCTGTAGTTCAACCATTTTTTTACGTAGAATCTTGGGCACACTTTCCAAAGGAACGAGATCACCTTTTCAAACTTATTGCAGATAGCAATCGAAGTGGAGTTATTTTTATAAGTGGAGATGTCCATTGTGGTGAAATTACAAGATATCATTGTGGTGAAATTACAATGCATGGAGTCCAACGTTGGATGGCGCAGACACGGGACAGATATATATTTTATGGTCCGACGTTCAAGGTCTACGTTTGCATGGAGCCCAACGTTCAATAAGCCAAATGACAACGTTTACACATATACGTGGTGGTTAAATTTTCAAACTAAAACCTTTCGACGTTTATACATATACGTGGAGTGGAGTGTTGCTGCCATGTTCTAGCAGTGCAAGAACACATGAGATGGTGCAATGAAACCACGTGGACATGTGACGTGGAGCCCAAGGTTTCGATGGCAATTTTTCGCCCATGCTAAAAGGTTTTGGCAGCAGTTGTTATAATACTTTAATTGGTCAATTTGCATGGATGAAATTTTCGATGCGTCTATCTCCAAGTCTGCATGGAAACTGTCATAAGCAAACCATGCGTTTCTAGTGAGCGTATAAATATACAGTGCTGAAATAGAATACGAATGATTTATGCCGACTTTTGTAGCCCCGACGGTAATATTCCAGGAGAGAATCACTCTTTAGATCTGCTGCGCTGGTCACATTTAGAAAACGTTATCGCCACAGATTCGCTGGGAGTGGATTTTTTGATATTGCTACTACTGATCATGTCCAGCTATCTTCGCAAAGCCAAATTTTCTGTCCAAGAGTACTGAAAATGGATCAGACAGCATGCAGTGCGTTTTCAATTTACAAGGAGGAGGTCGCAACCGTTCTGAGGTCGCAGAGTCACAACATATGCCTCCACGCATGAAATGCGACCATGTGACTCTGCGACTCTGCCGAGGTTGCAAAACAATGTGTTTGAGACTAAAAATAGTCGCATTACTCAGCAGAGGACCAGATTCGCACATCCGCAAAAATGAGAAGGGTCGCAATGCTATATGTAGCATATGAAGATCAACTTATTGCTATATCGACCCATCAAATTGAAGTTTCTTTCACCAGGAGCAAGAGTTGCATTCGCTAAAGCTGGATTCCATGAAGTCTTGCTACAAATTCTCAGTTGGGAAAAATTTCTATTCTGACTCGACTGAAAACATTCTAATTCATCCCAAGGAGCCGAGTCCTTCTCACATATTCAGAGCCGAGCTCTCATTGCATTAGCACTTGAATTCATCTCTCTCACGGTCGTGTGACAAACCTCAGTTCCAACTCCGGATCATCAATACTGGCTAGTGTGATGTTGTGGAGGAAAGGAATGATGCGCTAGAACAATCAGAGTTTAAATTCCATTTGTGTTGACGTGCATGCATTGCACAGTTGTCCGATTTTACAAGGAAGAATCTAGGTGTGCAGTCGAGCAGGTGATATCTTGAGGAGATAAACCCGCAACGTTACAGGACAACCCGGATGATGTGCACGTGACCGATCGTGATTCAAGTTTGCATTAGAATTGTAATTGGAAATCCTGTAGGTTTACTGAGAAGAGTTGATGCAAGTGGATCTAAATAGGGGAACGAGGCCACTTAAAGGGACGATTCCAACTGTGTTCATAGCTTCCGAAAGGTGGAGTACTTGAACGTGCAGCTGATTACCACGGTAGGAGCTGAAACACATCACTTCGAATGTTCATATGAAAAGGAGGAGGTCACCACCGTCCAGAGGTCGCGGAGTCGCAATATATGCTTCCACGCATGAAAGGCGACCATGCGACTCTGCCGAGGTCGCAAGGTCACAAAAGAACATGCTCAAGAGGAACCGCGACCCTTTGATTTCCGTCACCCAACAACCTGTACTCCAGAAGTGTGACCCCCCTCGTAGGAAAACCAACGAACAAACTCATAGTAGATATGCACCAATCACTCATACATTTCACAAATAACAGGAATATGTAGGATTCCAAGATAGCTGTTAAACTCCCATAGTTTTATTTTGATTCTTCCTTTTATGAGCCTTCGATTTTCTACTTGCTCAATATAGATATATATTCATATATGTGTGTGTGAGGCTAGTTTAGTGTGTTGTATACTGCTAATTCATTGTGTTTTCATGCGAACAGGATGAGGAGATTACAACCCAGCCGAAGGAGTTTCCACTTATCCTGAAAATGCCGGTCCACGTAACGAAGATTACAGATGCCCCGGAAAATCAAGTAGGTGTTGGAGAAACTCCAAAGAACTCACTGATCTGCGCAAGGTTGCAGGTTGCATGATTGCCGAGGTCGCGAGGTCCCAATCCCAGGAAGTCGCAGGTCGCAGATCTGGCGAGGTCGCGAGGTTGCAAATCCCAGCAGGTCGCAAGGTCGCATTTCTGATTTTTCCCGAAAGTTGTGACACCGTGACCCAGTGACCTAGTCGCAAGGTCGCAAGGTCGCATTTTCATCTTTTTTTTCATGATTCGTGACCCCGAAACCCTGCGACCGAGTCACAAGGTCGCAAGGTCACGCCTTGGCCATTTTATTGCAACCCGCGACCCCGTGACCCAACGACCTAGTCGCAAGGTCGCAATCGCTAGCCAGGTCACAGGTCGCAGTTTTCCTTCCAGGTCACAAGGTCGCACCACCCAGCCAGGTATCAGGTCATAAGTTCCCTTCCAGGTCGCAAGGCATCTCAATAGTCAGGCAAGCAAAGAGTCAGGAAGCCCAAAGGGAAACTTTTAGTCTATAAAACCCCCTTCGGGGAAATGTAACAGGATCTTTGGTCTGGGCCTCGAGCCGAGTACATTGTATTACCAGTAGATTATACATTTAATGATGAATACAAGCATTTTGTAAAACCCCTTTTGTGGATCTGGTGTTGTTTTATGTATGAGCATTGTTGAGTATTACGTTTTCAGTTTTTGAACGTCTTTGTACTAAGGGAATTGTATTTTCAATTCACATCAAAGTTGCATAACAGTTTGCTGAGTATGTTAATGGTGGTTGAGTTTATTTCACTTTCTTAGCGAATGTTGATGACTTTGTTTATCTGCGTTTGCGTTATCATTTAAACTTTTAGGAAGTGAAGGGTGTTCTTGCTGTGAGGAATTGTTTCCTTTGCGGTCAGAACAGTTTACAAGCATGACCCCAATGAAGTGTTGCTAACAACACTTCCTTCGGTCTTCATGCTTTATTATTTCTTCTTTCTACTCATCGTGCTACATGTACATTTAATGGATCAAGCATATGTCTTGCATCAGTTGATTAGGTGTGTATCCAATGTCTTATAGAGTTTAAGCGAGACCCAAAGAAAAGGAGAAATCAGTGGTAGCCGGACCCACACCCCGGACGGGATCCCTATTCCAAACGGTTCAAGGTCTAATTGGGACCTTTTACCGGGGAGATCCCCTACTGTTGGCCGGACAGATTTTCCCGTCAACACACTGTAAATGGAATGAAAATAATGTGGACTGAAGGAAAGGTTCGATTCATCCTATCATCGAAACTCTAACTCTAAAATTCAGTAAATACTGATAAAATTTAATCGCAGAGTAATGAGAAATGGAAACTCTGACTCGATCGAATGTATTAAGGGAATTCATTACCTGGGTGAGCTAAGATGACGTGATTTTCGTCTCATATCTCCATGATGCATGTTTAGTGAAACAGAGTAACGATTTCTCTTTAATAGTAGCAAATAAAAATAAGAGAACTTCAGAGAAAAATTGCAGAAACCCTCAGAAACAAGAGGAAAAATGAATTCATACATTGAGTGTAAAATTTTTATACACCTTTGAAACCCTAATATCAGGCAATGTCCATCGTACATGTGTCGTGGGATGCCCAATTTTGAGAGTACTGGAGGGTAGAAGATCTTGAAAGCGTCAATCATCATATCAATAGGTAAGCCAGATAGGTTCAAATTTAATACCAGTGTACTATTACACCTGACTTAGCACATGTATTAAAGGCGAAGTACACTGTATCAAGTTGGAAGATTTGGAAATCAAAATAAAATAGGAGAAACGTAAACCAAGGTGACAATTACCCTAGTGCATTTAAGTTTGCCGGAGGCGTGAATTCGAGCCATAAAAATATAGGGTACAAAGTACTCGAAGCAATTAATTTGCATCGAAACTGGATATGATGTGATCGCACATAGGGTTGTTAAATTGTTTTTGAATAAAATGGTTAATGCTAAGTGAAACCATAGAGTGCAATTATAGCGAAATTGTATGGATTTAAAAATCGAATAGAGGAACTTCTTCCTAACAGTATGAGGTAGTTGAAAACCATACCATGGTATTACATATGAATATTTTAACGTTACCTTGTTAATTTATAGAGAATGTAATATATAATAATGTCATTATTATATAATGTTGAATGATATATATACATATATAGGTTATATGTATATATATTGTATTTTTAAGATGGTAAATGTATAATAAATACACAAGGGTTAGGTAACATTATACCTTAATATGATTCACCAAAAGAAGGTGGTAATGGTAGACCATAATTTAAACATAAGGAATGGGTTTTACCCATAAATTCAATGAAAATTCAAGAGGAAGCATTCAGGTATGATCATATAATCCTTATGAATATAAAATAGTGGTTCATTACAGATTATTGAAACAGTGGTTATTTTGAGTGTGAGATCCACAATAAAAGGGTCAGTAGCTAATGTAACTAAATATTTGTAATTAATGTAAATTACAATGGAGAAGGAACAGATATCCTCATATTTATTTGTAAATTGAAATTTAAAATATGTTTCGAAAAAAAAAAAAATTGGTGGAAACTGAGAGGTGTTACACATGTGGATTTATTTTATTATTTTAAATTAATAAAATAAAATGGAAAATTATGTGTAATGACTAGATTGAGATTTGAGATCTCGAAACACAATCCATGAGGATGGATAAGGTTGTAAGACTTTTCTTAGACTTCCGTAAATCCCTTGGAAGGAATCAAGAAAGATACTAAAAAATCGATTTGGAGGTAAATATCTAAATACCCCCCAATAAAGAGGAAATTATTGGGAAGAGGTGGAATAAAGTTGGAAAGTAAAATCTGGCTTTAAAAGTACCTTTCAGGAAGAAAGAGAGGAAATTCTAGCAAACATGAATACAACATCTTGAATTAACTGGACGTGTTAAGGGAAACAAGCTGGGGAAAGAAATCTTAAATAATATGTTTCAAGATAGATAAAGGGTTGCTCTATCACTGGAGCAAAAAGATCTCTACATGAGGGTGAGTTGTGGAGAAAGTGCTCTAAGGTTGGGAAGTAACTAGTCAAACCTAGTGGTATGCACATCTAATTTAAAATGCTCTTTGATATAAATTATAATGATGTGATGAAATACTCGGAATGATAAAGTGATTAGGCTAATATGTAAGTTATAGAGATTAAATATTAGATTAGAAAAGGGAGAAATTATGAGTCCCAACTATCTTTTTATGGCTCATACATTTAATAGAATTCACTATAGAATAAATAGAAAACAACATTGTTTTTACAAACATCTTCCGTAGAGGATCAACGTCGAATGTTTAAACCCCAAAATTGAGTCTAGATCTGAGGTTAGGTGCCTCATAGGAAAGTAACATTTCCATAAACTAGTTGTTTTATTATTCGATAGGGAAAATATACAGCTTTATTAAAAAAAATAAACTATAAACATAAAATGATATGCAAAAAATATAATGAATAGATATTCATATATAAAGGTATAATCTGCACTGTATAATTTAATAATTCTCCAGAATAACTAGAGAAAGATAAAAATCTCAATCCGAAACTTCTAGGGACATGATTATATATGAATCTCGCATTACTATGCTACACACATGAATTGAAAGTGTTCTTAGAGAGAGAAGAAACTTTCATATTTGAAAATTACGGGAAATATAAATACATGACTCCGAAAAAAATATATACATAGCACAAAGAAGCGAATTTATATGTTGTAGGTAGTATATGAATTAGATAAATTATTATCTAATAAGTACTAGATAAGAATGGATTTATGTATAATTTCGAGATGCATGCTAATAATTATACTCAGTAGTTAAGATAATTTCGTAAAGAAAATTTGACATAGAATTTATAAAATACTATGAAGCAAGTCAAGTAGATAAGTTCCATTGAAGATATAAAACCCTTAATTTAAACCGTTTAGTATAAGAACATTACAGTGACATAAAAAATCTGTCGAGAAAATTACAGGGGATGTATGGTATAAAAAAAGTAGATATGTTGTACCGTCATATTTTTTATACAAAAAAGTGTCATATTATTATATCGAAACTTCCTTTCGATCGTTGCATTCTCAGTTATAAAAGAAACTAATTCTAGCTACATATAGCTATACATGAAATCTGAATCAACTTAGCTATGAAAAGAGCATAAGAGTTAAATTTTGACAACAAGAATTTCCATATCAAAGTACTTAAATATTGGTACAAGATCAAATTCATATATTACAATTTTGTAAAGGTTCCTTTGGTATAATAGTCCAATAAGCGGAAAATAGTCCTAAAAAACAAGGACACAGAGGACACTTTTGCTTTCCTACAAGAAACCGTAAATTTTTTTGTGAAAAAGTTATGCAAGGGCTACATAGTAAAATAATCACAAGGCGATGAGACCATCTCGGTAAACAAGAATCCCAATATTAAGAACCATAACTAAGAAAAAGGAAGGTCAACCGAATCCAAAAAGAGACAAACTACAATGTATTCATACCGGGCTTTAAAACATGAGGTTAAATTATGAGATTGTAGAAAAGAAATAAGTCATATGAACTGAAATGAGAAATTAAATGCAAGAGAATTGAAATTTAATACCTCAACACTATTAAATTTGGCCCCAAATTTCCAACAGACTTCACTTCGTCCCTATTCCGACACATAGTAGCTTTCAAGAGCGATAGTTTGAGGCCGTAAAAAATGTGGTTAGCCTTAGAGTTTGTACACTCGACACTCTCAATAAAGCGTACTGAAGAGTGAAAATTTGTTCTGAAGTTTCCAAACTTCGTTTCTCTCCGACGTGTTCCAAAATGTCGCTATTTCGACGTTTTATAAGTGTCTATGCTTCGTCGAGCCACAAGCTCGTCGGTCTTCCGACGCTTACAAAGCATGGCAATACCAACGAAAGGAAAAAAAATTTTGTAATTTGAAAGTGTTGGAAGACTGACGCTTACGAAGCATCGCAATACCGAAGAAAGGAAAAAAATTTTTGTAAGTTGAAAGCGTCGAAGACCGACGCTTTATGAAGCGTTGCAAAGAGCATCGAAAGGAAGAAATTGTAAGTTGAAAAGCGTTAGAAGACCGACGCCTAGGAAGCCGCCGCAAGATCAACGAAAAGCAAAAATTTGTAATTTGAAAGCTGTCGCAAGATCGACGTTAGGAAGCGTACGTAAGAGCAACGAAATGCAAAAAAATTCGTAAGTTGAAAGCGTCGAAAGACCGACGCTTAGGAATTGTCGCAAGAGTGACGAAAAGGGTTAAAAAATATTTTTAAAAAATCAATTAATATATAGTCATTAATATTAATTATGTATGTTAACATTAATTATATATAGTCATTAATATTAATTATGTATATTAACGTTACCATACTGATTTAAATTTAAGGGGACTTGGTGACTTCTTTTCTACCTTTCCTATTTCGAAAAATACTACGGAATGGTTACATTTTCCTCCTACACCAACTCTCCGTGTTATCCCTGAACTAACAACTAACAAGCGCTTTATTTAAAAAGAAAAATTTTCCAGCTTCTTTGCAAATCTATAGTAGTACTAGTTCTCGTGATTTACTCACTAGGTAGGAACTTTATAGGCTCCACATCCAAGAAACCTACTTCATCTAATTCTCGCTTTTATATCTATATATATTGATATCTAAGTGATTTGGGTGTGTTGATTGACCCTAAAATATCTGATTTACCCAAAACAAGATTTAAATCACCACTCGCTATTACATTTTATTTCTAAATATGTCCATAGCAAGGATCCTTTCCCACTATTGAACTCTATCAACATATGGCCCATAGATGTTCAAAAATATAAACTACTCCCCTAAATCCGGTGAGGAAATTACTAAACCTAGACCCAATTCAAAAGACATGGAATTAGTGCATAATAAGGAAATTCCCTTTAGCCCAAAATGAGACCCCAAGAATGACCACCGAATTAGTAGTAGAAAATCCAATCACCCATATGCTTCCCTAATTCCCTAGATACTTTGGATTCGAGCCTTCTGCCATAGATTCCTAAATAAAACAATTTCTTGGTTGTGGGCTTCCACAAGCCTCTTCGTGCCTAATTTTTCGAAATGTTGCCCATTAGCCGGATATTCAAAGAGCATATGAAATCATCGCTTGCACCTAATGGGGTGTTAAAACTCAGCCATAGAAACTCTAACAATGGATTTTTTTGTTCAGTAGAGGATAGGTCCATGTTGGATTTTTCTTCTACTATGGCTAGGTAAGATCTTTGGCTTCTAGAACTTGGGCCATCATGCCAAATACCCATACCCAACTCCTTCCACCCGAGGAACAACTCGACCCTAAACCCTTATTTATAGACCATATATAATATCTCATCGACTCTCCATCAAGTATAGATATATACACTTCCAAAATATTGTGGTTACAGGGGGGAAAGTTAAGGGTCGATGGCCTATTGAAGGAAAGTAGAGGGAAGCCCAACAATAGAACAAAAACCCTATTGATAGCTACAGACAGTTTTCCCTAGCATCTCCCATGAGGTTCTTGAAACCTCTCAAACCCATAAAAAAAGAATTGATAAGCAAAACCCGGGCACAACTATATATTAATATTAATTCTATATATTAATATTAGTTCTATATATTAACATTAATTATGGCAGGTAAGCAACCCCCGGCACAACTCGTACATTAAGCTCTTAATAATACCGGAAGGAATTTTTGTGTGGCTTCTGAAATAACCATCAATTTACTTCTTGAGATTAGTGTCCATGTATTCAAAAATTAATTAAAGAAGGGGGTTCCCCATTCTTGTTCTCTCGTGTGTTCTACATCCAATAGTCTAACAATTTGGATGTCCTAAGAAAGCATCTCGCAGAAGGGAAATTCGAGGGAGAGCAGCTAGTGGAATACCCTCATCGTCACTCTCCACCCTCATTTTTCTTAAGGGCGACCAATGGCCCCCGTGTTCTTGTCCTTGGCCTTCTACACCTTCCCATAGGTTCCTTCTCCCACCTTCTCAAACTTCTCATAAGCATCCATTGTTTTAGCACATGCGAAAAACTAGAAAATAACAAGACTCGCAGTAACGTAGGATTCTATGGTTCCCTTTGCATCTACCCATGCATTGTGACATTGTTCCGCGAATACTCGGTTCCCTTTGAATTTACCATTTAGGGGTTACCAAACCCAAGCACTCAAGAAGGATCACACAGCACCTAACTTCTACGGTTAGACTTTGTATCTAGAGCCCAACTCCAACAAATTCGTGATCCACACATTTTGGTAGATGACTCTGTTTTCAATATCTTATATGTATTAATGTGTCATTACAAGAGATTCAAATTGCAAAACTTTCAAGAATTGGTTATAAGAAAAGCATCTGTTGCATAGCTAGAAATTATAGGCATTTGGGAGATTTTTATAATATGGAGCCAAAACATACCGAGAGTCATTTATTAAAATATATCAAGCCTTATATTGCAAATAAAGAAACCGTAAAATATACATTATCTATTCATTAATAAATGCACTAGTTTTCCACAAGAAGTTCTCAAATCTAATATCCACAATCATGATCATCATCTATTTCTTTTCTTGTCTTGCATTTCCACGATAATGCATTCACTATGTGTAAACTAAAAATGGAAGAAATGCATGGCACATACGTGTAAAAGGATGATGGTGCATCCAAAATTTGAAAACCCAATCCTCTCACATAAAAATTGCCCATGCAATTTGGGGAGAATTTTTCACCCTTTGACAAAAAAAATGAACCTCGTGTACCAATTACCATCACAATAAGATTAGAAAAGAAACTTCTTCTATGATCTTACATTCCAATGAAATTTCTATAAGCTAAAACAAGGGTAAAGCAAAAATCAACACATGTCCCTAAATTTATAAAACCATTCAATAAAATGAAGGAAGAATTCATTGCTAGAAATTTAGAGAGTAGTAAGTATCCCTTATTATAGTTATCCATATTATTTTCGTTGATTTGTAACAAATTTCAAAAATTTAATATTTACATAGAATTACAAGTCCGTTAGAACCTATAATTACAAGTCTCGTATAAGTCTATTTCACGTGTTTTCTTGTTTACAACTTACTCGTATTATTCTAATTTCTACTCACTGATTCTTCTCTCGGCTTTGTATTTCCTATCTTTTTTTGTGCAATTAGAATAACAATCAATTGGATTACTGTTGCTTTCGACCGCATCATGGGATTGATATCGGAGGAGGCTCCAATTTAAGTAGAAGGATGAGGAGGCGTTGGAGAAGGCGTGAAGGATGAACATATCCTTTTGTTTTTAATTGTACTATTATTTCATCCTCATCAAATAATCCACTACAAAAAGTCAATAAATTCATGATGATCCCTTTCTCAAATGAACGAAGAATTTTAGGACTTAGTTATGCTCCTTTTCGAACATCCTTAGAATGTTTTTGGAGACTTGTTAGGGCATCGAACCTAAAATTTGTTCATACAACCCTAATCTTGAAATAGAAATTCTTATCTTTGTGACATCAGCAACATATCAAAATGAGTCATGTGACTTGTTAAGGCCATGAGCCCTCCTTTAATACCGACATTTATGAACATCACTCACTAGTCTAAGATAGTGAACCTTGGGCAAAAAAGTTCTTTGAGTCATGGCTTAGTAAACAAGGATTTTTTTTGGAGTGTTTATAAGATTTTAAAACAAATTTTAATGCAATCACCTTCGGCCATCCTTAGGGTATCCCATGTGATCACAATTCAAGCACAAAACAACTTAATCTCATTAACATATGTGTAGTCCCTTAAAGCTCCATGGAGACAATTTGGTGTAAACATTGACAACGCTTTTAACATTGACACTTTGAGGTGTGACGTCACTTAAAAAAATTTTAAATTTGACAACACTTAACAACATTATTCTACATGTAACTATATGTCCCCTTATTGATATTGATATGGAAACAACATTGATGTTTGATAGTAAGTCAGCTCTGTGAGATATATTAATGATCGTTTTACGCGTACATTGGATTTTATCCAAGTTCAACCGACCCGAGAAGCCTTAGTGCAACAAGTAACTTTGCTCATGGTTGCGGAGATCAGTGGTTCAAGTCACCAACAAAGATGGACACATAGATCAATAAAATGTCGGTTATGGGTTTTTTCCCCAAAATAATCACCCCCCCCGTATCCATCATGAATGCATTGAAAATAAACAAAAATAAAACGTTAAAGTACACACATTTTTTCCAAAAAAATGTTTCAACAACTTAGATATCATGTCCCACATGAATCAAGATAAACTTCAAAACTAAATACAAACAAAATCCCATGAATCCGACATGACATGTAGTGTTTCATGAAATTTGGATCCCTTCCTATTTCAAGAGCAACGTCGATTCGTGGAGGTAGCGCTATCACGAATCCCTTTTCTCACCGAGAGAACACCGTCAGCTTCCTTTAGAAACAATATGACTCACTAATCCATTGATTCACCAACATTAGAGGCCCTCACCAACACATCGTATAGCATTTAAGCTCTCGGTTCCATAAAATGAAGCATCCAATAGTTTATGATGCCGATAATTCATAACCCATCGACCCTGAAAACGTAGCTTTTTCATTTGGAGTTTCACCAAAGACTCGCATACATATCGCATTAAGTTAACCGACAAGCGAGCATACATAGTGCTCATTTGTAGGATAAAGCACATAAACCCTAATGTCTTAATTGAAAAACTCTCACGCCGAGAATTTTTCACGGAGTAAAGCAAATATCACAAGGCAAAATTTTTTATAAGATATATTTGACATATTAACTCAAAAATATAATTGGTAATAAAAATATGAAATCTAGGTAATCTAAAACCCACACAACAAAAACCCCTGTACACAACAAAAACTCAGACACAAAAACCCACATCATTTTAGCAAATGAAATCCTACATTTCGAAAAACACAAGGTCAAGGATTCAAATATGAAAAAGACACATACCTCCCAGGGTAGAAATCACGAGCTTCCTACCTCCTTCCTAATGACATCAAGCACTGTAATCAATGAGTTCAGCTCCTTCCATGTAATTCCCCTTGGCCAGGTTGTTTTCTAGCCCTTATATTCAGCCAAAAATGAAGTTATGAGGTTTGAAGACCTTTCCATAAGGCCCGGTCCTCACACCGTCCATGGTGCCGGGCTCCGCATTCATATACACGCTTGGGAGCACAAATCTCCCACATCTCACCTCATTCTAGTAAACATTAACCCTTTCAATTTCTAGAACTCGAAGTGCCCTAATATCTCTCGGTAGTATCGATCCCGCGTTCTGGCTGACTCGGGCTCCCTAGAACTTGGGAGTCGATCTCGGTTACCACATTGGCCCCCGAATGTGAAGGATCTCTACATTTTTTTTCTATCGACCCAACTCGGATTTGTATTAGATCCTCCCTCCTTCCATGGACAAACCATGCAACCGTAGGGAAATTAATGAGGGGAAATTAAAACTTTTGATATTTGAAAAATTTTTTTGACATTTTGAAATGAAACACGCGTGTTTTCTTAAGGCCACTAAAATTAATTTAAAAATAAATATTTTTTAATAATTATAATCATTTTTAAATAATTAAAATAATTTCTAAATAATTAAATGTTTGTTTATTTTTATTGTTTAAATATATTTACAATAAAAAAAATAAAACATATCTTTTTGACAAGAAATTAAAGTTATATGAGTAAATAATGGAATGATTTTTTGCATATAGTAATCCTTCTACCCTACTAAATCATCATGCTTTATTAAAAGGAGTTTTAAACTTTACACTATTAAATTATGTTGTATTTTAAATATTTGGAGTTTTCTAATCTCTCTTTTTTTATATTTTTTTTCTTTATAATTTATGTATTATTTTTTCCTTATTTTAAAGTATTACTTTAAAAGTGAAATTTACATTTTTTTTCTTTAATGATAGCAATCTATGTATTCATTCGTTCAAATTAGATACATTTTCTATAATAAATAATAGTGTAGTCTAATTAATGATGAAATGGTTTTTTTTGATTGAAAACCTCACAATATCAAGATTGTGATTTCTTATTGTTTATAATCAATTTTTGAATATATAAATGAATTAAGCACCTTAAAAATATCTTTAGAAATTAAAACTTAATAAATTAAATAATTTAAAACTGCTTTGGGTAAATAAGTGGTATTGTTGATTATAAATAATTATTAATGAGATTAAATCTAAGACATTTATTTAAATTATTAATTATATAAAATTGTTGAATTTTTATTTCATAAACTAAGGATTTTGCTGATTTTTTTAATCTAATTATGTGATATTAAAGATGAATTATGGTAACTTAAAAATAAGTTTTATGTGGTTAAAAATGGAAGTAGTAATGTTATGGTATGAATGATTATTTTCAATGAAATTTTTGGTTTAGGAAGGATAACTCATCTATGGACATTTTCCATGATTTTTAAGATGGAGTCAATATAGGAAAGGTGATACTAGAGCTAAGTTTGTTCCAGCTTAGCTACATCTTGAACACCAAATTGTTGTTGACATCAAGGATATGATAGAAATTTGGTGGGTTATAGGGTAGTCTTGTCATGAAATAAATGTAATGTAGTTACTAGGTAGGTAGGGGGAACCATTTTGGTGGAATTTTTCCATAAATGGGACATCTATCCATGCATAGCTTAAGAAGAAATACACCTAGTGGATTATCATTGTATGAGAATCACTTTAGGATCTAGGATACCGTGCACATAGTAACTAAAGGGATATTAGTGAAACCCACAAAAGTATTATAGGTGCTTTTATATAAATAGGTGTTCTTGTGTTCTCTATTAGTTAGTTATAGGGAAAATGACAATAAAGTAAGAGAAGTTATAGGTGCTTTTATAGAAATAGGTGTTCTTGTGCTCTCATTGGTTGGGTATGGGAAAATGACAATAAAGTAAGAGAAGGATTTCACTACTGGGACAATTAGAGGAATGATTCCACATAAAACCAAGCATGATGTCGCAACACTTTCTAAAGGCTAAGGGATTTTGAAGGGGTTCCCCCACCATATGACCTGGAAAAAGAGAATGGTCATTCCAGATGCTCGAAAGTGTTGAGGCTTTCACTCAGAACAAAGTATTGTCTACTAGGAAGGCTTTCCAAAGAAGTTGGGCCGGCATCACTATGACACTATTATGAAATTAGAAGGGAAGAGAAAGGCAAAGGCTCATGTATCATATGAGAGAAGAAATAAATTGGAAAAAAATTGAGATCAAAGAAGTGGAGTTAGCCAAAAAGAAGCTTGCCCCAAATATGGAGCTCTTAGCTTCAATAAAGTATTAGATAAGCTGCATGTTGTGCACAATGAAGCAATCAATTTTAAAAATGACAAGAAAATATTTCGAATATGAGGGGTTTTTTGCTAGGAAGATATAATAACACGTAAATAATTACACTATTAACACAATAATAATATAATCCACAAACAACCTTCTCACATTCATGATCCGAGTATATAGTGAATTAGACGAAGTAAGAACTTGATAAGTAGCAAGGAAATGAATGATTTGGGGTATGTTTAGCAAACTCTTGAAGAAACAATAACAAAATAACGTGCACCTAAACCCCCATACTACGCTTTTCTCCCATCGGGAAAACCCTTGAAGTAGAAAATGATCGTATAGATAATGAGCTTCAAGATAAAAATCCCATAGACATGAAGAGTGTCATACGCCTTGTTCAAAAATTAGTAAATGAAACTGTGTATCTAGAAAAGAACTCTAGAGAAGATAGATCTATTTAAATAACTTAAAAAACCATATTGCGAAAAAAAACTAATTCTTCAAAGCTAATTCATCGAATTTGGAGGGCTAAGGTGATTGGGGGTTAGGGTTAAGGGATTTAGGTGCATTTAGGGTTAGGGGTTGAATAATGAGTTAGTAGTTTAGGGATTAGGGATTGGGGGCTTAGGGGGCCCCGACCCGAAGCATTTGGGTGGGCGCACTCAACCGAATCGACCCGACCGAATGGGTTTCAGTAGCGCCTCAAAAAAAATGGTGAAGGGGCGCATGAATGTGCACAATGCACCACGTGGTCACAACTTAGTAAATTTGATATGACCATCTCAACCCGAAAACGACCCGACCCAAATGTGTTTTGGCTAGCATCCTCAATCAAAACGACCCGACCCGAATGCATTTAGGCACACGCCATCAACTCGAAACAACTCGACCCAAATGGGTTTGGGCGGGCACCTCAAACGAAATGGAAAACGGGCCACACGAGCATGCACAAGGCACCAGTGCGGTCACAACTTAGGAAATTTGATATGGCCACCCTCAACTAAAATGACCCAACCGAATGTGTTTGGGCAGTTCCTTAACCGAAACGACCCGACCCGAATGGGTTTAGGTGGGTGTCGTCAAACGAAATAGGAATCAAGTTGCATGAATGTGCCCTCAAACGAAACGAAACGAAACAACTCCGATCCCGAATGATACGAAACGAAATGACTTGACCCGTTTGTTTGTAGTCGTCGTTTCGTTTGATATGGGCCGCCCTCAAACGAAAACGACCCCGACACAAACATGTGTTTGGCGCCGCCCTCAAATGGAACGACTCCGTCCCCGAACACTTTTGGTAGTGCACCCTCCATCGGAAACGACTCGACCCGAACATGTTTGACTGCAGCAGCCTCAACCCTTGAAGCAACAAATACTCATATGATAATGAGCTTCCAAATCCCATGCATGAAGAGTGTCATATGCCTTGTTCAAAAAACTAGTAAGTGAAACTCGGGATCTAAAAAAATAACTCTAGAGAAGATAGCTCTATTTAAATAACTTACCAACCATATCGCAGAAAACAATTACTTCTTCAAAGCTAATTCGTCGAATTTGGAGGGCTTAGGGGGATCGGGGGTTAGGGGTTATGGGATTTAGGTACATTTAGGGGCTATGGGCTGAATAATGAGTTAGTAGTTAAGGGATTAGGGATTGGGGGGCTTAGGGGGCCTAACCCAAATGCGCTTTGAAGCGGCGCACTCAACGAAAACGACCCGACCCGAATGGGTTTCGGTGGGAGCCCTCAAACATAACGACATGGCACGCTCGACCAAAAGAAGGCACAAGGGAGCAAATGACAAGCGAAGCCGCATGGACGTGCACAAGGCAACCCGTGTGGTCATAACTTGGAAAAATTTGATACTGCCACCCTCAAATGAAATGACCCAACCCAAACGCGTTTTGAGTAGGCGCCTCACACGCGCGACACGACACGCACAACCGAACGAAGGGACAAGGGGAGAAAATGGAAAACGGCAACAGAAGAATGTGAAAAAGGCACCCGTGTGATAAAAACTTAGCAAATTTGATATCGGCTATCCTCAAACGTAAAATGACTGACCCAACCCTAACGCGTTTGGGTGTGTGCCCTCACAATATGGTGCGCCCGACAAAACAAAGGCAAAAGGGGAGAAAAATAGAACGAGTCGCATGAACGTGCACAAGGAACCCATGCGGTAGACAAGAGGTACTTAAGGAGTGTGACAAATTTAGTCGAGTGCCCTCACATGGCGCCGACACGGTGTGCACAACCAAATGAAGGCATAAGGGAGAAACCGACAAATGGGGGGTTAAATCGGTTAGGGTTGGGAAATAGGGTTTAAGGGGTTAGCGGTTAATGGTTTAGAGGTTTAGGGTTTAGGGGGTTAAATGGGTTAGGGGTTTAGCGGTTTAGGGGTTAAATGGGTTAGGGGTTAAGGGTTTAAGGGTTAGTGGTTAGGGGTTTAGAGGTTTAGTGTTTAGGGGTGTAACACCCTCTAGTTTATGTGTTTGAAAGTTAAAACTAGACATTGAACTTTAATCTAAGGGGAGTGGACCCCCAAAGGATAAGTATTTTTTGAATGTAATTAAATATTTAAAATGAGGAAAATGAATAAAATGAACTTGTGCATATTGACCAAAATGAGATTATGAGATCACTTGTTAAATCCATGAGGATGGATAAGGCAAATACTTACCCACAATATTTTCAAAAAAATCCTTTGAAAGAAATTAATTCTAATTTGGATTTTTGAGGAAAAATCTAAATTCCCCAATCATGAGGAAAATAGTTGGGAAGAGGTAAGCCGGAAAAAGCTAGGAAAAGCACAAAAACATCTTAAGGAACTCCCTAAATGGGAAGCCTAGGCAAACAAGAAGAAAAGAATCCCGATATTCGGGACGTAGAATTAGAAACATGCTTTTCGAAACAATAGCTTTAAATAAGCTACTCCTAAACGCATTAGAGGTTGATTCTGAACTAGGAGGGATCTCGCTCGGGGGTGAATTCTGGAGACAAACGAATTCTACAGTTTGGGTGGCGTGGTCATCAAATTAAGTAGTATGCCCAGTTCAGTTTATATTTTCTACTTACAAGATGTAGGTGTAAATTTTAAGTTATATGGAATGTGAAAGTATTATATATGCTCATGTGTAAGTTTGCTATAATATTCCATACATTTTAACGTAAATCTTAGAAGAGTTTCCTTCCATTTTCGATACGCTGTAGGAATCAAATATATGGGAAAGAATTCATCGAATCTCTAAACCATAACTGGTCTAAATTTGAGAATACATGTTTCCCAAGTGATGATTTCCTAGCTTAACTTTAATCTCGCTTATGTTTCATGACTGAAATCTTAAATCCCTAACTATTGAAACAAAGAGTCGATGTCAAATATAATTACATTGGAGTAAGAAGTGAAAAGAGTAGAGTATAAACTATACGTAGTCTAAAATTGATAAGCACATTAACCTGTATCAGCAGTTAGAAGATACTGTGAGCCAAACCGACAAAAATTTCAGCATATGTTACCAGCATACTCATAAACTGCAAATTACTGCGAGTATACGTCATTACAACATGTGCAAAGAAAAGGGGTATACTTACCACATCATCATAAGTATCTATATGAAATCCAAACGCATGTAATATACACGATGATTAGAGGCCTAAGTAGTACTAGCATACTATACATGAGAGTGAATTATAATTATAGAAAACATCTCCAAAGAAACCAAAAATCTAGGGAGATGATAACTAAAATGCTATACATTCATTCTAGCAATAAAATTTATAGATCTCGGATATTCTAACAATCTCATAAGAGGATAGAGAGTTCTCGTAGGAACAATATAACACCGTCAAGAATAAACATGCTGGAAATTAAATTTATCGAATCATCGTAAATTTTGAAAAGATGCCAAGATATAGAAATATACATATAAGAGTAATAATTGAAATAAAACAAAAGCAACAAGTGAGATTTATACATAATTTTGGCCACTAGCTTAACTCTCACACTAAAACAATTTAGTGTGATACAATGTGAAATGTATATAAACTAATAAACCGGAAAATTGTGAAGTCGATACAAAATCATAAAAAACACCATCTCAAAGAAAGAAGAATGTACATGCTCAGCTGTGAGATAAGCATGTCCGAGGCTGAGCCTCTTATGCACAAGCTAAATAAAATGAGCCTTGCGCATCCCAAATCAAACACAATATTTAGGTGTGGAAGAGTATTATCACTACAACCGGAAATTTGTAATAATTACGAGCTTAACGAGTCTATAAAAATTCGATAGACTAGTAACACTCGAGGAAACTAACAATTCCACCTAAACGAGATGGAGCAATGAGACTAAAGGATGACTCTCTCCGTACGTACATATACCAACCTCGGGAATGTAAATGAAGATAAAATCATCATCAATCGGAAAGAGGGCTCTCATAGTCAGCCGTCACTAAACGAGTAGAGAATAGGCATTACCCTGGAAAAAAAAACGTAGTACATTTTAGTAGGAATAGTCAATAAAACTACTTATGGGAAAAATTTTACCAATAGAGTGAATGTATCCAGACTAGAAAGGGTTACTTGTGAGGGAAAAGTACCCTCGTTCTTTCCAAGTTAACTCGCCACCTAAAAATCGTAGAGCATAAGATCAACTCGAATTGAAATACGCAGAGGGTTCACAAATGGAAATAAAAAATAATATAAAATCTCGTGATCGTCCCTTTGCTCGAGGACTATCGCTCAGCCGATGAAGAGACGAGCCATGATAATACATCGCCATCCCGAACCTAGCAGGCTCTAATCACATAAACGAAAGCAGAGAGAAGACATGCTAAGGAAACCAGAAGATAAGTTAATATTACACCTCGCTAATTATAGAATTGATTAGAAGGACTGTGGAGATGGTGACTCGAACAAACCCATGAGGAAACATGTGAAAATGTTGGGACATGAAATTGATGTGAGGATGCAAACGAATCCAAATGTGACTCAACCATAAACGCTATGACGAACTAATGACACCAAGTGTAGTGGCATCGTTCGAGACTTCCATAGAGAAAGAGGTGTGGTAAGCTTCAGCAACGAGTATGGTCCTCAGCAAGGGATAATGGAAGTTGAGGGCATGTGAAGTGCATACCCGGTGTAGTTGTTGTCGCCTATGTGCGTAACCGAAATGATGAAAAAAACCCAAAGCGTAAATTTCCCAGTAGGCAAACAGTAGCCTCGAGGGCAGAGAGGTAAACCAACCCAACGAGGGCCAAAGAAACTGCGCCACACAAAAACGAAAACTTATACAACAACACTTCATCTGTAAAAACCCTAACGCGGTGAGACAATCTGAACGATCTCACATGAAGCATGATCTCGAAGAGGGAAGAAAGACACGGATCGTAATGGTTGGAAGAGAAATTATGCTACTGCGCACATTCAATGTGACAAGTAAAACCATTAAATTCAAGACAAATCGTCGTATAAAAAGAAATTTCCACGATATCCACAAGAGAGATGGCATGGAAAATTCCATATCAACGTGTAGGGATAGAACGTGAATGGTATGGGAAGAAATCTATCCCATCTCAATACCATGAAACCAAGAAGTAGTGTGGCACCGCAGTGGTGAAGTAACAACACGTCTCACTTCTACCTTATCACAGATAAACCTGGCTCGAGTCGCGACGTCATACGTGGAAGCTAAGGAGTACATTCAATTTCCACGATTAAACGCCGATACAACCCATATGTATTGAAATAAATGCAAGAGTAATATTAACACAGTATCAACAAGGATCTTGTAAACTATATCATGCATATGGCCATAATGACGTATAGAGGCACCAATACAAAAACATGTATACAAAAATCCAACCAATGCTCATAACTCAACTATAGAGAAAGAGTACGTTATGAGGGTAAAATATATTCAAGCTTCCAGAATATAAATACATAGAAATGTGTTGAATGCCCCAAAGGTCAAGAACATTAAAATAAAGGCTCGGACATGGGTTGGTAAGTATACTCCTTATAAGGAAGGGATTAATGTTAAATAATTCCACCATGAGTTAATAAAATACTTACCCTTAGATGAAAAAGGAATTTGGAAATGGAAGGGAATATATAGTGACGTTGGAGAATAGTTATTATGTGGAAAAGCAATTGAATTGAAAAATTCATTAACCATTAACCGTGTCGAGTTCCAGTAGCGTGTATGACATTCGTCAAAGTTAATCTTGCAAATTTTGGAATGCTAGACACATTGATATAGAAAAGTGAATGGGAGGTGTGACAAATGGTATCAGTAGCCCAAGTTATAAACCGAGCTATTGACATTACAGCTCATCGTTGCCGTGGTGTTCCCCGTATAAGTAAATACTCAGTGGAATAATTTTACCGATCTCTGTGTTGTGTAGTGCACAGCTGGTGCTCGAATGGCGTAAGGTGAAGAAATTATATGGATATGCATGATGAGTATAGTACGCCAGATCCCAACGCACACGTGATGGCTATGTTGCACAGCTGCAACGAGAATTGGTCTAGTCAGAGAAGCCGAATGACAAAGTTGTCATCAGCCAAAGAAGGAGCTGAAAAGCTCATCGTAGTAGTTAACTCACTAGATAGCCAAGAAGGCGATGGTTCCTGAAAGAGGAAGACTCGATGAGTCTGAGGATGATGATGTCATATAGGGCATCAATATAAGTAGAAAAAGGAACTTACAAGGGGAATTTCGAAAGATCAAACTCTCCCTCCTATGATGGGGAGAAGGAGGAAGAGATGCCAAGTCTGATCATATAATATGATTAGGGCAGTCTTTCTAGGTCTATGAATACAGGCAGCAATCTGAAGGCCGCATTAGCTTTCTGACCAACTACAAGGTAAGGCTACCTCAGTGGTGGGAGGAGAAAAATGGTATCATGCCATCGATGAAAAGACAAGCTACTCGAAGATTTCTAGGTTAAGTTCAAAACATGCTACCTAAAATGAACGTTACTATGATGATAAAGCCAAGGAATTTCATGAACTTAGCCTGGGACAACTCACTATTGATGAATTTGTTACTAAGTTTACAAATCTGGTGATGAGATATGTACCTCTACATAAGGGAAGAAAAGGAAAAAGGTACAAAGGTTTCGAACCGTTTTCCCGTCGTGTACAAGGAGAAAATCGAGTTTGACAACCCAAAAAATATGGAAGAAGTCAAGTTAGGAAAGTTAGATTTGCATACCAAATCTGCTCAAAAGAAAAACCGAACATGGAAAAAGTCAGTCAATAAGAGCTGACAATTCAAAGGGAAGAAACAGTAAACCAAATTCTATTGGAAGAATTTTGCCGAGATCATCAGCTGAAAAAGTTTAATAAACCCAAAGAAAGTCAAACTCAAGCTCAATCCCAAGTGGCTTCAAAACAAATAGATGGAGACAAGAAGAAGGAAGGGAGCAAACAAAATGAAGGAACCCCCGAAATGTTGGGGATGTGGAGAACCCTCTTCTCGTTGAGAGATTGTCCCCATCGAAACATTCAGATGATTATGAGAGATTGAGAAGCCACTACAAAGAATGACATAGCCAGTAAATATACCAACTATCGCAAGTGCACTTGGAAAGTCGACACAGCGTAACATCAAGCTACCATGGTGGAAATGGAGGGTAAGATTTATGACCAATCATGATATCAAGTTTCCGATTGATCCTGTGCTTCTTTGAGTTACATTGAAGTCCAAAAAAAATTGTAGAAAAATGTAAAATTAAAACCTGAGAAAATGAAAGGCTATGGTTGGTACAATCTGGCCACCGGAACTAAGAGTAAAGGTAACACATAAATTGCCCCGAACCACAATCAAATTAAATGATTTCCAAATAGTATAAATAATTGAACGATTCTCTCATTTTTAGTTCCATATGACCTGGCTGAGCAGGAATGGACTGGATGGAAAAGAAGAAAGCCTTGATGAACCGCCGGGATAGTGATCTCGCATTGTGTAGATGAGGGAAGGGAAATCTTTTATTCTCAAGGGAAAACCAAAACCTATCTCTCGTAAGACAAATATCAAAGACCGCAATTAAAATGAATCAAATTAGAAAAGGGTACCAAGTTTATGCAAGTGACGTGTGGAAAGAAACAATGTACAAAAAATGAAGAAAGATCAATGGATGCCGTACTGTTGGTAAGATAGATTTTTTAAGGGAAGTGCTCTTCCAGATGAGATTCCTCATCCGCGCCCCAGAGAGAGAGATTGATCTTTCAATCGATTTGGTGCCGGGAGCAACACCTGCTTTCCCGAGCTCCCTTATCGAATAGAGTCACCCCGGAATCCTATGGAACTCGAAATGCAATCACAGAATTGTTAGATAAAGGCTATATCGGCTACCGAGTGTGTCTCCTTGGGGGAGCACTCGGTCCTATTTGTGAAAAATAAAGATGGAACTTTTAGGATGATGCATTGATTACCACCAACTCGAATAAGTTGACCATAAAAAAATGTGATACCCCTCGTCTAGACTGATGATCTTTTGCGACCAGCGAGAGGAGCTTCGGTGATTTTCAAAGATTGATTTAAGGACCGGTTATCACCAAATTTCATAATGTACAAGAAGAAGACATCAAGAAAACAACATTTCGAACTCATGCATGGTCACTACGAATTTGTAGTCCTACCTTTTTGGTCCGACAAATGCCCCCGCCACTTTTATGTGCCTCTAATGAACAAGGTGTTGCAATCATATACTTGGATAAATTTGTACTTTAGTGTTCATAAGGGATGATATTCTAGTCTACTCTCCAAAAAGTGAGGAGGAACATAAAGAACACTTGAGGATAGTATTGCAAACTCGAAGGAAAACCGCTATATGCCAAGTTCGAAGAATGTGAATTTTACAAAGATAGAGATCCAATACTTGGGTCGTATTATTTCCGTGAAAAGGCTCACGTTGGACTCCCGAAAAGATAAAAGCTATTAAATAATGGCCTATCCTAACCGTATGTTTCAACAAGTTGAGGTCATTCATGGGGGATTGCAAAGTACTATTATCACAGATTTGTGAGAGATTTTCTCGCTATAGCTCATCACATAACCTCATTAAGCAAAGGAAGGGTGTCAAGTTCAGTGGATCGAAAAATGTCAAATACAAGCTTTGACCAACCAAAACAAAACATACGTCACAACCCCCTATCTTGAAGATTGGCAATGATCTCGATAAAGTAATTTGTCGTATGTACAGATGCCTATAGAGAGGGTTGGGAGGAGTCCCGTTGGGTGAAAATCTGCCAGTTATTACTTATGAATCTAGGAAATTGAAGAGATACATGAACAGTAACTATAGTGCCGATGATTTAGAGTTGGTGCGTTGTTATTCATGCCTTGAAAATGTGGCGACACTATCTCCTTTGCTTGAAAAAAATTTACATTGATGACTCGATCATATTAGTCTCAAATATTTTTCCCAACCGTATTTTGAATGATAGTGCAAGCGTATGTGTTTTCTTTTCTAAGTGAATTTGATATGGACATAAAACATATCAAGGGAAAAGAAAATAAAGTTGTCGATGCGTTGAGTGCAAATGCTTGTCTAATATAAATAAGATTGAAGTAGTCGTCCCAGATCGATGTAGAAGATTTGTGAAATGCAGTGCTAGAAAAGCATCCTTCAAGATCCAAATTATGAGACACTACTCGGTGAAACTACAAAAAAGGGGAGAAGACTAATTTCACTCAAAATAAAAAGGGATGATCTCGTTACAAAAAATAGATTGTATATCCCCAATGTAGAAACTTTAAAAAGGCATATTTTAGATGAATATCACAGAGTAGCCATATGCAGGTGACATCCCGGATATCGTAAAATTTTGAATGCACTGTTTCAAGAAGAAGTTGTTTTGGCCAGGAATGAAAAGAGATGTAGTAGAATATTTAGCTTTTTGGAGATGTGCTGGAGTGTCAACTAGTTAATCGAACATCAAAGATCCTCGATCGGGTCTTCTAAACTCCCTTTAGCCAATTGCGTAATGGAAATGGGACACAATTTCCATGGATTTTATAAAACAAAGATTACCCAAAACGAAATACCAACATGATTCAGTCGTTGATGGTAGTAGTAGACACTTTAACAAAAGCCGCACATTTTATACCAAAGAAATCTACCTTTGGGATATGCTCAAGTAGCGAATGTGTTCCCGAGAGTGTAGGTAAGACTCCATGGAGTTCCGAAGGTGATTGCTTAAGGACCGAGATGCTAAGTTTACAAAGCACTTTTTTGGAAAGGGCTATTCTGGCGAGGATGGGTACTGCTCAATTCTTATGTACTGCCTATCACCCTCGCACCGACTCGGCAAACCGAGAGAACTAACTCAGTATTTTGGAGGACATGCCGAGGATGTATGTGATGGACATGTGCCAGCAAAGTGGGAAGATTATTTTCACTTAGCCGAACTCTTCTCCTATAACAACAGTCACCAATCCTCCATCAAAATGAGTCCATTTCCGTGCACCGTATGGAAGAAAGTGTCGTACTCCTTTCGAGTTGGAGCCAAATCTGCAAGATAAACCGATGTTGGGACCCGTATGCTTTACAAGAGCCGGAAAGAATTGTTAAACAGTATACAAAGAAACATTAAGACAACACAAGAACGCCGTAAAACCCTAAGGCCGATAAGAAAAGAGTGCACCTAGAATTTAATAGTGGGGGAGCATGTGTACTTGCGTATTAAACCCAAAAAGAGCACACTTTATGTTGGAAGTTGTGAAAAATCGAGCTCCTAGATATTGTGGTCCTTTTGAAGTATTAGAAAGGGTGGGACCAAGCAAGCTTTAATAAGCCGGGCCTTACCGCCCATGTTAGAGTTCATGATGTGTTTCATGTTTCCTCGTTATTAAAAATATATGTGCATGATGATTCTCACATAGTTGATTGGGCTGTACAGACGTGGAACTGCATGTGAATCTCTCCAGTAACCCAGCTTCAAATATTGGAGAGGGAAGAAATTGAATTGAGAAATCGAACAGTAGCAAGAGTAAAGGTGCAAGTAATGCACTTACCTAGCACAAGAAGCTACTCTGGAAAGAGAAGATGAAATGATGGAAAGATATCCATTTTTGTTTTGAAAAATGAACTCTAGTAGTTAAATAATAACACCGAGGATGGTGTTTTCTTCCAGAGGGGGGAATATGTAACACACCCTAGTTTTATGTGTTTGAAAGTTAAAACTAGACATTGAACTTTAATCCTAAGGGGAGTGGACCCAAAAGGATAAGTATTTTGTGAATGTAATTAAATATTTAAATTGAGGAAATGAATAAAATGAACTTGTGCAGATTGACCAAAATGAGATTATGAGATCACTTGCTAAATCCATGAGGATGGATAAGGAAAATACTTCCCCACAATCTTTCAAAAAAATCCTTGAAAGAAATTAATTCTAATTTGGATTTTTGAGAAAAAATACAAATTCCCCAATGATGAAGAAAATAGTTGGGAAGAGGTAAAAAAAGCTGGAAAAGCTGGGAAAAGCATAAAACAACTTTAAAGAATCCCTAAAATGGGAAGCCTATGAAAACAGGAAGAAAATCATCATGATATTCTGGACACAGAATTAGAAACATGCTTTGGGGAACAACATCTTAAATAAGATGCTCCTAAACAGATTAGAGGTTGATCTGAACTAGGAGGGATCTCAGCTCGGGGGTGAATTCTGGAGACAAACGAATTCTACGGTTGGGTGGCTTGGTCATCAAATTAAGTGGTATGTCCAGTTCAATTATATTTTCTTACGTACAAGATGTAGGTGTAAATTTTAAGTTATATGGAATGTGAAAGTAATATATATGCATGTTGTGTGTTTGCTATAATATTCCATACATTTAACAAAAATCTTAGCAGAGTTGCCTTCCATTTCTGTACAGTTGTAGGAATCAAATAGATGGGAAAGAATTCATCAGAATCTCTAAACCATAACTGGTCTAAATCTGAGAATACATGTTTCCCAAGGATGATTTCCAGTTTAACTTTAATCTTCTTTTGTTTCATGAATGAAATCTTAAATCCTAACTATTGAAACAAAGAGTCAGATGTCAAATATAATTACTTGGAGTAAGAAGTGAAAAGAGTAGAGTATAAACTATAGAGTCTAAAATTGATAGCACCAACTGGACAGAGTTAGAAGATACCAGAGCCAAAATGATAAAAATCTGGATATGTTACCAGTATACTCATAAACTCAGTCACAGAGTATACTTCATTACAACATGTCAAAGAAAAAGGGGTATACTTACTACCTGTCATAAGTATCTATATGAAATATAAAGGCATGTAATATACAGATGATTACAGGCCTAAGTAGACTAGCATACTATACATGAGAGTGAATTATAATTATAGAACACATCTCCAGCAAAACCAAAAATCTAGGGAGATGATAACTGGAATGCTATACATTCATTCTAGCAATAAAATTTACAGATCTGGAAATTCTAACAATTTCATAAGAGGACAGAGAGTTCATGTAGGAACAATATAACACCTGTCAGGAATAAACAATGCTAAATTAAATTTAGTGAATCACTGTAAATTTGGAAAAAGATGCGAGTATATAGAAATATACATATAAGAGTAATAATTGAAATAAAACAAAAGCAACAAGGAGATTTATACATAATTGTGGCCACTAGCTTAACTCTCCACGAAACAATTTAGTGTGATACACAGGAAATGTATATAAACTAATAAACTAGAAAATTGTGAAGCTTATACAAAATAAAAAAAAAAAAAAAAAATCTCAGCGAAGAAGAATGTCCAGGTTGGCATATACATGTCCGAGGTCGAGCCTCTTATGCACAAGCTAAATAAAATGAGCTATGCGCATCCCAAATCAAACACAATATTTAGGGTGGAAGAGTAGTATCATACAACCGGAAATTTGTAATAATTACAGTTTCAGAATGAGTCTATAAAAATTCGATAGACTAGTAACACTCGAGGAAACTAACAATTCCACCTAAACGAGATGGAGCAATGAGACTGAAGGATGGTTCTCTCCACGCAGACATATACCAACCTGGAATGTAAATGAAGATAAAATCATCATCAATTGGAAAGAGGGCTCTCATAGCTGCCGTCACTAAACGAGTAGAGAATAGGCATTACCTGGAAAAAAAGACGCAGACATGTTAGTAGGACTGTCAATAAAACTAATGGGAAAATTTTTACAAATAGAGGAATGTATCCAGACTAGAAAGGGTTACCTGTGAGGGAAAATACCCTCATTCTTTCCAAGTTAACTGCCACCAAAATCGAGACATAAGATCAACTGAATTGAAAGATAGAGGGTTCACAAATGGAAATAAAAAAAAAATAATATAAAATCTCAGGACGTCCTTGCCTGAGGACTATCGCTCAGCCATGAAGAGACGAGCCATGATAATACATCGCCATCCTGAACCTAGCACTCTAATAACATAAAACAAGCAGAGGAGGACATGCTAAGGAAACCTGCATGTTAATATTACACCTCGTTAATTATAGAATTGATTAGAAGGACGCAGAGATGGTGACTGAACGAAACCAGAGGAAACATGTAAAAATGTTGGGACATGAAATTGATGTGAGGATAAACGAATCCAAATGTGTCTCAACCATAAACGCTATAAAACTAATGACACCAAGTGTAGTGGCATTGCTCGAGACTTCCATAGCGACAGAGGTGTGGTAAGCTCTGGAACGAGTATGGTCTGCAAGGGATAATGAAAGGAGGGTTTGTGAAGTGCATACCTGGTGTAGTTGCCATCGCCTATGCAAGCAGACCTGAATGATGAAAAAAAAACCCATGCGTAAATTCTGTAGCAAACAGAGCCTCGAGGCAGAGAGGTAAACCAACCCAACGAGGGCCAAAGAAACTGGCGCCACACAAAAATGAAAACTTATATAACAACACTTCA
Source organism: Pinus albicaulis (assembly GCA_034641835.2). Classification (NCBI taxonomy): domain Eukaryota; kingdom Viridiplantae; phylum Streptophyta; class Pinopsida; order Pinales; family Pinaceae; genus Pinus; species Pinus albicaulis. Next base: position 1,226,124,061 of record CM076580.1, read on the forward strand.
TTCCAGAAAAACCCTAACGCGGTGAGACAATCTTAACCATCTACATGGCATGATCTCAAAGAGGGAAGACACGGATTGAATAGTTGGAAGAGAAATTACACCAGTCAGTAGACATTCAATGTGACAAGTAAAGCCATTAAATTCAAGACAGTCTGGCCATATAAATAGAAATTGCCGCATATCCACAGTAGGCTGGCATGGCAAATGCCATATCAACGTGTAGGGATAGCACGTGAATGGTATGGGAAGAAACCTATCCCATCCAATACCATGAAACCAAGAAGTAGCGTGGCACCGGTGGTGGTGAAGTAATACCACGTCTCACTTACCTTATCACATAAAACCGGCTCGAGTCAGGACATCATACGTGGAAGCAAGGAGTACGTTCAATCTCCACATTAAACTCTGATACGACCCATATGTACAGAAAGAAATGCGATAATATTAACACAGATCAACAAGGACTTTGAAACTATATCATCATATGGCCATACTGACGATAGAGGCACCAATACAAAAACATGTAACGTAAATCCAACCAATGCTCATAACTCAACTATAGAAAAGAGTACGTTATGGGGTAAAATCTATTCAGTTCTTGTGAATATAAATACATAGAAATGTGTTGAATGCCCAAAGGTCAAGAACACTAAAATAAAGGTCGGACATGGGTTGGTAAGTGCGACCCTTATAAGGAAGGGATTAATGTTAAATAATTCCACCATGAGTTAATAAAATTACCCTTAGATGAAAATGAATTTAAAATGGAAGGGAATATATAGTGATGTTGGAGAAAAGTTATTATGTGGAAAACAATTGGAATTGAAAAATGCATTAACCATTAACCAGGTCGAGTTCCAAAAGGGATGGTATGACATTCCGATCAGTTAATCTTGCATTTTGGAGTGCTAGAAAAAAAAAATTGTGTGAGAAGCGAATACAGGAGGTACTTGACAAATAATAGCATAAAATCTAATAAATACAAGAAAATAGGAAAAGTGGCGCTTCCACACACAAAAAAGAAAAAAAAGCGATGGAAAATGTAGAAAAAAGTGACACTTTATAAACTTACTTGGAAAAATGTTCGTCAAATACGAAGCTCCTCGAACTCATGAATGTGGCTATCGCTCCAATGTAAAATGTGAAAATAGGCTCTACAAAACCTCTAGTATATGTAACACAACATGGAATTAGGGTTATGGTTTATGATGTGCATGAATAAAATCAGAGAAAGAAACTTGTCATCGTTGAAATGAAAACTTGTGCCACATAGTCGAAGGAATGTCATCTGTTTTTAAGGATGCATAATTGGGTTTTAAGAATATTGTGCGATCGGCTGATAGGGAGATACGGCAATTTTAGGGTGACAGGTATTACGGAGTTCACTTTCTTAGTTGATTTTGTGGTGTTGACTCTCATAGGAGGATAATGTATTTAACTTTCTCAATGAATTCATGTGTCATAGTGTTGTAAAACTCAGTTTACTAAGGATTTTTGCAGTTTCTAGTTGCATGGGATTCTATAGTTCCTTGAGGGAAGACCAAAAAATAGTGCTAAATCAGGAAAATATTTACCTTGTGTTTGGGACATTGACATTTTGTAGATGAAATTTTATAAGGACATTGACATTTTTTTTTTCTAAAAACTCAAAACAACCTATAAATAATTATATAGGAAGGCCATGTGGTAATATTAGCTTTTTAAAATATCTATAATATTTGTTGCAATTGTGATTTTACAACTTTTTTTTGTCATATTTACAAGCCTAGGAAATGAGTTTTATAGTTATACTATTTACATAATTATAACAACCCTAGGGTCTAAAAGTATTGACTCCTTGGCTTATGTTGTTGGACTATAATTTCTCTTGTTAATTTTCCAAAATGAGTTGATTCTATTCCTATTATTGTTGTGTCTAAGTAAAATTTGGTATTTTCATGACCTTTCTTTTATTCATATGGCCCTGGTATTTTGCATTCATTATTATTTCACAGTATTATGTTCTTGTCTCTTTTATTCTGCAAGCTTTACACTCAATTTTTTATCCTCATTCAGAATTCGATACCCATTACTATTGTAATTTTTTTTCAAGGATGCCTTCATTCCACTTCTTTGAATAACATATCCTATTTTTTTATTTTTATCTTCTTCCCATTAGGTAGCTATGTTTTCTTTGTTATTTCATATTTCATTTTAAAATTAGATAAAATGAAAATTACTATTAAATAATGTTAAACCAGGTTTCCGATTATCTTTAATCATGATTATGAACTCTTGCATCTTAATTAATTTTTCAATTTCAATATATTAGATAGTTTTTATATTGCTAAGGTTATTTTTGAGCTCGGATCAAGCCTCTTCAAAATTCTAATATCCCTTTTCTCCTATTCCTTTATGTGGGAGTCAACTTTGTAGGTTAATATCTAATGTACATGGATTATGTTTCTTCCAAATTTCTTATAATGTAACTTAGAGAATAATTTACTTATGTCTTAATTCCTCACGGATAATAATAATAATAATAATAATAATAATAATAATAATAATAATAATAATATTAATAATAATAATAATAAACAAATTAGAACTATCACCATGAAAGAATTTATTTTGAAAACTTATATAATACTCCATGCAAACCCTGGTTGGTTCCTTATCAAATTATGATTTCCATCATGTCTCCCATGTAATGCAATATAAGCAGTGTTGGTAAGGTTTAGTTGTGATACTCATCTATTAATATTTGCAGATTGATTTCAATGTAGAGGTGGTGGATAGATAAGGATTTTAAATATAGACTACTTGGGACATCAATTTAGATATTATTCCTTGAAAGACATTCATTTCCACGTCTTTGCTATGTAGTTGGTTGTCTTTGTTTCATTTGTAGAGCATTGAAGGTTGAGATATTGCTTGAAGATGAGTATTTTTCCTCTTTGATAATTATGGTCTATGAATGAGGATACTGAGAGGAGAAAAGGAAGATGTCATCATCCTCCTCACAACATTTAAAAGTGGAAATATTTACGATGAAGATTTAATACATCATATTTGATAATTGGTCACACTATGGAAATTACACGGGGAATAGGAACACTTGGCAATGGTCCTTTGGGTAGGAACTTCATTAGAGGATAATTTAGCCTAAAAAGTGATTTTTTCACTTAATTTCCATGTCATAATATGTAAACCCAAAAAAATAATTTAAATTTAAAAGTAGAGTGCAAGTAAATATTTTGGAGGAAAGTAAGAATAAAAATATTTTTTAATCCTATTTTACTTATCTCCTTATAGGTTTACTCAAATTTCAAATACGACACTCGTTCGATGTAAAATTAAATTCAGCACTCAACGGTACCCATTATGAACACTTTTGAAAGACCCATTCATAAAAAAGTTAAGATACATTAAAAAACATAACACATTTTAGCGTATCTTCATTTTTGTCAATACGAAGTCTTCTCCGTCGTACGTACGATGAATGTACACTTGAAATTTGAGTAAACGTATAACGCGATAAGCCAAAGTACAATTAAAATTTTATTTTCTTCTTTTCCTTCAAAACTCACTGTATTGTTTTATTGTTACAGCATTGTTTTATTATTTTCCTTAGGATTCCACTTTTAAGTTGGCATTTCCTCTAATATTTTTTCGTTAAAGTGATAGGGAAGGGACTTGTGTGTTGTGGAAAGTAAAATTTTGGGTACAAATATCCATCTAGTCCATAGTGATCTACTCTCGAGCGACGTGTCTGGAGTCTTATTTCCTCCTCCTCTGTTGCCTCTCTACCTTCCTCCAACTTGCGAGAAAATTTGGATAATGGATACTTGATTGATCAATGTACCAAGCACCCCATTCAAGGAAATCCGTATATCAAAAAAGAGGGAAAACAAACCAGAAAATCCCCTTATTTTTCCATCCATGTGGAGAAATAGCAAACTTCTTTTGCAACAAAAAAATTGTTGTAAACAATCTCGGTAAAAACCTAGGTATATGAAACTAGCACCAACATAGGCGGTGTGTTTGTTGATTCGAATGACCTGCTGGTTAGCAGTATGATGAACCCTTTAAATATCTTTCTTAATATACACCCTTTCTATCAATCTCTACGAAAAGTTTTAGAGCCTCTGTGGTTACTATTTTCTTCTATTATATGTCCAAAAATAAGTCATCTCAAACATAATCCACTCATGTTTATCGATGCATATAATGTATGTAAATTTTCAATAATCAAATGAAATTGTGAGTACATCTCGATTTTAAGTCATGTCCTCTTAGAAACAAATAATGCTCTCCATCATTAAGTCTCCTCAAGTTGTATAATAGCATATATTGCTTTAAAAAATTATATATAATAAATTAACATAAATATTATATATTGAATTAGAAAAATTAATAAAAAATATATTTAATGGCTAAAATTTTATTTTAAAATATAAATATCATTAACAAAAATTGAATTAATAATTCCATAACTTGTCAGAATTTATGGAAAAGTCGATTTTGACTCATTTGAAACATCCATATTACTCCAATGTGAACCGGGTGAGTTTCTGGCTTGAGATTTTGTCACTCTAATACCACTTAAGTGGAATCATATTGCGGGTGAACCAAAACCTATAGGCTTTAGTCTCCACTGCAATTTCCAAAGATAGGATCCCACGAGGGCGGTTGGTGCATGTCGCAAACACATTGGGAATGTTGAACCCAATGTCAAAGACTAAGTTGGTTTCTAGTTGGGGGAAACAATGTCACATTTTTATGTTAATTCACATTGTTAATCCAATCACTTTAAGTTAATTTACCATCATACATTGAGTTACATCAAATCCAAAATCATCATCTGCAAAAATCAATGCATATAGTGCAAGCAATCAAATAAGATTGGAAATCAATATTTACAATGAAATCAATGCATCTAGAGCAATCAATGAAATAATATTGCAATTCATCATCTACACAAAATCAATGCATATAGTGCAAAGAAATTAACTTATATTAAGAAATCGACATCTACTATGCAAATCAATGCATCTAGTAAGCAAATCAAATAGGATTAGAAATTGGCATCTACCTAAATAAATCCATATAGTTCAATGAATCAAATAGGATTAGAAATCACCATCTATACCAAAAATCAATACATATATTGCAATAAATCAATTAGAGTTAGAAATCATCATCTACAAGAAATCAATGCATATAGTGCAAACAATTAAATAGAATTAGAAATCCCTCTCTCTCGAGTATTTTTCAACCTTTTAGAGACTACACTCCTTCCTCTCTCTCTCTCTTCGAGTCTCTCCCGCCCTCCCTGTCCCTGTCCTGTCCCCTCCTGTCCCTCTCGACCCCTCCCCGTCCTCTCCCTCTCCCCATCTCTCTCTCTCTCTCTCTCTCTCTCTCTCTCTCTCACTCTCTCTGTCGGCCTCTCCCTTGCTCTCTCTCCCTCTCACCCTCTCCCTTTCCCGCTTGCCCTCCCTCTCCTTCCTCCCTCTCCCTCTCTCCCTCCATCTCTCTCTCTCTCTCTCTCTCTCTCACCCCTCTCCCTCTCTCTCTCCCTCTCTCCCTCTCTCTCTTTCCCTCTCTCTCCCTCCCTCCCTCCCTCTCTCGCTACCACTCCTCTCCCTCGACCTGACCTCTCGCCCCTTTCTCTCTCTCCCTCTCTCTTTCCCTCAACCTCTCCATCTCCCTCTCTCTGTCTCTCTCTCTCTCTCTCTCACTCTCTCTCGCTTTCCCTCATCTCTGTCTCTACTCCTCTCTCTCTCTCTATCTCTTCCTCGCTCACTCTCCTCTCTCCCTCCCTCTCTCTCTCTCTCTCCCTCTCGCCCTATCTCTCTCTATCCATCTCCTCCACCTCTTCCTCTCTCCCTCCCTCCCTCCTCCATCCCTCGCTCACTCTCTCTCTCCCTCTCCCTCTCTCCCTGTCTCCCTCCCTTTCCCTCACTCTCCCCCTCTCTCCCTCTCCCTCCCTCACTCCCCCCCCCTCTCTCTCTCTACCTCTTTCTCTCCCTCTCTCTCTCTCCCTCTCTCTCTATATATCTCTCTCTTTGTCTCCCTCTCTCTCCCTCTCATCCCTACCTCTCCCTCCCCCTCCCTCCTTCCTTTCTTTATCTTTCACTCTATCTCTCCATCCATCCCTCCCCTTACTGTCTCTCTCTCTATCTCTGTCTCTCTCTCTCTTCCTCTCTCTTTCTCTCTATCTCTGTCTCTCTCTCTCCTCCTCTATCTCTCTCTCTCCCCTCCCTCCCTACCTCTCCTCCCTCCTCTCTCCCCGTATCTCCCTATCTGTCTCTCTCTCCCCCTCTCCCTCTACTTCTATATCTCACCCTGTCTCTCCCCTCTCCCCTCGCTCCCTCCCTCTCTCCTCCCTCCCATCTCTCTCCCCCTCCCTCTCCCTCTCGCTCTCACTCTCTCTCTCCCCTCTCTCCCCTCCTCTCTCCCCCCTCTCTCTCCCTCTCTCCCCCTCTCTCTCGCCCCGCCCTTCCTCTCCATCTCTCTCTCTCCCGCCCTCTTTCTCTCTCGCACGCCCTCCCTCGTCCCTCTGTCTCTCTGTCCCTCTGTCTCTCTCTCTCTCTCTCTCCCTCCCCCCTCACTCTCCCTCTCTCCCTCCCTCTCTCTCTCTCTCTCTCCCCCTCTTCGCTATCCTCTTCCTTCCTCTCTGTATCCCTCTCCCTATCTCCCTCCTCCTTCCCTCGCTCTCTCTCTCTCTCTCTCACTGTCTCTCTCTCTCTCTCACTCTCTCTCTCTCTCTCCCTCTCCCTCCCCTCTCCCCCTCTCTCCATCTCCCCTTCATCCCTCCCTCTCTCTCCTTACCACCCCTCCCTCTCTCTCCCTCACAATCCTTTCTCTCTATATACTATCTCCCTCTGTTCTGCCTCCTCTCCCTCCCTCCCTCTCCTCATTCCTCTCTCCCTTCTCTCCCTCCCTCCTCTCCCCTTCCTCTCCCTCCCTCTCCTTCTCTCTCCCCTTCTCCCCCTCTCCTTGTCCTCCCTCCCTCTCCTCCCTCCCTCCCTCTCTCCTCCCCTCTCCTCCCTCCCTCTCCCCTCTCTCCTCCCTCCATCCTCTCCCTCTCCTCCTCTCTCCCCCCCTCTCTCTCTCTCTCTCCCTTCTCTCCCCCCACCCCCCTCTCTCTCTCTCTCTCTCCCTCTCTCTCTTCCTCTTCTTCCTTGTTCCCTCCCTCTCCTCCCTCCTCTCTCCCTCCCATCATCTCTCTCCCTCTCTCTCTCTCTCTCCCCCTCTCTCCCCATCTCTCCCTTTGACCCTACTCCTCCTCTCTCTCCCTCTACCCCTCCTCCATATCTTTCCCCTCTCCTCCATCCCTCTCCCTCTCCCTATCTATCTCCCCCTCTCTCCCTCTCTCTCCCCCCCTCTCTCTCTCCTTCCTCTCTCCTCCTCTCTCCCTCCCTCCATCTCTCTCCTCTCCCGGCGTCTCTCCCCCCCCCCCTCTCTCTCTCTCTCTCCCTCTCCTCTCACTCCCTCCCTCCATCTCTCCTCCATCCATATCTCTCCCTCTCCCTCTCTCTCTCTCGCTCTTTCTCTCTCTCCCCCGCTCTCCTAGTCTCCCCCTCTCCCCCCTCTCTCCCCCCTCTATCCCTCCCTGCATATCTCTTCCTCTCCTCTCCCTCCCTCCCCGCTCTCTTCCTCTCTCCTCCTCCCCTCTCCCATCTCCCTATCTATCTCACTCTCTCCCCTCTCTCTCTCGCTCTCTCCCTCTCTCTCTCACTCCCTCTCTCTTGCCTCCCCTCGCCCCCCCCCTTCTCTCTCTCTCCCTATCCTCTCCCTCTTAGTCTCTCACGGTCTCCTCCTTCCCCTCTCTCTCCCTCGATCTCTCCTCCCGCCTCCTCCTGTCTCTCCCTCGATCTCTCCCCTCGGTCCCCCCTCTCCCTCCCCCTCTCTCTCCCTCCCTCTCTCTCTCTAGACACTCTCTCTCTCTCTCTCTCTCTCTCTCTCTCTCTCTCTCTCACTAGACACTCATTCTCTTTCACTATCTCCCACTCACTCTCAAGCTCACTCTCTCTCTCTCGAACGTCATTTTAAAAATTTATATTGAAAAAGATAAAGAGAGAATCAATCTGCTCTAAAAAACCACTATGCTTATAAAAAAACCCACTTTATTATGTTGTAACATGTATTGTAAAGATGAGTAGACTCTAGAAATCTTGACCTTAATATTTAGAAAAGTAATAACAATATCGTGTTTGTGACTAGCTTCTAAAGATTTCTATGAACTTAAAGAACAAGCCATCAAACAAAAATTGAAGGCATTTATGTGAAACAAATGGCAATATTCACATTTTAAACATAATATACTATAATTTAACCTTTAATAAAAGAAACTAGATGTTGTTTTTCTCGGAGTAGTAATAAACGTTTCAAGAAAAGTTTCACGATTAAGTTTTTTAGCAAAAACATGCAGTTTAAATTTTTCACATATTTAATTAAAAAACGTTGTCTTGAGACTTCAGTTTTAATTAGTTTTTCAAGGAAAAGAAAATTATGAACAAAATTAATATATAATTAGTTCCGACGAAAGGAAAATTATCAATCAAATTAATATATAATCAATACTCAAAAATAAATATACAAACTTTAAGTTTAAAAGAAAGATTGCAAAACATTTAAAAACAACTTAACTTAATTAATACTGAGCTGGCTTCCAGGACCGTAAATACCAGCAGCTGCAAATTAATAATAGGGCATTTTCCATCTGCTGCATCTTTGGGCATCTACCTTTTCCACAAATCAAATAATATTGTATGAATTCAATAAACATTATATATAGCCATTTGAGTATAAAGGTGGATTTAAAAAAAAAGAAACTAGACTTTGTTTTTCTGGCCGTAGAAATAAATAGAAGAAAAAAAAACCGTACTTGAGCTTTCTAAGCGATGGCAGGCAGTTTACGTTTTCACACATTTGAAAAACAAAATAAAATAAAATCCAAGATGCACGCTCAAGTTTTTGAATGTAAAGAAACAATGTCTACCTCCAATGTAAACTTGGTTTTGAGGAAATAAATTGTGAATTCAAAAACAATTTTGCGCATTCTTTGAAAAACTAGGGCTTAACAAAACTATAAAGAGACATTTAAAAAACACCCTAATTAATAATAACCTTGGCTTTTAGAACCAGAAGTACCAGAAAATGCAAAATCATGAAAAAAGCACTCAAGAAATCAGATCTGCAGAACCCTACGCATTAAATATCGATCAAACAGTTCCTTAAATCGAACTAGTACATCTACAGATCCAAAGCATTGTTCGAATTAATGAAATTAAAAAACGAAAAGATAAAACAAAATAAAATAAACAGGTTACCCCATCATTTCAAAGAACTTAAAAGTCTGCCAATACCATGCATGCCATCTCCTCTCTTAAAGAATTTGTGTTAAATATCTATCAGTGCATTTGCCATCTCCTCTCTGTGGTATACACACACTATACACATAGCCCAACACATACACCGAGACAACCCAGCACATACATCGAGACAGCACAAGAACATGTGCGAGAGAAGAATCCTCTGATTTCTAAATACCAGAGAGAGAAGCGAAAACGTACCAGAGAGAAGCGAAGAACGTACCAGAGAGAATATTATGATCCCATAGATCAAACACCTGATCACAAACATCATGCCTGCATTTCACATAATTGAAAGCTCAAGAAAACCTCGGGACAGGTTCGATCCTTTTATCTTGGGGTGGAACTAGTGGATAAAAAGCACGCTTTTGACTTTCAGTTTGTTTCTCCACTAAAACGGTGACACGTGTCCAACGTTCAGCTTAAAAATTAGACGTTGTTCCATAAAGCTTTCAGTTGTTTTCTCACTAAAACGGTGACACATGTCACGTTGAGCTTAAAAATTAGACGTTGCTCCACTAAATTTCAATTGGACCATTTTTGCTAAATGGTGGTGGTTGCCCTCATATTATTCCTCTTGTCCGACGGTTCACCCAATTTCTAATCCGTTATTCAAAATTCGGGTCAAATTTATTTGAATGAACATACAAAAACGCTTCCGTCTAGTTAAGTTATTAAACTCATGATTTTTATTAAAGTTAATGCACATGCGTATCCGTTTCAATTACAATTGAGATATGTTTTGAGAAAGAGATAACTACGTTGGTGAATTAATATATGTAAATATATTTCTTTTAAAATCATTATGGTGGATTAAGTGAAAATCTAATTTTTAAATAAATTATATTAAAAAAAAGTGTGATATATCTTTAATTATACTAATTTTGTATTTTTGTCTAAATAAATTATATTTAAAAAAGTGATATCTTTAATTACACTAATTTAATGTTATATTTTTAATATAGTTTTATGTCATGTATTAATTTTATGATAATTCTCTCATAACAACAACTTGTTAATTGGTGTATAGTTAAATTTTATTTTCAAATATTTAAAGCGTGAATAAGTTAAATTTCTGTGAAATTGTACTTTCTAGTAAGAAAGCAACAAAGTTTTAACAAATTCAAAATAGTAAACAAAAAGATGTTAAAAAGGGAAGAGGAATTGAAGACTTTCTCAACAAATCCAAAATAGTAAAACAAAGATGTTAAAGAGGGAATAGGAGTTGAAGACTTTCTCAACAAATCCAAAATAGTAAAACAAAGATGTTAAAAAAGAGATGATTTGAGGAACACACCATGGTGAGGGAGGCTTGAAAAATTAATTTGAAAAAACATTAATTTTAATTATACAATAAACGAGAAGCGCAACTATATGCAAGTTATAATGTTAATGATTACTTTTTTTTGTAAGTTCGGTGTGTCCATGCCATTTTCTATTTATATTTTAAGGCAGTTACAAAATATAAAGTCATTCTACAACCTCAACACCGCGGAGAAACGATTTATTGGCCTTCTAAAAACATGGTTTTGCATCCCAAAATTGGAATTGTCTCTTACGTACATGCCTAGCTTGTACTACACAAGTTTCTACTTTAATATTTACAAACACTGTGATAATAGGTTCAAAATTAACAAACTACCATGAAAACAAACATCTTTTAAACCTGCGGTGATGAAGACGAGGGGGGTCTTTGATATTAGACCACGGCATTTACTGCTTAGTTCCAATTCTTTGAGGATATTTTGAAGAGTTTTCTCCATACGCCCCACTTTTCATCTGCTTTGCGACCTATACGCGGTTTGATATTGGGTGATCTTTAGGTGTTCTTCTGGTATCCTGAATCTCCAAGAGAAGAAATTTGTGGATACGTTGGTCCAGTGCAATTCTTCTTTCTTAACTTGGTGCAGGTTGTTGTTACGGATTGCTTTTGCTAGCGAGGCATTTGAAAATCTAATGGTATGGGTATGCAGTTTAAACAAAGTGGCTTTGCCTCTTGTATGTACCCTGGATACGTTATAAAATCCATTATTTATAACCCGATGTAAGTTTCCTCTTAGTTCTGATATGAATTTCACTGTTCCCGACCTCGAATTTCATTCTGAATGTCGAGGGAATTGCTCATGACATATTTGACTAATTCTTCCGAGTGGTCGGGAATGCGTGTCCGCCCCCTTTTCTTTAGTGCGGATACGGTAGGCGGAATTGTTCCCCTTGTTCGTGCCTTATAATCGGCACTTTCCCATTCTTCGGGGAATAGGGTCTTGACTAAGCGGCATGCGGAAGCGAAATAGGACGGGCAAGGGTTTTAATACGAACGCCCGCACGGTGCCTTCCACCTTCGTCGAGAGCCCGAAGGGCCGGACACAACACCGTTTAATAACGGTGGTATGGTCGTGAGGGTTGCTCATGCGGGGGAAGAAAGGAGCTGTCTGTTGAAGGTGGCAAGTACGGATTTGTAACGACGAGGCTATGCTACCTAGGGAACTTAAGCACCAGCACTGTATATCGATATTTTGACGACCTATTCGAACACGGCTACCCCCATAATTACATGAGTAATGAGGATTTTCTCCTTTCCTTCGCCAGAGTTTGTTTCGAGGACATGGGGTGCCATGGTCGCGAGAGGGAGGGTGACCGTCCCTTTACGCTTCCGACGCCAGCTAACGACGGCGAGGGCATAAGCAATGAAAGAGTTAAACTATCCGCTGTCGATGTGAGAGGGCCTCAGCACACAGAAAGAAGCGAACTTGAAAATAACACGGATCACGGAAGCATGGAAGTGCATTAGGTTCGAGGTTCAAGATAATTAACGAACACCAAAAACAACAGATTTCCTAACCTATATTTTACTTGCTAACCATTTTCACATTTACCACAATCGAAGCTTTAAGGTTATTATCGGAACATGCCGAGAACCCGGTTCTCGCCGGGTCGGGGTTGCAGGTATGTGCCTTCGCGCCTCCAAAAATTTACCGTGCCGAGATAGTGCATGCATGAATGAAGAGCGAGTTGAATAAGCACAATGTCCTCTTGCTTTACGGTTGTACGACAGCCACCACGGCCATCATTCACCATCAAACCATCGCCGTGATCGCACCATCTCATTTGTTGCGGCAAGACATTTAAATGATCTTAAGTGGTGATTACGGTATTGCCACGTTCTTCTTGTTATCATTATTGCGGTGTTCACGGGTCGCGAAGGATGGGTCTTTTTCCACACTATCCGTGGAGGTGATTGGAGCTCTCTTTGTCCATATAAGGTCGTTTGGGCGTCCTCCATCTCTCTCCCAAACATTATCACATCCCCAATTTTATGAATAGTACTGTTGCTAAATTTCCTTTCCTTCTTATGTAGTGAGAAATTAGGTATTGTATACGTTTTACCAATTGACTCAATTCCTCTATAATAGCGTCTGTTCTCCAACTGCGAGATTTTTTCCCATCGCGTTTCCTGTTGAAGTTTTTGGAGGATCCTGTTACCATGGGCAGGTCCTTCAACAATAATCGTTGATAATGTTCGCAGTTGCTATCTCTGTCAGGCGCACTTCACCATCGTGGTTGCATAATTGTTGGTTGGTAGCCTAGATACGAAACATAAAATCTACGATTTGTCCTCGACAGGCTCGAATATCCCCTCCCCAGTCACCAGCAGCAGTTCCTGCGGGCAGCATCATAGTTTAGTTTCAAAAATACGAGTTGAGGGTCTCCATTGTTCTTCTATTGATTGTCTAGGCGGTCTAGAATTTAGAAGCCCTTAAGCAACATACGAGAGTTTAGGTTTAGTTGTTCCAATATGATGACGATTCCTCTGCTTTTCCAGTCTAATAGTCCATTTTGGTTGGAATGGTCTCACAGTATTTTCTTTGGAGCGCTGCCATATTGTTTCCAAAGGTTGCTCAGTTTTGGAATGCCTCCCAGTTTCTTTCCTTCCATATATTCCACATTAAAAATTCTAATGCAAAGGACCACGCTGTTGTTTTAGGACTTGACGGTTAAATTTTCCTTTTCCCCATCTTTCTGTGATATCTTCATCACTGTTTCATTGTTATTGTTCATCTGCCTAAATAGGTAGAGACAGGCCTCCCCTGGGTACGTACTTTTGTCTGATGACCACGACAAATGATCTATAGTTTCTTCATCTTTCTACACAAAGAAACGCCATGATATGGTCCAAACATACCTCTTTTCTGAGATTTTCTGAGTTAATATTCTAAATTATAGCCATTAAAATAAGTGATCTTTGACAATGCTTCATTTCCCAAATCACTCTTCAGTTGATGTTACCATTCCAGGCGCCTTGTTGAGTATGGATACGATATCCCTGTGATTGTGGCTCTTGTTTGATGCCCCCATCTCGGAATGTCACGAACTGTTGCCAGTGCAGGATTTACGTTGTTTAGCTCCGTGCCACGGTAGGTAGGTCTTTGAATCTTGGTTAAACGGTGATAGGGCGGGCTGTTATGGCACTCATCACAGGATCAATTCCCTTCCCTGATCGGGGTGATGTATCTAGACATGTTATGAAAAGTGGAGTAAAAAAGTGAAAAAAAAAGAAAAATGAAAGGCACTACCAAACTTACAAAAATAATATTAATGATTACTAATACGATGCAGTCATATATATTAAATGGTTGGTAAACGTAAATAATGATTCATCCATTATACTCATCAAAACATTTATCTTTGCTAAATGGAAAAAAGGTTATTAAAATTAGCTAAAATATAACTTTATTTTCAATTATTATTACCATCAATTAAAAATTAACATAAAATATCTACATTTAAAAAAAAATCTAACAAAATTTGAGAGTGTATATCACATAGAAATTTTAGAACCTACATTGAATACCTTAGATAAATGGAAAAATAAATGTTAAAGAAATATGAAAATAAAAATTACACATTTTATAAAATAAAATTCATAAAATTAGACATTGAAAATCACAAATACGATCAACACTCAAAATAAAAACAACCAACTAATAAATAAAAGAAAAATAACTAAACACCATCATAAAAACAATATAAGATAATAAAATAATAAATAAAGACTAAGTAAAAAAAATAAAAATAAATAAATATAGAAATAAAAATAAATAAATAAATGGACGTATAAGTAAAAATAATACTAAATAAAAAGGAAGAAAATACCAAATATAGACTAAAACTTGGTCAACATTAGAAGTGTTATTTAAAATATATAATTATAAATTAACAAAATAAATTAAGAAACCTAAAAAACATCAAACCTACTACATGACTCTAATAATAATATATATATATATATATATATATATATATAAAGCGTAAACCCAACGAAAATAAAAAAAAATATCAGAGAAAAGAGAAAGGAAAAAGGAACCCTACTCAGAGTAGAGAGATGTGATCCAACAATGAAAACGAACAAGGCCTTTTCTTAATCTCAACAGCTCTTCTAAATTTACGGTGATGGAAATGCTCAACCCTAACAACATTCTTAACCCTGAAGTTACTTCCACTTTATCATGGAGACTCTTAAGCTATAAATAAACTTCCACTTTGTTACAATACCAGGGCTTATGATTATCACTTACCCAAAAACCATAACAAATTATATGCTCAAAAATATTATACATATATTTTATGTTAATTTCATTATATGACCATCATTCTTTAATTAAATTTAAAAGAAAAAATACATTAAATCATAAACCTTTGTCTTGATCACTATTAAATATTTTCTACTTATTAATTGTCGATGATTTCTTGAGAGGTGCTCTAACATTTAACATTTATATGTGCACTAAATTATTAAAAAAAGTAATAAATAAAATTAAAATTAATAAATAAAATGTTAAAAGTAATATAAAACCTCTGAACATTTAAATGTTTGCTCAATATATAATAAAAAGTTAAAGTTAAAGTCAATTTGTTATATGTAAAATATGTTATTAACTTGTCAATAGGTTTTGTTACCATGCCATCGGCCAATACAGTGTCACTTCTTTCACAAAGGAAATATTTTATAGCAATATGACGTGATTCTTAATCATGGAAATTAGCCCCAATTTATGGTGCATGTAAATAGGATTTGTTATAATATCATGGGTCAATACCATGGTCTATCAATACCACATGGCCAATAACCATAACTTATTTCACAATCAAGATATTTTAAAATATTTTATTTTAATTTAATTTTATAACATTTTCTTAATTAATTCAAAATGGGGTGAGCCCAAAGGAAAAAATAAAAATTGAGGCATGTTACAGCATGCATGGGAACAACATTTGATATGTTAGATTGCACTCTATGTACTAAAAGTAATAGTTCAAGGATTAGCTATTTTGATTAAATTATGTAAATTGCATTAACGGCTATCATAACTAAGTATCAGTTTATTTTAAATGTCTGTTGGGGACAAGTAGCTATTGTCTTGCAGTGCTTATGTGACATAAACATTAGTTAATGTGATGACTTATAACCAGCACATATGAAGTATGTGTTGTTAACGGGAGAATGTCAAGGTACTTCACTTGCATGTCATGAATATAAATGAGTAGATGGAGAAACTACTATAGTGTAGATATGTGAAATGATTTATTATACTTTATGAATCTTGACAATCAAGGTATGTTGAAGGTAACATTAGCAGGGTATGATGGTGATATGTATAAAGGAAATATTATGCTTAACTTGGTGGCAAGTAAATGATTATGGTTCATGCAGATGAGTATGAATGACCAGATGATCCAGTGTATGATGGACCATTGTAGCTACATCCATTCCATCAAGATATGAAGATATGAAGACCAGAGGGTAAATGGTATCATATTTATTGTAATGGATTTAAGCTAGATATTTGTATATTTCCTTGTAATATTTATAAACAATGGTTAAGGGATGGTCTCCCTTATAAGCCATTGAGTGAGGGATGATCACCCTCACAAGAGTTTAATAATAAAATTAAAAGCTTGCTGGTTTTCACCCTACGGGGTTTCTAGGGTATATTGGTGTTCAATGATGTGATTGATTATTGTGTCAAGTTGATGATGTTGATTCCTTTCTTGTTATGATGTTCATAATGGCAAGTATATGATGACTATATGAGTAATGAAATGAATGGAAGGTTACATCATACAGTATTATGTTAATTTACTTTAATGGAGGTTGTTAATGGTTAAGGAGCTTACTATTCTTAATCTAAAGTTACACTATGAAATGGTAAACATTCTATGTAATGATGAGTAAGGAATATTTAATAGTGAATGGATAGTTACCCATGAGTAACTTGTATACAAAATTTTTAACTCCTTACTTCCATGTGAATTTATTAGTGTATATTACAAGTGGTATCAGAGCTAAAGGTTGCAGCACTGGCGCCTGTGGGATTTGTTAAGCAAAAATAAATTAAGAGATCTTAGATAAAATGACGTATGTGAAGAGAGGCATCACATCCCTAATCCATGTTGATTAAAGAGTTTCAAGAGATAAGTATTATTATTTTTCTTTTCTTGAAACAATAGTTATTTCATTTATGGAAATTAAAATGGGTACAAAGTAAATAGCAATGGAGTTAGAGTTTCTTTAAAAAGGATATATCTTTTCCATGTATGTAAAGACAAACTTACAATGTAATTTCTTGAAAGGATTTCTATTATGTTAATGTTTTAGAAATATATTAGTCCTAGAGATATACCATGGTAAAAGACCAAACTACTATGCTAGTTTTGCTGAGAAGAACCCATGTGAGTTCTTGCAAAGATTACTAGTATGTATCTTGAAAGGTGTGAGCAGTAGTAAAACATAAATAAGTAAACTTGCTTGCCTTTATATATATCTTATTTAAGAAAATATGGGAAGCTTGTTTTCTTTTAAAAGGGATTTCATACTAGTGTGTTAAATGATAAGGAATCCAGGTTCTTTTCTTGAAAATAAATATAGGCTAAAGAGAATAACCTCATGAATATGCTACATTGCTAGATGAATTACACATACAAAACCCATGAAGAATCTATTTTGAAAGCTTAGATAATACTCCATACACAAGCCTCGGGTTAGGGTTCCCTATCGAATTATGTTTTCCATCATGTCTCCCAGGCCAACGCAATATAAAGCATTAATGGATGAGGCTTAGTTGTGATACTCATCCATTAAGGTTGTAGATTGCTTTCAATGTAGAGGGGAAGGTGGTGGACAGACAAGGATTCGACATATATAGAATACTTGGGACATCGATTTATATATTATTCCTTAGAGAGGCATTCATTCCCATGCACTTCTATGTAGTTGGTTGTCCTTGTTTCATTTGTAGAGTAGTGAAGGTTGGGGAGATTGGCACACTCAAGACATATATTTTTCTTCTCTAATAATTATGGTCTATGAATGAGGATACCCTATGAGAGGAGACAAATGAAAATTTCATCATCCTCCCCGTTCATGACATTTCCAAGAGGAAAAATATTTTGATGAAGATTTAATACATCATATTTGATAATTGGTCGCAGGTACTTGTAATTCTGAAGTGAAATAAGTACTTTGACCTCAAAACGAACTCTAGGCCAAAAACATGCTAAAACATGAAAAAACACCCCAAAAAAAAAAAAAGTGTGTCTTCCGAACGCATTTGTTTTGATCAATTCAACATTTTCTAAAATTACGCTAAAAACAAAATTGTTTGTTGAAAAAAGGATTTGAAAAAACACCCCAAAAAAAGTGTATGTTCCGAACGCACTTCATTTTTTTAAGGTCAGAATTTCAACATTTTGTAAAATTATGGTAAAAAACAAAATTGTTTGAAAAAAAAGATTGAAAAAACACCCTCAAAACAAAACCGAGTTGATGCGGAATAACAAAAAAAAATTTGTGTCATACTTTTGGCATTTTAAAAATAGAAGTAACATTTTTTAATTTTTAAAAATTCAAACATTAAAAAAAAACCTAAAATTTAAGAAAAAAAATAAATTTAAAAAATAAAAACATTTTAAAAGGTTAAAATTTAAAAATATATGAAGATAAAAAAATAAAAATAAAAACAAAGTAAAAAATTTTAATTCAATCATTAAAAAACCTAAAATTTAAGAGAATTTTTTTTAAATAAATAAAAATTAAAGATTAAAATTTAAAAAAATATAGAAATTAAAAATAAAAATAAAAACAAAATAAAAATATTAAATTAAAAAAAAAAAAGTTAAGAAAAGAAGGAAAATATAAAAAATAAAATATAGAAATTAAATTTAAAAAAAGAAAAAGAAAATGCTTATTAAATTTTAAAAAAGAAAAAAAAAATTTAAAACAAATAATTAAATTTAAGGAAATATATTAAATTTTAATAAATTTAAAAATTCAAATTTTAAAAAAAACAACTATTCAACTTAAAAGAAAAAAAAAAGAAAAATTAATTAAAAAAATAAAAATAAAAATAAAATACAATGAAAATATTGATTTAAAACAATATATATTAAAGAAACAAGTAAACTATAAAAAATAATTAAATTTAAATTATAAAAAATAAAATATATATGTGAACTTAAATTAAAATAGGTATAAACATCAAATTTTATTAAATTAAAAGAAAAAGGTTAATATTAAAATAACAAATTAAGTTTAAAAAAACAAAAATATTAAATTTTAATAAATAAATGAATAAACAAATAAATTTTGAAACAAAAAAATAAATTTTAAATATAAAAGAAAAAAAAATATTGTTAAGCAAAAAACATTAAAAAATTTTAAAAATCAATTAAAAAATGGAAAAGAAATTATGAAAAAAAAGAAAAAAAAATATTAAATAAAAAAAAAAATTCATTTGAAAAAATTAAGTTTCATTGAAAAAAAAAAACTAATTTTTAAAATACACAATTTAATTGAAAAAAAAATATATAATTTTTTTTTGTAATTCTAACAAAAAAAAAAAACGGAGTAAAACATTAAAAAAATATTAAATAGAAATAAATTAAAACAATATATATAAATTTATTGAATTTTATAAAATAATATTAAAAAACTAACCAAAAAAATTAAAAAAAAAAAGAAAAATTATGAAATTAAAAAAAAAAAAAAAAAGCAATTAAATAAAAAAAGTGGGCCAAATTTAATAAAAATTATTAAAAAAATAATAATAATAATAAATTAAAAAAAAATAATAAACTTAAAAAAAAATTAAAACAAAACCAATTTTATTTTAAATAATTAAAAAAAAATTAATATTTTGAAATTAAAAATAAAAATAAAAAAAATCAATTAAAAAAAAAACAAAATAAAAAAAAATCGATTAAAAAAAAAAACAAATAAAAAATAAAATCAATTAAAAAATAAATATAATAAAAAAATAAAGTAATGGTGGTGGTAGGGGGAAGTAACGATATGGCCATCACCATGGCAATGAGCGACGCGATTTTTTATTTTATTTTATTTTAATTTTTAATTGATTTTTTATTTTATTTTATTTATTTTTAATTGATTTTTTTATTTATTTTTTAATTGATTTTTTATTTTTAAATTTTTTATTTTTTAATTTAATTTGTAATTGATTTTTTAATTTTATTTATTTTTTAATTGATTTTTTGTTGTTTTTTTTTAATTGATTTTTTTATTTTTATTTTTTTTTAATTTCAAAAAATAATTTTTTTTTTTCAAAAGTATTTATTTTTTTAAATTTAATATTTTTATTTAAATAAGTTTTTTTTTTAAATTTTTAATATATATATACATTTATTTTTATTTGATTTATTTTTTATTTTTATTTTTAATATTGTTATTTTAATTTGATTTTTTTTTTAAATTTGAATTTAAAAAATTTAAAATTATTTTTTTAATTCAATTTTTATTTTAAATTCAATTTGTTTAATTTTTTTTAATATTTAATATTATAGAATAATTATTTTTAAATTTAAAATTTAAAATTTATTTATTAAAATTTTTAAATTTTAATTTAATTTAATTGTTTTCTTAATTTTTGTTTATTTAGTTTTTCATTTTTAAAATCTATAAATGGTTTCATTTCAAAAAAAAAAAAACACTAAATTTATGTATATTTGTTTTTTAATTATTTATGTAGTAGTTTTTTTCATTTTTTTTCTTGTTTTTTTAATGATAGCTTCTTTTTTTTTTTTTTAATTTTTTAATTTTCTTTATCTTTTTCAATTTTTAATTGTTTTTTTAATTTGTTTCTTTTGTAAATTTTAAAATTTGTATTTTTATTATTATTATTATTTTTAATTTAAATTTTAAATTTAATTTTTTTTTTTTTATAATTTTTTTTCTAAATTTTGATTTTGTAATTTTAATTATTTTAATTTTTTTTTAAATATATATATATATATATTTTTAATATATTATTTTTTTAATAAGTTAGAAAAAAATGTTTTTGATTTTTTTTTTTAATTTTTGGTCGATTTTTGTTTTCTTTAAATTATGTGTTTTTTTCTTCAAATTTTGTCATTTCCTTTGATATAATTTTAAAATATTTTTCATTTTTTAATTTATTTTTTATTTCAGAATTTTTATTTTTATGAGCTATTTTTGTTTTTTTACATTTTATTGGTTTTTTTATTGTTTTTATATATTTTTTTTTATCTGGTTGTGTTTTATTACCAACATGAAAATCACCACTCTAAGGTTGATAGAGAAAACATCAATACGTTTCAAAATTAGCATGAAAATCCTTTTGCTCTAAAAAAAAATGTTGATGCGACATCGATACGTTTCAAAATTAGCATGAAAATCAACACTCTAAAAAGTTGATGCGACATCGATACATTTCAAAATTAGCATGAAAATCTTTAACAAAAAAAAATGTTGATGCGCATCGATACATTTCAAAAATTAACGCAAAATGCTAACATTTTAAAACAAATATTCATACTTCATAAATAAAAATTTTATAGTGTCAAAAATGTACCCAAAAAAAAATGGTGATTCTTCGCATCACCACTTTTCAAATACGAATTATTTTTTGTACTACCAAAAAAAAGTAGGTAACATTGCGGTTACCTATTTCATCGATAACGTGTGTATGTAAGAAAGTGCAGAGAATAGGAACATGGTCCCTTTAGTTAGGAACTTCTGTTAGAGGAAACTTTAGCTTAAGTGATTTTTTCATGTAATTTTCATGTCATAATGTGTAAAAAAACAAAATAATTTAAATTTAAAAAATAAGTACAAGTAAATATTTTTGGAGAAATGAAAAAAACTATTTTTTTTAATTGTATTTTTTGTATCTCCTTGTATGTTTTTACTCAAATTTCAAGTACGAGCACTCATTCGATGTGAGAATTAAATTAAATAAATAGGTACCATTGTACATACTTTTGAGAAGACCCACATTCCTTAAAAAATTAAGATACATTAAAAAACACTTACATTTTAGCGTGTCTTCCTTTTATCAATATGGGTCTTCTCAAAAGTGTACGACGTGTATGCGTTGGATGAAAATTTAATTATGCATCGAATAGATATGTACACTTCGAAATTTGAGTAAACCTATAATGTGAGTAAACAAAATACTGTTAAAAATTTATTTTTCTTCTTTTCCCTTCAAAATTCATTACTCTTATTTTATTATTCTAACTTTGTTTTATTATTTTTCTTGATTCCTTTGTTAGGTTGAAATTTCTTCTAATATGTTTTCCCCTTAAATATGTAAGGAAGGAGACTTGTGTGTTGTGGAAAAGAAAAAAATTGGGCATAAATATCCATCTAGTCCATATTCAATCTACTCTAAGGGCAACATTAGGGGCTCTAGGAATTTTATTTCATCCTCCACCACATCTCTGGCTTGCCTCCAGCACGAGGAAAATTTGGATAATGGATACTTGATTGATCAATGTACGAAGCTTCCCATTCAAGAAAATATGTGTCTTAGAAAAGAGAAAAGAAGCAAAAAACCCCTATTTTCTGTCCATGTAGAAGTAGCATACTTACGCAACAAGAAAAGTTAGTCCTAAACAATTCGAGAGGCAAAAACCTCCTAGAGTGTGAAACTAAGCACCAACAAAGGTGGTGTGTTTGTTTGTTATAGACTGGCTATATGGTTAACATAAGGCTATGATGAACCCTTCGAAATGTTCTTTCTTAATATGCCACCATTGCTGTCAATATCTACGAAAGGATTGCAGAGCCTCCCAGCTTTACTATTTTTCTTGTGTTATTATATATTAAAAACTAAATCATCTCGGACATAATCCACTCATGTTTATCCACATGCATATCTTGTATGTAATTTAAATAATCAAATGAATTTGCAATTGTATTTAGATTTGAAGTCATGACCTCTTACAAAAAAATAATGCTCTTCATCATTAAGTCTCCTCGAGTTGTATAATAATATATTTATTTAACAAATTATATGGAATAAATTAACATAAATATTATATATTGAACTAGAAAAATTAATAAAAAATATATTTAATTAATTTTTTATTTTAAAATATAAATATAAATAACAAAATTGAATTAATAATTCCATAACATCCCAATTGTAGCCAAGTCGAGCACCAACTCATTTTGAAACATCGATATTACTCTGACGCGAGCCATTGAGTTTCGAACTCAAAACACCATCACTCTGATACCACGGTTGAATCCAGGTTTCGGGTGTTGGCTGGGCACAGTCTCACTACAATTTCAGAAGTTGGGATCCTGAGCGTTGGTCCGTAACAAAACACGGGGGTGTTGAACCCAATGTCACGACACTAAGTTGGTTCTAGTTGAAAACAATGACACATTTTTATATTGACATTATTATTTGTGTGTTTGAGATAAACCTCACACTTTTAAATTTACATTTGTATATCACCCCTTTTTTAATTTGTTTTTGCTTTCCTTGAATAGTTTTTGTATGTCTTACCTCGGATGCTTTGACTGGTTTGTGTGTTTATGTGTTTGGATTTGAATGGTAAAGTGTGTGAATGCTACAATTTTTGTGTTATGTTTCTATATGTGTGTGTAGTTATCTATTAGTAATTATTTGGTCATGAAGAAGGGAGGCAATCTCTTAATTAGTTTACAAGAGGATTGATAATGCAAAATTTATTTCATTAATTTTAGATATCACAACTTTTGACAATCAATAATCCTTAATAATGTCCCACTCAGTATTACTAAATATATATTGAAGAGATTAGTTTGAATAATTGCATCCATATTACTCTTGAAATCATTTGTTTCATTTCTAATGTTTGAAATAATTTATTTCCTTGAAAAATTTTAGCGATTTCTTTTTAACTATGCGCTTACCTTGCAAAAGTCAAGAAATAATGTAATTTTGAAACTTTTTTTAATGAATAGTCGATTTACAAAAATATTTTTACATTTTTGTAAGTTTTCATCTTCTGTCGATGATATGAAAAGGACGGTTGAGATCATAAACCATTCAATTCTTGAACTCAAACTATTGTAGTACACACACCTCATATCTCGTCTCTCTTGCTCTCCAATATTAACGAGTTTGAATTAGTACAACACAAAAATCCAATGCACATTGTCGGTCATTTTCTTACCATTTTAAAATCAATTCACATTGTTAATCTAATCACTTTAAATCAATGTACCATCATAACACGATGGATACATCATGTCTAAAATCATTATATACACTAAAATCAATGCATCTAATGCATACGATTAAAAAATATTAGAAAACATCTACTGTGAAAAATCAATCAAACTAATGCAAAAGCAATCAAACAAGATTAGAAATCAGCATACAATAAAATCAATGCATCCTAGAGAAATACGATGAAATAAGATTAGATTCATCATCTACACTAAAATCAATGCATATGGTGGAAGAAATCAACCTGTTAGAAACCAACATCTACACTAAAATCAATGCATCTAATGTAAGAAATCAAATAGGATTATAAATTGGCATCTACACTAAATAAATGAATATAATGCAATCAATAAAATACAGGATTAGAAATCATCATATACTAAAAATAAATACGTCTATTTCAATAAATAAATTATAATTACGATCATCATCTGCTACGAAATCAATGCATATAGTGCAAGAAATTAAATAAATTAGAAATCCTCTCTCTCGAAGTATTTTTCAACCATTTATAGAACTGTCTCTCTCTCTCTCTCTCTCTCTCACTCCCTCCCTCTCCCTCTCTCCCTCCCTCTCCCTCCCTCACCCTCTCTCTCTCTTTGTCCCTCTCTCTCTTGTCCCTCCTCATCTACTTCCTCTCCATATCTCTCCCTCACTCCCCCTCCCTATCTCTCTCTCTCCCTCTCCCTCTCGCCCTCTCTCTCTCTCTCTTTCCCTCTCGCTGTCCCTCTCCATCTCACCTCTCCATATCTCTTGTCCCTTCCCTCCCTCCATCCCTCACTCTCTCTCCCTCCCTCTCCCTCACTCTCGTCCTCTCTCCCTCCTTCCCTCTCACATATCCCTCCCCTACCTCCCCCTCTCTCTCTCTCTCTCACCCAATCTCTCCCTCCCTTCCCGCCCTCTCTCTCTCTCTCTCTTCCTCTCGCTCTCTCTCTCTCTCTCTCTCTATATATATATATATATATATATCTCCCTCTCCCTCCGATCTCTCTCTATCTCCCTCTCCCTCTCTCTCCCTCCTTCCTTCCTCTCTCTCTCTCTCTCTCCCTCTCTCTCTCTCTCTCTCACTCTCCCCCTCTCTCCGCCCTCTCCCTGCGCACTCCCTCTCTCTCTCTCTCTCTCGCTCGCTCCCCTCTCTCTCTCTCCCCCTCTCTCTCTCTCTCTCCCTTCCTCTCCCATCCTCTCCCCCCTCTTGTCTCCCCGTCTCTCCCTCTCTCCCTCTATCTCTCTCTCTCCTCTCCCTCTCCATCTAAATCTCCCTCCTCTCCTTCCTCCTCTCCCTCAGTCCTTACGCTCCCTCCATCTCTCTCCCTCTCCCTCTCCCTCTCCTCTCGGTCTCTCCTCCTCTCTCCCCCCTCTATCCCTGCCTCGATATCTCTCCCTTTCCATCTCCCTCCCTCTCCCTCTGCCTATATATATCCCCTGTCTCTACCTCTCTCTCCCCCACTCTCTCTCTCCCTCTATCCCTCTCTCCCTCCCTCCCTTTCCCTCACTCTCCCCCTCTCTCCCATTCTCCCTGTCCCTCTCCCTCCCTCTCTCCCCCCTCTCTCTATCTCTCTGTCTCCTTCCTTCCTCCCCCTCTCCCTCCCTCGCTCCCTCTCTCTCTCTCTATCTTCCACTTTCTCTTCATCTTTCCTCCTCTCTCCCCCGTCTCTCCCTCTATCCCTCTCTCTCTCTCTCTGCCTCTCCCTCTCCTCTTCATCTCACATGCTCTCCCTCCCTCCTCCATTCCTACCTCTCCCTCTCCTCTCGCTCTCGCTCCTCTCTCCTCTCTTCCCCCCTCTCTCCCTGTCTCCCCCCTCTATCCATGTCTCCACATCCCTCCCTCTCTATATGTCTCCCCCCCTCTCTTCCTCTCTCTCCCTCCTGCTCTCTCTCTCTTCCTCTGTCTTTCTCTCCCCCCTCCTCTCTCTCTCGCCTGTCTCCCTCTCTTCCTCCCTCTTCCCTCTCCGCTCTCCCCCTCATCTCTCTCTCCCCATCTCCCCCCCTCCCTCCCTCCCTCCCTCTGTCCCTCCGTCCCTCTCTCCATCTCCCTCTCCCTCCTTCTGTCTCTCTCGCCCCTCTCTTCCTCTCTCCTCTCTTCCCATCCCTCTCTCCTCCATATCTCTCCCTCTCCCTCGCCCTCCCTCTCCCTCTCGCTCTCTCTCTCCCTCCCCCCCCCCCTCTCTCTCCCTCCCCCCCCCTCTCTCTCTCCGTCACCCTATCTCCCTCTCTCTCTACATCCCTCCATCTCTCTCCCTCTCCCTCTTCTCCCATCTCTCTCTCCCCCCTATTTCTCTCTCTCTCTCTTTCTCTCCCTCTCCCTCTCCATATATCATGTCTTCTCCCTCCCTCCCCCTATATGTCCCTCAATCTCTCTCCCTCCCTCTCAACTCCCTACGCTCTCTCCTTTCTCCCTCTCTCTGTATCTCACTCTCCCTCTCTCTCCCCCATCGCCTCTCTCCCTCCCTCACTCTCTCCCTCTCCTACCCTCTCTCCTCTCCTCTCTCTCTCTCTATCTCTCTCGCCACCTTTCTCTCTCCCCCCCCCCCTCTCTCCCTCTCTCTCTCTCCTACCTCTCTCTTCCCCTCTCTCCCTCTCCCTCTCTCTCTTCTCCCTCTCCCTCTCCCTATTCCTCCCTATCACCCTCTCCCCCCGCCCCCTCTTCCTCCCCCCTCCTTGCCTCTCTCATTCCATCATCTCTCTCTCTCTCCCTCTCTCTCTATCTCACTCTCCCTCTCTCCCCTTCCCCCTTCCCCCCACTCTCTTCCCCCTCTCTCCCCAAACCTTCCTCTCCCCGTCTCCCCCCGCTCGTTCCCCCCTCCCTTCGGTTCCCCTCCCTCCCTCGCCTGCCCCCCTATCTCCCTCTCCCTCTCTCTCCCCTCGCTCTCCCTCCATCTCTGTCTCTCATTCTCTCTTTCTCTCTTTCTATCTCTCTCTCATCCTCCTCCTCCTCCCCCACCTCCCTCTCCCTGTCTCTCTCTTTCTCATCTGTCCCCCCTCCTCTCCCTCCCTCCCTCTCCTCTCTCTCACTCTCTCTCTCTCTCTCTCTCTTTCTCTATCCTCTTGCTCCCCTCCCTCCTCAATCACCACTCTAAAGCAATATACATGTAAAAACCACTTTAAAATATTTGTAACATATATTGTAGTGGTAGCCTCTAAAAACCTTGAACT
Source organism: Pinus albicaulis (assembly GCA_034641835.2). Classification (NCBI taxonomy): domain Eukaryota; kingdom Viridiplantae; phylum Streptophyta; class Pinopsida; order Pinales; family Pinaceae; genus Pinus; species Pinus albicaulis. The sequence continues at coordinate 1,226,151,113 of CM076580.1, forward strand.
TAATGTTCGGCAGAAAAAATGTAATAACAATATCAATGTGACTAGCTTCTAGCTTTGTATCGACTTAAAGAACAAGCAAGAAAACAAAATTGAATAGTGATATGAAATGAATAGCAATATTTACATTTAAACATATTATACTATAATGTTGCATAATAATTTTGGAGGCATTTTGCTATAAGAGTAGCCTTTAATAAAGAAAACTAGATGTTGTTTTTCTCATAGTAGTAATAAATGGCTAGAAATAAAAGTTGCACGATTAAAAATTTCTTAGCAAAAACACGCGGATTTTAAATTTTTCACACATTTAAATCAAAAAGTGATACGAGCTTTTAATTAGTTCCAAGGAAAGAAAAATTTTGAAAAAAAATTAATATATAATTAATTAAACGAAATAATTATCAATAAAATTAATATTTAATCAATACTTTAAAAATAAGTCTACACTTAAAAACACCTTAACTTAATTAATACTATGCAGCTTCGAGGGACCGTAAGCTGATAAATAAATAATGAGCATTTCATCTGCTGCATCTTCGAGCATCTCTGCAACACCTTAAGTAAATCAAATAATATTGTATGAATAATTTTTCTTGTAAACTACATCAAATTCAATAAACATTATATAGAGCCATTTGAGTGTAAAGGGTGGATTTAAAAAAAACTAGACTTTGTTTTTATCATGTAAAGTAAATGAGAAAAAGAAAAACTTCACAGTTAACTTTCTCAGCAGTAGCAGAGTGGTTACATTTTCACAAATTTAAAAAAAAATAAAAATAAAATAAAATCAAAGATTAGCAAATTTTGAATATAAAGAAACAAGATCAATCTCAATGTAAACATAGTTTGAGGAAATAAGTGTAGATTCCATGTTGTTGTTCTTTAAAAGAAAACAGGTTTAACAAACATGACAAGAGAGATATTTAAAAACACCCTAATCAATAATAACCTTGGCTTTTAGAACCAAATGCCAGAAGAAAATAGCCTTGGATTTTTAGAACAAATGCAATGAAAAATCAAGAAAAAAGCACTCAAGAAATCAGATCTTGCAAAACTACCCGTTAAATATCGATCAAGCAGATCCTTAAATCGAACTCAAACACCATCTACGGATCCGAAGCAGTATTTGAATGGTGAAAATAAAGATCAAAGATAAAATAAAATAAAATAAACGGGCTCTGAACCCCATCGAAACAAAGAACTTAAAAAATTTTCCAATGCCATGCATGCTACGTCTCCCCATACACAAGCACACATCGCACACATACACCGAGACAACACAAGAACATGTGCAGAGAAGAAATCCTCTGATCAAACAAATTTCTAAATATAGATATCGATAAATAGAGTCTAGAAAAAATGAAAAAAAGCGAAAACCTGCAACAGAGAAGCGAGAACTACCACAGAGAATAGCCGCAGTCCATCACACCATAAAACGAACCCTCCCACAGATCAAACACGTGATCGTATGGCATTCCACATAATTGGAAAGCTCAGGACAAGTTCGATCATTTTTATCTTTTCAGAATGCAAGTAGTGGATAAAAGCAGGCGTGCCTTTTAGTTTGTTTTCTCTCTCCCACTAAAAACAAATACGACACATGTCCCACGTTCAGCTTAAAAATTAGACGTTGTTCCACTAAAGCTTTCAGTTGTTTTCTCCTAAACAGTGACACATGTCCCGCACAAGCTTAAAAATTAAACGTTGTTCCACTAAATTTCAATTGGACCGTTCTGGTGGATAGTGGTGGTTTCCCTCGCATATTATTCTTTTGGCAGTAGCAGTTCTCCCAATTTTCTAATCAATCATTCACAAAATTCAAATTCAAAATTATTTGAATGAACATAGAAAAACGTTTCAATCTGGTTAGGTTATGAAACTCAAGCGTTTTTATTAAAGTTCATGCACATGCCTATCCATTTCAATTACAATTGAGATATGTTTGAGGAAAGGATAACTACGTTGGTGAATTAATATAAGTAAGTATATTTCTTTTAAAGTAAACTTATGATTGATTAAATTTAAGGTCTAATTTTCATTTAAATAATTATTTAAAAAAAGTGTGATATATCTTTAATATACTAATTTTATTAATTTTTTGTTTAAATAAATTATATTTAAAAAATGCTGTGATATATCTTTAATTACATTAATTTAATATTATTTCTTTTTAATAGGTTTTATGTCATGTATTAATTTTATAATAATTTTCTCATAACAACAAATTGTTAATTATTGTATGGCTAAATTTTATTTTCAAATATTTAAAGCGTGAATAAATTGTCAAATTTCATAACAGTCGGTCTCTGGTAAAGAAAACAACAAAGTTTCAACAAATTCAAAATAGTAAAGCAAAGATGTTAAAGAGGATTTGAAGACTTTCTCAACAAATTCAAAATAGTAAAACAAAGATGTTAAAAAGGAATAGGATTAAAGACTTTCATGGTGAGGGCTTGAAAATTAATTTGAAAAATAAATAATTTTAATTATGCAACAACGAGGAAAATGCTATAATACAAGTTATATTATTAATAATTACTAATACAATGCTGTCTTATATTAAATGGTTGGTAAATGTAAATAATGATTCATCCATTATATCATAAAACATTTATCTTTTAAATTTAAAAAGTTATTAAAATTAGCTAAAATATAACTTTATTTTCTGGTATTATTATCGATTAAAAAATAACATAAAATATCTAGATTTAAAAAAACATACAACATTTGAGGTATAGCTTATGTGATCATATCATAGTATAATAAATCTTCAACTAAATCACAAAATTTTAGAACCGACAACGAATACATAATAAATGGAAAATAGATGTTAAGTAATATTAAAATAAATATTTAAAATTTTATAAAATAAAATCCATAAAATTAGACATTGAAAATCATACCATCAACACTCAAAATAAAAACAACCAACCAATAAATAAAAGAAAAAGGAATTCGACACACCCATCATAAAAATAATATAAGATGATAAAATAATAAATAAAGACTAAGTAAAAAAATAATAATAAATGAATATATAAAAATAAATAAATAAATAAATAAAAACAAATGAACATATAAATAAAAAGAACACTAAATTAAAAAGAAAGAAAATACCAAATATAGACTAAAACTTGAACCGACATTAAAGTATTATTTTAAATATATAATTATAAATTAACAAAATAAGTAGAAACCTAGCGTCAAATCTGCCACATGACTATATATATATATATATATATATATATATATATATATATATAGCAAAAATAATAAGGAGAGGAAAACACGAGAGAAAGGAAAAAAGGAACCTAGGAGGATAGAGACGGGATCCACAATAAAAACCAGGCGGTGGAAATGTAAACCTAACAACATTCTGTACAAGAGATTATTTCCATTTTATCATGGAGACTCTTAACCTATGAATAAGCTTCCACTTTATTACAATACCAAGGCATATGATTATCACTTACCCAAAAACCCTAATAGATTATATGGTCAAAAATATTATAATTACATATGCATATGCATATACATGTACGTGTACATGTACATGTACGTATACATGTACATATAAATATACATATACATATACATATACATATACATATACATATACATATACATATACATATACATATACATATACATATATATATACATATATACATATATATATATATATATATATATATATATATATATATATATATATATATAATGTTAATTTAACTATATGACCATCATTTTTTAATTAAATTTAAAAGAAAAAATACATTCGTCCTAATCTCTTGTCTTGATCACTATTAAATATTTTCTACTTATTATTAATTATCGATGATTTCTTGGGGCGTGACTACTACCCACTTATGTGGGGTACAAATGTCAAGCATCAATATTTAACATTTAACATTTATATGTCCACTAAATTATTAAAAAAATAATAAATAAAATTAAAAGTAATAAATAAAATTTTAAAAGTAATATAAAACCTCTAAAAATTTAAATGTTGGCTCAATAAATAATAAAAAGTAAAAGTTAAAGTCAATTTGTTATATGTAAAATATGTTATTAACTTGTGAATAGGTTTTATTACGATGCCATGAGCCAATACAATGTCACTTCTTTCACAATGGAAATATTTTACGACGTATGACATGATTCTTAATCATGGAAATTTCAAGCCCCAATTGGTGATATTATTAGCATGTAAATAGGATTTGTTATAATATCGTAGGTCAATACCATGGTTTATCAATACCACATGGCCAATAACCATAACTTATTACAATGAAGATATTTTAAAATATTTTATTTTTAATTTAATTGTATAACATTTTCTTAATTAATTCTAAAAAGAAAAATGTTATCATTATCTTTGAGATATATATAAACTCTATTGTATGTTATCGTAGAAATTAAATCAAATTTTCAATAAAATAAAAAGTAGAATACTTTTATATATAAATATGTGAAATATATATAATATAAATAATATTACTAAGAAGCAACATAAATTCATCTTAACTAAGCATCCAAGTGATGAAAACAAACAAATTAAATAACAATAATATAAGATATATATATATATATATATATATATATATATATATATATATATATATATATATATAATATTAAAAAAGTGCAGAGATATCTTTAACTATATGAATTTTGAAATTTTGTTTAAATAAATTATATTTAAAAATGTGATATATCTTTAATTATAGTAATTTAACCTCTCTTTTAATATAGCTTTATATGATGTATTAGTTTTATAATAATTCCCTCATAATAACAATTTGTTAATTTTTATATCGTAAATTTTATTTTCAAATATTTAAGCGTGAATAAATTGTCAAATTTCATAAGAGGTGTGGTTCTAGTAAGAAAAGAACAAAGTTCCGCCAAATTCAAAATAGTAAAGAAAGATGTTTAAAAGAGAAGAAGATTTGAAGAATTTTTCAGCAAATTCAAAATAGGAAAAGTATGTTAAAAGGGAAGGATTTGAAGAATTTTATGGTGGGGGGCGGTTGAAGATTAAATTTGAAAAACCATTAATTTTAATTATGCAATAGGCAAGGAAAATGCTATAATACAAGTTATAATATTAATAATTACTAATATGGTGCACACATATATATTAAATGGTTGGTAAATTTAAATAATGATACATCCATTATACTCATCAAAACATTTATCTTTGCTAAATTTCAAAAAAGTTATTAAAATTAGCTAAAATTTATCTTTATTTTCAATTATTATTACCATCAATTAAAAAAAATAACATAAACATATCCACATCTAAAAAAACATGTAACAACATTTGAGAGTGCAAGCTTTTGTGATCCATATCATAGTATAATAAATCTTCTGCTAAATCACATAAGAAATTATAGAATAGACATTGAATACCTATAATAAATGGAAAAATAGATGTTAAAGAAATATTAAAATAAATATTACACATTTTGTAAAATAAAATTCATAAAATTAGACATTGAAAATAAAAAACACCATCAACCATAAAAATAAAGAAAACCAAGAAAAAAAAATCAAACATCATCATAAAAATAATAAATAAAGACTAAATAAAAAAAATAGATGTATAAATAAAAATAATACAAAAAAAAAAACAAATGTAGACTAAAACTTGGTTGACATAAGACATATTATTTAAAATTTAAAATTATAAATTAACAAATGAAGAAACCTAAAAACCATCAAACCTACTAAGTGATTGTAACAATAAATAAGTATTTATATAACTATATCAATAACTATATCAAGCATAAACCTTTTCTCAATCTCAACAACGTTCTTAAATTTAGGGTGATGGAAATTCTCAACCCTAATAACATTCTTAACACTGAAGTTACTTCCATTTTATCATGGAGACTCTTAACCTATAAATAAGCTTCCACTTTGTTACAATACCAAGAGTTATGATTACCACTTAGCCCAAAACCATAATATATTATATGGTCAAATATATTATATATATATTTTTCATATTAATTTAATTATCCGACCATCATTTTTTAATTAAATTTAAAAGAAAAAATACATTAAATCTTAAACCCTTTTCTTGATTACTATTAAATATTTTCCAATTATTATTTATCAATGATTGCTTGACAGGTACTCTACCACCGTATAATGGGTACAAATGTCAATAATAAATGTTTAACATTTACATGTCCACTAAATTATTAAAAAAAAGTAATAAACAAAGTTAAAAGTAATAAATAAAATGTTAAAAGTAATATAAAACCTCTAAACATTTAAATGTTGGCTCAATTAATAATATAAATTTAAATTTAAAATCAATTTCTTATATTTAAAATTTATTATTAACATGTGAATAAGTTTTGTTAGCATGCCATGGGTCAATACAATGTCACTTCTCTCACAATGGAAATATTTTTTAACGATATGACATGATTCTAAATCATGTAAATTCAGCCCCAATTTATGGTCAATATTATCAGCATGTAAATAGGATTTTTTATAATATCATGGGTCAATACCATGGTTTATCAATACCACATGGCCAATAACCATAACTTATTTCACAATCAAGATATTTCAAAATAATTTATTTTAATTTAATATAATAACATTTTCTTAATTAATTCTAAAAGGAAAAATGTTATCATTACTTTTGAGATATATATAAACTCTCTATTGTATGTTCCCATAGAAATTAAATCAAAGTTTTAATAAAATTAAAAATGAGAATACTTTTATATAAATAATATTACTAAGAAGCAACATAAATTCATTTTAACTAAGCATCCAAGTGATGAGAACAAACAAATTGACTAACAATAATATAGGAAAGATAGTGCATGGTTGTTTTAAGTTTTTCATTATTGTAGTTTCTTTGACATGGTTGCCCAAAACATATGCTTAATATTTTACAACCAAATGGTTTTTTTTTTTTTTTTTTAATTTAGATAGTTTCTTAAACACAATATGGTGGAATCAAATTTAAGTCTTCTATATATATATATTCTCTTAAGATTAAAAAAACTGGAGAAGAATGATCTAGATTATCCAGAATGTTATAAGAAATCCGTCCACATTTCAAATTGCAATGGCGATCCATCTTCAAGACTATTTTCAAATGAATCAAATAAAGTATAATTTTAAGTAGTGTTAATTTTTTTTTTAGTTTTTTTATTGACTATCATGTTTGTTTTATTAAAATGAAATTGAATAATATCCTAAAAAAATACATATGAAATCTTGTAGTACACTATTTGTAGCTAATGATGTGAATACCTAGATTACAACGTACTATTTAATTATATGATATTTTCTGGATTATATTTTTTTTATATTGGAATACATATTTCATAATTTAAATTTAACCATCCTATATCCATCTTAATCCTTGATCTATCAAGTGCTGAGAGGGATCAAATCTCTCGAGGTGCAAACATCATTTTTGAGTTCAAATCTTAAGGAAAGGTTTTCTCCTCAAGAGATTTGATCGCTCTCGATGCTTGATTGATCTAGGGTTAAGATGGATCCAGGCTAGTTTCTCTCTCTTTCTCTAATCTCCCTATCACTCTCCTCTCCCTCTTCCCTCCCACTCTCCTCTCTCTCACACTATCTATCCATCTCTCCCTTATCACTCCCCCTCTCTCTCTACTTTTATCCCTCCATGTATTTCTTCTTCCCTCCCTTTCTCTCCCCTTCCAACTCCATATTTATCTCTCCCTATTGACTCGTCTCTCTCTTTTATATTCTCTATATCATTCTATCCCACATCCCTCTATCTCTCGCCCCCATCACTCTCTCTCTCTCTCTTCCCTCTAACTCCATCAGTACCCCCCCCCCCTCTCTCTCTTCCTCTTCTCTCTTTGTCTCTCTCCTTTCCTCTTCTCTCTCTTCCCTCCTATATCCCTCTCTCTCCCCATCCATCCGTTGTCACCCCCTTTATTTCTCCACCTCTATCTCTCTCTATATGTTTTCTTTCCTCCCTCTCCCTCCCCCTCCAACTCTCTCTCTCTCTCTCTCTCTCTCTCTCTCTCTCTCTCTCCTCTCTTTCCCTCTTTCTCCCACCTCATTTTTGCTCTCCCCCCTCCCCCCCCCACTCTCACTCGATATTTTCCTCTTTTCCCTCCCTCTTTTTCACAATCTCCTCCCCCCACCACCTCTCTCTTAAATTTTATTCCACAATATTGTGTTTAAGAAACTATCTAAATTCAAAAATAAAAAATAAAAAATAATTCGTTTGGTTGTAAAATATTAAGCATATGTTTTGGATCAACCATGTCAAAGAAACTAAAATAATTAAAAACTTAAAACAACCATGCACTCTCTTTCCTATATTATTGTTAGTCAATTTGTTTTTTCTCATCACTTGGATGCTTAGTTAAAATGAATTTATGTTGCTTCTTAGTAATATTATTATATTCTTAGTAATATTATTTACATAAAAGTATTCTCATTTTTAATTTTATTGAAATTTTGATTTAATTTCTATGGGAATATACGATAGAGAGTTTAAATATATCTCAAAAGTAATGATAAAAATTTTCCTTTTAGAATTAATTAAGAAAATTTTATTAAATTAAATTAAAATAAATTATTTTAAACTATCTTGATTGTGAAATAAGTTATGGTTATTGGCCATGTGGTATGGATAAATCATGGTATTGACCCATGATATTATAACAAATCATATTTACATACTAATAATATTGACCATAAATTGGGGTTGAATTTCCATGATTAAGAATCATGTCATATTGTTATAAAATATTTCCATTGTCAAAGAAGTGACATTGTATTGACCCATGGCATACTAACAAAACTTATTCACAAGATAATAATAAATTTTACATATAAAAAATTGATCTAAACTTTAAATTTTTATTATTAATTGAGGCAACATTTCAATGTTTAGAGGTTTTATATTACTTTTAACATTTTATTTATTACTTTTAACTTTTTTTATTACTTTTTTTTTAACAATTTAGTGGACATGTAAATTTTAAATGTTAAACATTTATGCTTCACATTTGTACCCATTATAAGGTGGTAGAGCACCTCTGAAGAAATCATTGATAAATAATAAGTTGAAAATATTTAATAGTAATCAAGACAAAGGTTTAAGATTTAATTTTTTCTTTTAAATTTAATTAAAAAATGGTCATATAATTAAATTAATATAAAAAAATATAAAATAACCGTCTCCATTATAAAGTGGAAGTAACTTCAGAGTTAAGAATATTGTTACCGTTGAGAATTTCCATCACCATAAATTTAGGAAAGCTGTTGAGATTGAGAAAGGGTTTATGCTTGATATAGTTATATAAATACTTATTTATTATTATAGTCACTTATTACGTTTGATGTTTTTTTAGGTTTCTTCATTTATTTTGTTAATTTATAATTATATATTTTAAATAATATTTCTTATGTTGAAAAAGTTTTACTCTATCTTCTTTTTTGTTTTTTTTAGTATTATTTTTATTTATACATCCATTTTTTATTTTTAGTCTTTATTTATTATTTGTTTATCTTATATTATTTTTATGATGGTGTTTGATATGTTTTCTTTTATTTATTTTTTGGATGTTTTTATTTTGAGGGTTGATGGTGTTTGTGATTTTCAATGTTTAATTCTATGGATTTTGTTTTATAAAATGTGTAATATTTATTTTAATATTTATTTAGCATCTATTTTTCCATTTATTATAGGCATTCAATGTCGGTTCTATAATTTCCTATGTGATTTCAGGGAAGATTTATTATACTATGATATGGATCACAGAAGTTTACACTCTCAAATTTTGTCACATGTTTTCTTAAATGTAGATATGTTTATGTTATTTTTTTAATTGATGGTAATAATAAGTGAAAATAAAGTTATATTTTAGCTAATTTTAATAACTTTTTTTAAATTTAGAAAAGATAAATGTTGTGATGAGTATAATGGATGTACCATTATTTACATTTACCAACCATTTAATATATATGACTGCACCGTATTACTAATTATTAATATTATAACTTGTATTATAGAATTTTCCTTTCTTATTACATAATTAAAATTAATGGTTTTTCAAATTAAAGTCTTCAAATGCTCTTTCCTTTTTAACATCTTTTCTTTACTAATTTGAATTTGTTGAAAAAGTCTTCAAATCGTCTTCTCTTTTTAACATCTTTTCTTTACTATTTTGAATTTGGTGGAACTTTGTTTTTTTCTTACTAGAATCCACACCCTCGCTATGAAATTTGATGATTTATTCAAGCTTTAAATATTTGAAAATAAAATTTACCCATATAACAATCAACAAATTATTATTATGAGAGAATTATTATAAAATTAATACATCACATAAAGCTATATTAAAAAAAAAGAAGGTTAAATTAGTATAATTAAAGATCTATCACATTTTTTTAAAAATATAATTTATTTAAACAAAAATTCCAAAATTAATACAGTTAAAGATATATCACACTTTTTTTTTAATATAACTTATTTAAAAGAATATATATTTCGTATATTATTGTTTGTCAATTTGTTTGTTTTCATCACTAGCATGCTTAGTTAAGATGAATTTATCTTGCTTCTTAGTATTATTTATATTATATATATTTCACATATTTATAGATAAAAGTATTCTCATTTTTAATTTTATTGAAAATTTGAATTAGCTTATATGGGAATATACGATAGAGGGTATATATATATCTCAAAAGTAATGATAACATTTTTTTCTTAAAAAATATTTTTTTTAAGAAACTATATAAATTAAAAAAAAAAAACCGTTTGGTTGTAAAATATTAAGCATATGTTTTGGATCAACCATGTCAAAGAAACTACAATAATGAAAAACTTCAAACAACCATGCACTATCTTTCCTATATTATTGTTAGTCAATTTGTTTGTTCTCATCACTTTGATGTTTAGTTACGAGGACTTTATGTTGTTTCTTAGTAATATTATTTATATTATATATATTTCACATCTTTATATATAAAAGTATTTTCATTTTTAATTTTATTGAAAATTTGATTTAATTTTTATGGGAATATATGATAGAGGGTTAATATATATCTCAAAAGTAATGATAACATGTTTACTTTTAGAATTAATTAAGAAAATTGTAACATACACCGATAAATTCACATGGAAATGTAAGGAGTTAAAAATTTTGTATACAAGTTACTCATGGGCAACTATCCATTCACTATTAAATATTACTCACTCATCATTACATGGAATGTTTACCATTTCATAGTGTAGCTTTAGATTAAGAATAGTAAGCTCTGTAACCATTGACAACCTCCATTACAGTACATTAACATAATACTGTATGATGTAACCTTCCATTCATTTCATTACTCATATAGTCATCACATACTTGCCATTATGAACATCATAACAAGAAAGGAATCAACATCATCAACTTGACACAATAATCAATCACATCATTGAACACCAATATACCCTGGAAACTCCATAGGGTGAAAACCAGCAAATGTTTAATTTTATTATTAAATGCTCGTGAGGGTGATCAGCCCTCACTCAATGGATTATAAGGGAGACCATCCCTTAACCATCGTTTATAAATCTTACAAGTAAATATACAAATATCTAGCTTGAAGAAATTACAATAAATATGATACCATTTACCCTCTAGTCTTCATATCTTCATATCTTGATGGCATGGATGTACCTACAATGGTCCATCATACACTGGATCATCCGGTAGTTCGTACTCATGTACATGAACCATAATCATTTACCTGCCATTAGGTTAAACATAATATTTCCTTTATACATATCACCATCATACCCTGCTAATGTTACCTTCAACATACATTGATTGTCAAGATTCATAAAGTATAATAAATCATTTCACATATCTATACTATAGTAGTTTCTCCATCTACTCATGTATATTCATGACATGCAAGTAAATTACCTTTACATTCTCCCATTAACAACACATACTTCATATGTGTTGGTTATGAGTCATCACATTAACTAATGTTTTTGTCACATAAACACTACATGACAATATTTACCTCTCCCCAGCATACATTTAAAATAAACGAATACTTAGTTATGATACTCGTGCATGCAATTTACATAATTTAATCAAAATAGATAACCCTTGAGCTATTAATTTTAGTACATGGAGTGCAATCTAACATATCAAATGTTGCTCCCATGCATGCAAAGGCATACAGATTCGAAAAGAGTCTCCAACAAAGCACGTAGCTTCCTTCGCGAGTCCTCCCAAAGGAAACCTCAATGCTAGTGAGCATGTAAACATATGTTTTCTTTTGTAAAACTATGCAATTATGAATATAAATGCATGTCTTCTTTTTCAAATATTATACTAAACAATCATTTCCAATATAGTTTAGCACGACATGCTATCTTTCCCAACTAAAAATATTTATATTCTTTCCAATGAGAGTTATTACTTATGTTGCATTCCTATGCATGATCTTCTTCCAAAAGGAATTAACATCATAATCATGATAAAAAGTAATCACTCAGTTTTTTCATCTAAAGGAATATAACTGAGTAATTCCTCTATCCGTGGATTTATTAAATAATCATTCTTTACTAACAACATGGTAATCTATTCATCGAATTATGAATTAACTAATATTCACAAACACCATGGTAATATACCCATGGTTTTATGAAATAATTAATCTCTATCAACACCATGGTATACTATTCATGGATTTATGAAACTATCCATGGATTTATTAATTCATTACTATTTACAACATGGTTAATGAATATAAATCTGATAAAACTTCTCTTTTCTTCTTCATCGCACATGAACATATTTCAAGAGTTACCCTCTTTAATCTATTCAAGGAAATACCTTGGATTTGTTCTTATTTCCTAAACTAAATAAGTACAAAATCCTTTTTAAAATAAATATCATGCATCTTATATTTTCTTGCTTATACCATATTATGTAAATATTTATATTAAAGAGATACCCTCTTTAATATATTCAAGAAAACCTCTTTTAAAATATAGAGCATGCATATTCTATTTTCTTGTTATACAATATTATATAAATATTGATATTAAAGAGTTACCCTCTTTGAATCTATTCAATAAAATCTCTTTTAAAATATAAAATATGCATATTCTATTTTATTTCTTATACCATGAATTTAATATGCATCTCTTTCAATCCCATAATAAATATTTATATGCAAACTACTGTTTCAAGAAAAGAACAATAAGAATACTTATCTCTTAAAAACATTTTGGTCAAACTAGAATTTAGAGATGCATTGTCTTCCTTTCACGATATCCTTACTCTAATCCATACGCTACCGAAATGTAGGTAAGTATATAATGAACGATATGTACAAGGCAAGAACTACCTCTCTCTTGGCGACACTTTTGAAAGGAGGCACACTGCGTTGACAACTAATGCTGCCACATTAGTACGAAAGCCATGTATAAGGGTTCGGAGGTCCTTCGACTGGATGAACACTCCGTTGCATATGAATTTCAATGTAGGAACCTTTAAATACCAGTTGAACCCCTATATTTCTGTATCAAGAGGAGGGAACCTCAATCCTTTTCGACCTTCGCAACCCAATGGAGACCCACCCATCACCATCCTCAATCACAACACTCCACGGCCATTATCCAGTGCATTTGCATTAATATGCTCCCATATTTTCCAATTTGAAATTGTGTGGCAACGAGCTGTGTCTAAATCAGTCGTCTAGGTTCCATGTAAATAAAGAATAACAAGTCGTTACCAAGAATTGGTTTTACATTAACCGAATCTTGATTTTCTTGGTTTGAATAGTTAAAGATAGTAACGTAATAATTATTTACCAGGAGTATGTGTGTTACATACTCCCCCCCTTGAATAGAACACCGTCCTCGGTGTGCTTCTCTCATTGAAACTTAAACTTATACTCCTGATATAATAATATAAAAAACTGAAAGGGGGTCATTCCCCTTCACAATGGAACACTTTTGTTTCCTTAAATACCATTAATTGAGAGAATAATGTTTTTATCCGTAGTCATAAACATGTATAGTGAAAAGAATATTTCATTTCCATTTCTAATTACTTATTCCTTATTCAACTCATAAAAGTATAGAAAAATATCTATACGAACTTACCATTATTTACCAATTACTATTGGAATAAATGATGGCTTTTACGCAAGCTCTCATAGAATGTTTGAAAACTCATCAACACTTCCTGGAAAGAACCTGTAATGTATGACTAACTATTCAATCACATTAGTCACATAATTTTCAAAATGAAAATACTTGAAACTATCAAACATTATTGCAATATAAAGAGATGTTTTAATAAAATTAATTCCATAAGTACTCAGAGAGAACCAACCCTCTCATCAATGCATCACATGCACACTATCTTAGCTCCTGTTAAAGACATCCACACAGTACTTCAAAAAGTACTCAGAGAGCGCCTAGCTCTCTAATCATACCAATTGTCAACCCATGCACCATAGGCATATCCTAGCATCTGCTAAGACATTAAAACAAATTAGTAATAATATAAATTAACTTATACATTCAGTAATTCATTTTCCGAGCGCTAAGCTCCTTTTCTCTTAATATCTACATAGGATATTTACACAATCTTATAAAATTTCATTTTAATACAACACATAAATTTTTAGTTAACTTGTTCCAGTATGAGAACCACAATGGTAAACAAAATGCTCCTCCTAACCCATAGGAGTTGGTTTTCACAACCAAATCGAGTCATTTTTCACATCCAGACAGTCAATATTTCCGCACTAAAAGGTCTTTATACTTATCTGGAAATTCAGTCTTTCAATTTGTGGTCCTCCCAACCATCAAGGGAGGCTATTACGTCCTCCACTTGCCCTTAGCTCCAAAATTTGGACGGTGCCACGGGTTAACATTGGATCTTCCTGCTATGACCTCTAGATGGCCAATCCAGTCACACTCAGAAATTCTGGTTTTACAAGGGTTGTTGTAAGCTATTTTGAACTGGTCCCAACCAGCTCTAGAAAATACTCCCCCTTTACCAATTTCATAGAACGCCTACTCCTCCTTTGGGATTTAGCTTTATCCTCAGAGGAGTAGCTAACTATCTTTCCAACTATCCCCAACCACCTCCTATTATTGGAAACATTTTTACCATCAGCTTAAAAAGATTTTATTTTCATTAATTAATTCCAACAAATTAAATAATTTTCTTTATCAACAGTGACGATTTAAGTTCTTCTTGCCAGATAAAATAAAATTAAACAAATTGTCTTTAACTAGTTAATACTAGTTAACTTTAACGAAGCTGTCACAACTTCCCCCCCTGGAAGTAACATACATGTGTTGTACATTATTATTTCCGAATTATAAAAATCATGCACATTAAAAAATGATACTTTAACATTTATTGTTGCAATTCACATTGCAATGTTTGTGATGTTTTATTTTCACAGATTTTCTGTTTCCATTAAGCTACCCATGCTTACTATAAGAAACAATGCTAATATGTGTATTTCCTTTAAAAAAATGAATTTTTATATGCAATTCCATGTATATAAAAATTCATTTTTTTAAAGGAAATCAACATGCATATGCATAGACTTCTTAAAATAAAATAACATAAAATACTTATCTTTATTTCATTTGAAGAACTTCTCTCCCTACTCCAGTACTCATCCCCATCAGGAAATTCACATTTCTCCTCTACAATAATGTTATCTTTTAGTAGCATCGACAAGATTTTATAGCATGATTAGATAAAACCTTAATCAATAAATAATCAATCTTTGAGTGATCCTTTAACACCTATTCATATGCATATATGAGATGTGAATACACTGTCACAACGTGCTTTCTTCTAACATCTCTACATTAGTGTGAGTAACTAATTATCAATTCATGTCAAATAACTCCCACATTATTATGAAATTTTTCACACACGCACACATTCGTACAAGACAAATCACTATATCTGTTAAGAAATTACTTTAATGGAAAATGACACAATGTGCATTCGCTTTACTTAAATTTTTACAAAATACCCACCACTTCAGCTTTTGCCTTTGGAGCATGCAAATATAATAAAGCTAACATATTGGCTATTGTTCCTATTCATACAATGCATAATGATTATAATCTTAATTTCCCAACAGAGTACTTAACATAAACGAGTACGCAAACTCATGATTCCTCTTCGAGGACATATAACATAATAGGCATGCAAAACATGGTTTGATTTTCCATAAAACTAATGGAATAAAACATAAGAATACATGCCTTATTCTCGAAATATTATACCCACATTAGCCATGTATATATTTCAAGGAAACCAAAATATTACTTTAGCTTTTGTACATGTAATTCATCTATCAATGTAGTATATTCATGAGGTTATTCTCTTTAGCCTATATTTATTTTCAAGAAAAGAACCTGGATTCCTTATCATTTAACACACCGGTACGAAATCCCTTTTAAAAGAAAACAATATTCCCATCTTTTCTTAAATAAGATATATATAAAGCCAAGCAAGTTTACTTATTTATGTTTTACTACTGCTCACACCTTTCAAGATACATACTAGTAATCTTTGCAAGAACTCACATGGGTTCTTCTCAGCAAAACTAGCATAGTAGTTTGGTCTTTTACCATGGTATGTCTCTAGGAATAATATATTTCTAAAACATTAACATAATAGAAATCTTTTCAAGAACTTACATTGTAAGTTTGTCTTTACGTACATGGAAAAGATATATCCTTTTTAAAGAAACTCTAACTCCATTTCTATTTACTTTGTATGCATTTTATTTTCGATAAATGCAATAACTATTATTTGAAGAAAATAAAAATAATAATACTTATCTCTTGAAACTCTTTAATCAACTTGGATTAGGGATGCGATGCCTTCCTTCACATACGTGCATTTCATCTCAGATCTCTCAATTTCTTTAGGCTTAAAAAATCCCAAAGGTGCCAGTGCTACAACCTTTAGCTCTGATACCACTTGTAATATACACTGATAACTTCACATGGAAATGTAAGGAGTTAAAAATTTTGTATACAAGTTACTCATGGGTAACTATCCATTCACTATTAAATATTCCTTACTCATCATTACATAGAATATTTACCATTTCATACTGTAACTTTAGATTAAGAATAGTAAGCTCCTTAACCATTAACAACCTCCATTATAGTACCTTAACATAATACTGTATGATGTAACCTTCCATTCATTTCATTACTCATATAGTCATCACATACTTGCCATTATGAACATCATAACAAGAAAGGAATCAACATCATCAACTTGACACAATAATCAATCACATCATTGAACACCAATATACCCTAGAAACCCCGTAGGGTGAAAACCAGAAAGCGTTTAATTTATTATTAAACGCTCGTGAGGGTGATCAGCCCTCACTCAATGGCTTAAAAGGGAGACCATCCCTTAACCATCATTTATAAAACTTACAAGGCAATATACAAATATCTAGCTTAAATCCATTACAATAAATATGATACCATTTACCCTCTAGTCTTCATATCTTCATATCTTGATGGAATGGATGTACCTACAATGGTCCATCATACACTGGATCATCCGGTAGTTCGTACTCATCTGCATGAACCATAATAATTTACCTGCCACCAAGTTAAGCATAATATTTCCTTTATACATATCACCATCATACCCTACTAATGTTATCTTCAACATACATTTATTGTCAAGATTCATAAGGTATAATACATCATTTCACATATCTATACTATAGTAGTTTCTCCATCTACTCATGTATATTCATGACATGCAAGTAAAGTACCTTGACATTCTCCCGTTAAAAACACATACTTCATATGTGCTGGTTATATGTCATCACATTAACTAATGTTTCTGTCGCATAAGCACTGCAAGACAATAGCTACTTCTCCCCAGCATACATTTAAAATCAACTGATACTTAGTTATGATAGTCGTTCTTGCAATTTACATAATTTAATCAAAATAACTAACCCTTAAACTATTAATTTTAGTACATGGAGTTCAATCTAACATATCAGATGTTGCTCCCATGCATGCTGTAACATGCCTCAATTTTATTTTATTTCCTTTGGGTTCACCCCATTTAGATTTCACATAGATGCCTTACCTTAATTTATACAGTTACCTACGTATCTATGTTTTTCCCTAAGGTATGTTTATCTATATCTGAATCATTAACGCTTATTAATTCGTCCCTCAAGTTTTCAGGGTGACTTCCCTTTTTAATTATGATACACATTGCTTATTGTTTTTGTTTTTTTTTAATTTCTCTAAACTATCTGTTACAGAGAAATTTGTCACCGTCCCTGCCATTCCCCATCCCACACATTGGAGGGCTCATTCCATGACCTGTGAGCAGAGACAAAGCTTGAAAACACTTTCATGACATCCCTCTAAACATGAGCTTTCATTGCCCTGAAGACAACTCCTTGCGAAAAACCCTAAAAGAACCCCTTTTTGCATTGGCGCGGGTAGCCAGTTCAGTATCCATGCCAATGGTGGAAATCCTTCAAAGAGGGTGCACCAATTGGCACTCTGTCTCAGAGTCGCACTCGCGCCAGCCATTTTAAGGAGTTTTTTTTTTAAATAAATGGCAAAAGTTTCATCCTAACCAATTCATAAACTAGTATCTATCTTGAGTTGGGAGGTTTGACTACGGATTTCCATGGAGAGGAAGTGGTTTTCCACCTCTCATGGAAGCTTCCTTGATGATAGGGCTAATCCCATGATTATATGGATCCCAACTCCCCTTCCTCCATCTATAAAAGCTTGCCCATCTCCTTTGCAAGCCAGTCTTCAGATCTCCAAGTTCCCAAGAGCCTTATGTTGCAAGAGCCTTGATTCATTCCCTTGAGGCCAAATCCAAGCAAGGATACTATCGTCAAGATTCGAAGAGAGAGGCTTCTCCCATCCTTGATAGGCTTTATCGAGACATTTTCTGCTGACGACCTGTCAAAGGAGAATGCTGCGTCAAAGCTATGGTTGTATTCTTCCTTTGATTCATTAATGATAAGCGACTATTGGTTATGGTTCCACTCTTGTTCTTGATTATGATCATGATTTATGTCCTCTTCGACTGAAATATAGTTGTATATACTGGATTTTTTGCTTGCGTTTGTTTTGTTTCTTGCGTGTGCAGGTGTCCAATCACAGAGATCATGATGATTGTGATCTACCAGAGCTGAGGAACAGGAGCACTACCTCTTCTACAAACAATAGCGTTGGACTCTAGATAATCATTCATTGCAAGTCGGTTTATTCAAAATTAGGAACCTGCACTGTAGTATGTTCGATTGTTTCTAGACCCGGTCTGGGCTAGTAGGGATCGCCTCTGTCCGCAGAGGGGATTAACCTCTTCAAAAATTTGGCAACTCCAATGGAGAATCAACTTGTTGTTTTCTTTGTAAGCTATAGATGGAGTCTGAAGTACAGAGAGATAGCATTCGAAATGCTTTTTCTCTGCATTAGCGAAGTAGATCAACGTTGCTTCAGTCAATCTCTGGTTTAGTTTATAAATTGAACAACTTGGAGTGTTGTCTTGTATTTTTGGTCAACTCTTGGCCTTGCTTGCTTGGTTAGCTCTTTTGGGCTTGTTTCTCTGTTTGTTTGGCTTTGTTTTAGCCTTGTCATCACTGGTCTGTGTCTGGGATTGCTTGTTTTTATTTTTGCATAGTTAACTCGACTGGCGCGCTTTTTAGCTCGACAGTCGCGCCCATTGGCATAGGTTGCTTGTGTATCACCCGCACCAATTCCTTTCCGGCACTAATTTCAGCCTCACAGTCGCGCCAATCCTGTGAGCTATTAGGGTTTTCTGTGTTTTGAGATTTCTGGGACTCATTTGTGATTTTGGTCTTGTTTTTGCGACTATTTGAATGTACTGGAGCTTGGTTTGACTGGCTGTAACCTCCATCCTTTGGTTGTTTTCCAATATCCATCGATTTTTCATTTTATCCCTAGGGCATCTAGGTGATTTTGTGAGTTGAGCCTCCCTTAGGAGTTTTTGGTTTTTATCGTTTCAGTCGACTTTGTGATTGCTTCCCTGCATTCATTTGATAGTTGTTTATCGTTTTATTGCGTTATTTGGGTGATTGATTCATCCTTCATTCGAATTCCTCCTTGTCTCGTTTTGGGCCTAGATTACACAACTCATTTGAGTCTTTGGGATTTTTCTCGGTTTTGAGGGAATTTGAGTCGATTTGAGATCTGTTTGTGATTTCTATTGAGTGAAATTTTCTTGTTTTTTTCTCTCTTGTCATCATTTCTCAAATTGTTCCTTTTTCATTACTTTTCAGTTTGTTTAGTGCATCTAGCTCTGAAACATTGCAAATAAATAAATAAATTTCTTTTTCTTTTGATTAGTTAGTGCGAATAAAAATCTTTTCGGTGTTATTAGTGATGAGTAACTTTGAAAGAAAAGCTTTTAGTTTCCATAGCTGCATTAGAGATATCATTGATTGTCTTCTGGTCATTTCGTCTTTGTGTGAAAAGCCCTTAACTCTCTCATAGATAGCTTTCATCGAATGAAATGGTATATTGTGGCATATAGTTGCATTTATGAGATTTTGAGACATTACATTCGCTAGGGCCTAAAAACTGAAACGTAATTGAGGATAAAATTTAAAATTTACTCAATTTACACTAAGGCAGCATTGAAATCTAACGAAACACATTTAGAGGTCTAGGCTAGAGATGTGTTCTGGTGTCTTAAAACCTAATAGCTATCGTTCGCCTCTTGGCTTTATATAACACTAGTACGGACTTGTGCTCCCCGTACTGTCGCGTATATAAAGGGGGACCCCACTAGGTTTCAATCCTTTATCCATAGGAAGCCAAGTCTGCCACCCTATACCCGTGATACACCGAACACAGCATTCGGGGAGATTTCCTGCACGTATGGAAAGTCCTTGGTTGATTTCTCTTTCATTTTTGAAACCAAAGTGTATATTGCAATTCACGGTTATTTGGTACACCCTTTGCCTAGTATTCCTGAGTAGTCATTTGATATTTTCTGACTCCTTAAATTTGAAAGGATCACCAAGTGCTTGTCCCTTCACACTTGCTTCAAAACTGAAAGAGATAGAGTCACCTTTCATCCATTTCTCGACTCTTAAAACTTGAAACGGTGAAGTTTCTAAGTCTCAATGTGGTAAAATAAATCACTGGCGATCACACGCCCTGTTAGATTTTTCTTATTGGTCGTTTGATTGTGTGCCTTGGTTTTTAGCCCATGTGCAGTTTTGAGTTTTTGATGGCAACTTTTCCAGAGTTCACCAACCAAGGAATCCCCTTCGAGGGGAATCCTGGTCATTTTCCTCCTTTTGGGAATGTTGGTGCTCCTTACATGGCGATGTTGTCCCTTCCAGGGTTAACTGTTGGGTTGCCTGTTTGGTTGTTTTGAACCCCTATCATCCCGAATGTCTCGGCTATTGTTCAATCAGCTCCTCCGCCTGAACAACATCGTGTTGATTCCAAGGTGGACCTCTCCCCTTCTTTTCCTGTTTCTGTGTCCTCCTCTTCTACTTCGCTTGGTGAAAGTCTGGATTCGAGTAACCAGGTGGCTAAGAAGAAGAAGTCTGATAAGTGAGAGGTTAAAAGTGCAGCTACTGCTTTTGAAACATCTCCTCTTGATAAACCTTCCGACCCTCCCCAGAAAGTCAAGTTCCCTTGCATGTTGTGCACGGGAGACCATCTTCTTCGAGACTGCCCTGGCATTCCCACGGTACTTGAAGCATGGTCAAACAATCGCCCGTCGTTGCCTTTGGCTGCATGGAGTGAAGTTGGGGGCATATCTCCAGCTAGTGCTGGTAAGACTCCTAAGAAGTAGGGTAAGATTACTAATCCATGTAAGTTGTGTGAAGGGCACCATGCCATTCACCTTTTTCCTTATATGGATGAAGCCAAGCGAGTTTTGGAAAACTCGACTGTTTCTACACCACGCCTCCCAGCTGGTTATAAAAAGCTTTCTGTGAGTTCTCCACCAGTTGATACTACGATTGGTCAAGTGTCATCCTTGGTCGATCCCACTCCCTCAGACATTGAAATTCAGGAATCCGTCCCTGACCAACCGTTGGTCGTGGGATCGGTTGAGCTGGGTTCGTCCACGGTGAAACAGGTCTTTTCCGTCGAGAGTGGACCTCACATCCGTCAGGTTCTTCTTGTTTCTTCACATTCTTCAGACTTGGAGAAAGATTCTCCTGTCCCTATACCTCAAGAAGTTGCTCCTCCGCCTCCCGTGATGGAGGTTCCAGAGGATCCTCCTCTTGCCTTCGAGATGGAGGTCGTGGAGGATGCTAATTCCTCTTCCGTAACACCAGGGGAAGACCATCTCGGTTTGATGGTAGCCCCTCCGAGTAGTATGGTCACTTCCTTTGACTGGAATCGATTCACAGGATACCGCCTTCCATCTTATGTGCCTTTCGAGATCACAGTACAGGCTTTTGGTCTGGTCATACCCAACACCATTATAGATAAAGGCACCTCTATTAGTATTTTATCCTCAACTACTTGGAAAGCTTTTGGCTCACCGCCGCTTGCGCCTATTACGCAGAATCTGTTGGCATTTAATAGAAGAACTAGTCAACCTTTAGGGATCCTTCCAAGGTTACCTGTTACTTTGGGAGGTAAAACTGTCCATATGGAAATGATGGTTGTTCCAAGCCCCTTGGATTTCAATCTGCTCTTGGGGCATGATTACACCTATGCCATGGGAGCTCTTGTCTCCTCCCTTTTCTGTGTGGTCTGTTTTCCACATGAAGGACGGATCGTGACCATTGATCAGCTTTCGTTATTTGGTTCTGATATGGTAGCTGGCCCGCCATCATCCCTTCCTAGATTTTATCCACCTGTTGTATCTGCCCCACCGCAGGTCAACTATGTGGCCACCTACCCCGTGCCTATGCTCAGTGATAGTGTCGTTGTACATCATGTACTAGGGGCATTGGGTCCAGACTTCCAGGATATTTTCCTTCCATCGGGAGTGGAACTCTTGGACGCAATAACTTCTTGTTCATTATGATGAGGTTGTTCAGAGCAAAGTTCCTTGTCTTGTTTCAAGCTCCTTAAAAAATGAAACAAGCTTGTCGGAGCAGAGTTCCTTTTCTTGTGTCAAGCTCCTTAAAAAATGAAACAAGGTCGTGGGAGCATAGTTCATTTTCTTGTGTCATGCTCCTTAAAAAATGAAACAATCTGGTTGGAGCAGAGTTCGTTTTCTTGTGTCAAGCTCCTTAAAAAATGAAACAAGGTTATCGGAGCATAGTTTTTTTTCTTGTGTCAAGCTCCTTAAAAAATGAAACAAGGTTATCAGAGAAAAGTTCCTTTTCCTGTGTCAAGCTCCTTAAAAAATGAAACAAGCTAGTCAGAGCATAGTTCATTTTCTTGTGCCAAGCTCCTTAAAAAATGAAACAAGCTCACCCGAGGATAGTTATTTTAATGTGTCAACCGCATTAAAACAATGAAACACGTTCCTGTTCAATTCGAGTCTTTGATAAGTTCTCGTAAAATCCCAGTCGAGTCTTTCTCTTGATCTCATAACTTGAACCTTCACTCCATCTTCCTTTCGTATGGATTGAAGCTTGGGGGGAATGTACCTCAAATTGAGTCACCATGCTGGGGGCATGCTTACTATTTCAAGCATAGTTTGTTTCTGTTTCAAGCTTGTGTAAAAATGAAACCGGTTTCAAGCATAGTTTATCTTTGTTTCAAGCTTGTGTAAAAATGAAACCATTCCCATTTTACCTCTTGTGATTGCCATTTTATCAGCTTGTTTTTTCCAAATGAGCCTTGGTTTTTTCATTCCTTCGTCATTATCTGCTTGGCCGATCATATGCCTTCACTTGGTTGTTCTACCCGTTCCTAAGGAACCGCTGCGAAAAGTGGTCTTGTTAGCCAGGCTCTTAACCTTTATTTGTTCAGAGTAGTTCCACCATCACCAGAACCAGTTTCTGCCCTTTATACCACTTGTTCCTCCAGGAGGAGTCACCTTTTACCTCTTTTCTGACTCTCTAAAAATGAAAATATCGCCGAGTCGCTTGTCATTTTGATCTCGTTAAATTGGTTGCAAAAAAAATTCTACCCAGTATACGTTTACCCCTTTTTCGGGATGGGATAGATTATTTACGAAAAAGGAATACCCTAGCCTATCGCGACTAGGAGGTTTTCTCAGACATAGTTTTCTACCTTTTCGGATCTGAGGAACTATTTACGAAAAGGGACCGTTGGAGTTTACTTTTCTGCTATCTTTTCAAACTCTCTAAACATGAAAAGACGCCGAGTTCTTCCTTTGTCAGACTCGTTAAACCCTGATGACATCGGACTCAGTCGAAATGACGTTCTCCGAGTTCCTCCTTCCTAGGGCTCGTTAAATGTACTAGGTTGGATTCGCCCGAAGGGCGGACTTACATTACAAGCATATGCTATCCCCTTCAAGCTTGTTATAAAAAATAATTGGGGTACTCGCCAGAAATGGTGGGGGAAAAATGGAACCATAATCATTGTCGTGTCGACAGTATGTCTCTCTTGAACATGGCACTTGTCTGCATTCGTGTTGGGTTGGGGACATCTCATCTCATTTTTTTACTTATCATGGGTTTGGGTAATCCTTTTGACCTCTCATCTGCTCTTTGCCTCGTCACCATGACCTCTGATCCATTGATGTCAAAATACTGCCAAACTCACTGTCGTGCCACCATATGTTCAAGAGAAGTTGACCTCTGCAAAATTCCAACCTCCCTCTAATTCTCATATGATCCTGATTCACAAAGACATTATGTTCCTCTGTCTCGCGTCGATGATGTGGGAAACATTATGGCCCACCTTCGATCAAGGTCACTTCCTGTCGACTTCAGCTCATTATCCAGGAAGTTGATCTAGAGACTCCCTTTTGGTACCTTGGAGCCTGCATGCCTCAATGGCAGGTTCTTCGCATTCGACGCGAGGTTTTCATCATTGGCCTCCGATCGAGTGATTCTATGGGTGTTCGACACCAGCTCATTGATTCACATGTCATAGATTGTACCTGTAGTACCTTGAGGGCCATTGTCATTATTGGTGGTACCTATTGCGTCTGTTAACAACTTTCATCATTGGTTGGTAATCAGACGATGTTCTTGCATGTTCGACTTCAACTCACTTATTCGCATGCTTGAACATGCTGTTGTTCGGGTTGATATGGAGTGCAAGACCATAGTTAAATAAGGTTGTCATCCGGTGGAATTTTAATATTAATGGTTATTAATTAGTTACATGACTCTTTGATTGGATAGGCTGTAAATATGCTGAAATCTGTTTATCGGTCCTCTACGGATGGGTACAAGTCCATGCCTTGGATCGGGATTATTGTATACCACTATTCTGGATGGCTGCACCCATGCCACTTATATCATGTATTTGAGATATCAGTTGTACTTCACTCCGCAGGTTTTCCGACATCAGCGTTTTCAGTTGGACATGTTCTCGTAAAGCATTTCACCCCTCTCTCTCATTCGGGCCTCATGCTTTAGGGGGCATCTGTTACACAGCAATTTGTCACTGTCCCTGCCATTCCCCATCCCACACATTGGAGGGCTCATTTCATGACCTGTGAGCAGAGACAAAGCTTGAAAGCACTTTCATGACATCCCTCTGAACATGAGCTTTCATTACCATGAAGACAAATCCTTGTGAAAAACCCTAAAAACACCCCTTTTTGCATTGGCGCGGGCAGCTAGTTTAGTACCTGGGGGAAATCCTTAAAAGAGGGCGTGCCAATTGGTGCTCTGTCTCAGAGTCCCACTCGCGCCAGCCATTTTAAGGAGTTTTTTTAAAAAATAAATGGCAGAATTTTTCTCCTAACCAATTCATAAACTGGTTTCTATCTTGAGTTGGGAGGTTTGGCTATGGATTTCCATGGAGAGGAAGTTGTTTGCCACCTCTCATGGAATATTCCTTGATGATAGGGCCAATCCCATGATTATAGGGATCCCAACTCCCCTTCCTCCATCTATAAAAGCTTGCCCATATCCTTTGCAAGCTAGCCTTCAGATCTCCAAGTTCCCAAGAGCCTTAGGCTGCAAGAGCCATGATTCATTCCCTTGAGGCCAAATCTAAGCAAGGAGACTATCATCAAGATCTGGAGAGAGAGGCTTGTCCCATCCTTGACAAGATTTATCGAGACATGTTCTACTGACGACCTGCCAAAGGAGAATGCTGCGTCGAAGCTATGGTTGTATTCTTCCTTTGATTCATTAATGATAAGCGACTATTGGTTATGGTTCCACTCTTGTTCTTGATTATGATCATGAGTTATGTGCTCTTCGACTGACATATAGTTGTATATACTGGATTTTATGCTTGCGTTTGTTTTGTTTCTTGCGTGTGCAGGTGTCTGATCATGGAGATCACGAGGATTGTATGATGCGGTACGAGGCTAAGGCACTACCTCTTCTACAAATGACGGTGGACTCTGAATAAGCCTCCGCCGAAAGTCGGTTTGTTGCAAATTAGGAACCTACCTTGGTGTATAGGTTGTTGCTGAACTGAAATGCTGGCTAGGAGGATCACCTGCGTAGCGAGAAGGTTAACCTCTTCAACACTATCTTAGTTAAAGCTAACCCTTTTGCGTTTAGGTAGGTCTTATAATAACAGTTAACTTAACTCAAATGATTACATTGAACATGTTAATATGTGGTTCATCCATACTATTTGTCATATGAAATCATTTTCTACCGAATTGCCTTTGATTATATGTCATAAGGTTTGTGACCCTATCACGTCCGGCTTGTGTGAAGTAGAACATACAATATCGAATTGATTTGTAATGATTCCCACAATCATTACACAAAGAAAAATTTCACTCAATGTGTCAACCCCTTTGAGGGTTTCATCTCATGCTTGTCCTACATACTGAATGTCTCTTGTGTACTTCTCTACAATGATATTTGAGTGCTAGCCCATTGTTATCCCTACGTTAAGTTTTCTGCCTTCCTCGAGAAGAGAAGCGTTACCTGGAAGTCGTTTCAAATTTATTTACCTGGCTCGAATTCATAACTTCTATTAACCCACCATTAAAGACCTCCGAGTGCCATTGATCTAACCCTATGTCCAAGGATGCCTCTCGCATATTTTTCCATCTAGATGGTGTGGATGCATTAGGGTTTGACATTCTACTTAATTGGGAATTTCTCTTGTTACAACCTTCATTTTGTTCTTGCACGTCTCATGGCCAGGGTTTCTACTTGGTGGTGTCGATGGTATTAGACTTATTGACGCACACAGTTACTTGGTTTGCATACAGGAGTGAGATTCATAGGTAACACATTCTACTTATTACGCCATGCCTTTTTGAGTTTATTCGTGTCGTATATCATATATAGTTCTTATTATGATTACGATTTAACTCTACAGGAGGAGTTTGAAATTTTGATTCTTTTTTCATGTTTGTAATTAGCTCTACCTTTTGAGAGCATTGGTGTCGTAGCGGACTCCTCATAGTTGTTGAAGAATTTTTTCCGTGTGGTAATAATGTGATCCACATTCAGGCTTTGATTTCTCATGCATTTGAATACAATTAGTCGAATGAATTATTTTTTTAGAATCATTGTCATTAGATACTCATGGTTTCGTTTCCCTTTCAGAATTGGGAATTAACCAGAGAAATTTTTACGCCGTATTTCCCAAGGTAAATTAATATGTATATGGGCATTTGTTAATTTCTAGCTGTACTTATATTGGCTTATCCTCACCCTTTTTAATTTTTTGTTTTTGTTTCTTGTTACTGCAGGTGATTATATTAATTCTTGCCATCATAATATTTACTCTTATCATGCTCTCGTCACTTGTTCCAGTTTTTCCCTAAGACGTTTCTCTTTGTTTGTGAACTCAGGTTGGTTCCTTCTCGTCACAGAGAATTTTGATTTTAGTAGTTTGATATTCCCATATGTATGGATCGTCTTCGGTTCTACATTTTCCGTCTGAGATTTTTAAACAATTTTATTTGGCACGGGTGTTATAAATCTCGTTGCACCTCTCTAAATTTTGTAAACGTATAATTGGAATGTATAATATCAACTTTCGTCCTTAGAATACGACCAATATTTTTGACTATGGAACACGTTCTAATATAGTCTGGTTGTCTGATACTATTTTTCCTTAAGACTAATGCTCAAGAATTTCAACGCTTGGGTGAGGCCTATCGAATTCGTTTCGGACACTTTGTATCTATTTCATAATAGTATATATGGTTTCACATGTCTGTCATATTCACCATACACTTATTCTTTATTTCTAGGTTTATTCAGTATTTCCACTTGATTGTTGTATATATATTAATTGATGGAAGTTTAATACACCACCATGGCTACATATGAGCAGAATTCTTGGGTCCCCTTTCTGCTATTTGTTTTTCTATGATGTATGTAAATTGACATATGTTGTATTTTTATGTGATATCCAGACAAATAGTTACTATACTAATAATCAGTTTTCTAGCTTAATGGTTATGTATAATAATCTGATAAGTACAATTTTCCTTTCAATGTATGATTAGAAAATTTAATAATATCCACCTGAGTACTCTTTATTTCAATTCCTGGAATACAGAGGGTTACTATCAATAGTCCTTCTTTTCCTTATTAGTACATTAGGAATAATGAGTATAGGCTAATAAAATCCTGAACAAAATTTCACTGTGTACTTTCCTAGGATACATGGCTTACATTCATTGCATCCCAATGGGGTTTATTTAAGCTATAGCCCATTATGATATTTCAGATAGTAGAATTTCTGTGTCAGTAGGTTGTTTGACTATTATTCTTTTCCTGACAAGTGGGCAGAATCTAACAGAGAAATTTTTCCCATTAGGGACATATCGATGACACCCATCTTTCTGTTATAAGAGTTTCTTCATTAGCATAGAATTTTAGTTCTATTTACCTATTTTGGTTGTCTATAATATATGCTAGACGGTTTCATGATATGAGAATGTGTCTAGGTAGGATTTCATTCTCTGCCTTGTATTAGAAAAATGTACATATTCATATCAGTCTTTTAAATGATTTAACTTATCATTTCTATTTGCTTACTTCCTTCAATGTTGTGTACCTTTCTATCTCATGTACTTAATTCATGTAACAAGAATTATTTACTTCTCAGTTCAGATTTTCCTTTTTAAAACAAAATGATTATAGTTTACCTACATGCACTTCAATAAGGTAGCTCTTCAATCTCAACACTGTGCTTAATCACTATAAACTCTTCTAATTTCATAGCTGGTTTTTCATCTTCTAATTCTATCTTCCTATTTCATACAGAATTTGATTTATACTTCCACAGAAATAGATTAAATTTACAAATTTAGTGATTTATGGGAGTAGTATAATTCTCCAGATTTAAACCATTAGCAGGTTTACACCTTCTGGATGATTTTCCCCATAATTCGTATTCCTACAAATATACAGAATTGAGAGGATTAAGTTCACCTAAATAGTTCTTTTAAATGTATGGAATATCAATTTTAGAATTTTTGAAGTAAAATAACATCTATAGTGATTAACCATATTACATAATAACAAGTAATTCTTAACCATTCATAAAAATTGTGAGCATACCACTTCTACAAATGACCAATCCTCCCAACCTTAGAGTTCCTTTATCCCTAGAACTCACCCCCGAGCTGAGATCATCTCCTAGAACAAACCAACCGCAATCTGTTCTGGAGTAGCTTATTTGAGCTTCTGCTCCCCAAAGCCTATTTCTAATTATGCGTCCAAAATTACAGGATGTTTTTATTCCTATTTTCCTAGGATTCCCTTATTTAGGGAATTTTAAAGCTTCTTTCTACCTTTCCAATTTGTTACCTCTTCCCAACTACTCTCCACCTCATTGGGGAAATATAGATTTTTCCTCAAAAATCTAAATTAGAAATAAATTCTTTCAAGGATTTTTAAAATATTTTTGGGGAAACTCTTAGCCTCCTTCCATACCTCATGGATTTGGAAAGTGATCTCAAAATTCTCATTTGGTTAATATGCACAGAAATAGTTTATTTATTTTTCATGATTAAATAATTAATTACATCCACACCATATCTATCCATTGGGGTCCACTCCCCTTTGGATTGAATTTCAAATGTCTAACTTGAACACATAAAACAAGGGGTGTTACATATCCCCCCTCTGAAAACAAACACCGTCCTCGCTGTTAACAACTAACTACCAAAGTTCATTTTGAAAATAAATATGGATATTTTTCCATCATCTCAGCTTCTCTTTCCCATGTAGCTTCTTCAACAGTAAAGTGCTTCCTCTGCACCTTTACTCTTGCTACTGTTCAGTTTCTCAATTCAATTTCTTCCCGCTCCATTATTTGAAGCGGCTCTGGAAGGAACTCCCCTTCTAGTTCCACCTATATCACATTCGAATCAACAATGTGAGAATCATCATGTACATATATTTTTAATAACGAAACATGAAACACATCATGAACTCTAACATGGGGCAGTAGGGCTAGCTTCTAAGCCACTGGTCCCACCCTTTCTAACACCTCAAAAGGCCCACAATATCTAGGAGCCATTTTTTCACAACTTCTAGCATAAAGTGTGCTCTTTTTGGGTTTAATACACAGGTACACATGATCACCCACTTTGAACTCTCAATGCACTCTCTTCCTATAAACATAGTTTTTCTGTCGATCTTTTGCAGTCTTGATGTTCCTCTGTATTTGTTGGACAATTCTTTCCATTTCTTGTAGAGCATCTGGCTCCAATACTAGTTTATCTTTAGGTTGGCTCCAACTTAAGGGAGTACGACACTTTCTTCCGTAGAGTGCTTCAAATGGACTCATCTTGATAGAGGATTGATAACTGTTGTTATAAGAAAATTCGACTAAATCTCAGCATATCCTCCATCACATACATTCTCAGCATATCCTCCAAAATCTGGTTTTTTCTCTCTATCTGACCATCCGTCTGAGGGTGATAGGAAGTACTAAAATTCAATTTAGTGCCCATGCCCCCAAATAGGCCTTTCCAAAAGGCAGCTATGAACTTAGTGTCTCTATCTGAAATAATCATTTTCGGGACCCCGTGTAGCCTTACTATTTCTTTTAGGAACTCATCTGCTACTTGGGCTGTCCCAAAAGTAGATTTCACAGGGATGAAGTGTACATCTTTCGTTAATGTGTCCACCACAACCATCACTGAGTCATGCTGGTACTTTGTTCTGGGTAACCCGGTTATGAAATCTATAGAAACAGTGTCCCATTTCCATTCTGAAATTGGCAAGGGATTTAAAAGACCAGTGGGATGTTGATGTTCAACTTTGACTAGTTGACATTCCATGCACTGAGCTAAATAGTCTGCCACATCCTTTTTCATTCATGGCCAAAAAAATTTCTTTTTCAAGGCTGTAAGCATTTTCTGATATCCAGGATGTCCTACATATGGCTGTTTATGATATTCATCTAGGATTTATTTTTTCAAAAAATCCACATTAGGGATGTACAATCTGTTTTTGTAGCAGATCAGCCCTTTCTGGTTTTGAGTGTATTCAGCCATTTCTTTTTACAGTATTCTCACTTGTAGATTCTCATAATTTGGATCTTGATCTGCTACCTTTTTAACTAGTTCCTCTAAATAAAAACTATCACTACTCCTAATGTTGCTTATGTTTTAGCAAGCATTTCTTCTTAGTGCATCAGCAATTTTTTTTTCTTTCCCTTTGATATGTTTTATGTCCATATCAAATTCACTGGAAAAACATACATGTATTCAAATCTTGTTTGAGAAAAAATACTTGAGACTAATGATGGTCCCAT
Source organism: Pinus albicaulis (assembly GCA_034641835.2). Taxonomy (NCBI): domain Eukaryota; kingdom Viridiplantae; phylum Streptophyta; class Pinopsida; order Pinales; family Pinaceae; genus Pinus; species Pinus albicaulis. The sequence goes on from CM076580.1 coordinate 1,226,182,959, forward strand.
CAATGTAAATTTTTTCCAAGAAGATAGTGTCGCCACATATTCAAAGCATGAATTACAGCAGCTAGTTCCAGATCATATACACTGTAATTATGTTCAGGTTTCTTAAGTTTTCTAGACTCATATGCAATAACAGAATTTTCTTTCAACAACACTCCTCCTAATCCCTCACTACATGCATTAGTACACACAAAAAACTCTTTGTCAGGACCTGCAATCTTTAGTATAGGGGCTGTAGTGAGTTTTAATTTTAGTTGTTCAAAGTTTTTTTTTCATTTTTCTGTCCACTCAAATTTGGTGCCTTTTTTCTGTAATGAAGTTATGGGATATGCTATTGCAGAAATTATTTCCACAAACCTTCTATAATAACCTGCAATCCCCATAAATGACCTTACTACTGAAACATCAGTCAGCACCGGCCATTCTCTAATAGCCTTTATTTTCTCAGGGTCCACAGCCAATCCTTGTTCAGAAATAACATGCCCCAAATATTGAATCTTACCTTTATAGAATTCACATTTACTGAATTTGGCATATAATTAGTTTTCTTTCAAGGTATGCAAAACTATCCTTAAGTGTTCTTGGTGTTCTTCCTGACTTTTTGAGTAGACTAAAATATCGTTTATGAACACTAGCACAAATTTATCTAAGTACTTGTTCAAAACGTTGTTCATTAAGCACATAAAGGTGGCAGGGGCATTTATCAAACCAAAAGGTAGGACTACAAATTCGTAGTGACCATACCTGGTTCGAAAAGTTGTTTTATTAATGTCTTCCTCCTTAATTCTGAGTTGGTGGTAACCAGTCCTCAGATCAATCTTAGAAAATACTGAAGCCCCTCTCACTTGATAAAAAAGGTCGTCTATTCTGGGAAATGGATACCGGTTTTTTATTTTCAACTTGTTTAATTGATGGTATTCAATGCACATTCTGAAGGTTCCGTCCTTCTTTTTCACCAACAGCACCGGTGCTCCCCAAGGACATACACTCGGTTTGATGTACCCTTTATCCAGCAATTCTTGCAACCGCATCTTCAACTCCATGAGTTTAGGGGGGCTCATCCGATAAGGGGCTCTAGAAACGGGTGTTGCTCCAGGCACCAAATCGATTGAAAAGTTGATTTCTCTTTTTGGAGGAAGATGAGGAATCTCATCTGGAAAAAATTCTTTGAAATCTCTTATCACTGGTAAAGTGTCTAGCATTTTTTCTTCAGGTTGTTGTCCTAATTCTTCAACATGTACAACATATACTTGATATCCTTTTATAGCTGTTCTTTTTAATTGCAGCGCTGATATTTGTCTTACGGAGATTGGTTTTGGTTTTCCTTTTAGTATAAATGGCCTCCCTTCCTCATCTATGCAATGCAGCGTTTTATCCCAACAATTCATCATAGCCCTTTTATTTTCTAACCAGTCCATTCCTATCAGGAAATCATATGAGCCTAAGGGCGGAATGTTTAAATTTACTTCTGTCTGAAAATCATTTAATTTAATTGTTGTTTGAGGTAACTTATGGGTTAATTTTCGCTTGGTACCAATAGCTAACTGGAGCAACCAAGACTGTTGGAATTTTTCAGTTTTGAGATTGCATTTTTCTACAACTTGGGAACTAATGTAACTCAACGAAGCACCCAGATCAATCAAAACTGTAACAGATTGGTCAGCAATCTTACCTTCCATCTTGACCATAGTAGCCTGATGTTCTGCTTGTCGGTTCTCTAAGGCTGCACTGATAGTGGGTATGTTCCTGGCTATATCGTTCACTGTGGTAGCTTCTCTATCCTTCAGAATCATCTGAATATTTCTATGGGGACAATCTCTCAACAAATGAGGTTCCCCACAGCCCCAACATTTCAAAGGCTCCCGCATTTTTATTGTTCCTTCCTTCTTATTATCTCCTTCTGTTTGTTTTGAGCCAACTTGGGACTGGGTAGTTTGACTTTCCTTTGGTTTTTCAAATTTCTTCCACTGATGATCCCTACCAAAGTTATTCAAGTAAGCTGGTTTCTGTTTCTTTCCTTTAAATTCACCCTTGTTTACCCAGCTTTTTCCATGTTCACCCTTTCCTTTAAATTGCTGGTAACATAATCTAGCTTTCCTCACCGCTTCATCCATAGTTTATAGATTATCAAACTCTATTTTCTCCTTATACACAGCAGGCAAGCAGTTCAGAAACATTTGTACCTTTGCCTTCTCTTCACGAATGTAAGGAACATACCTTAACAAATTAGTGAACTTGGTGACAAACTCATCTATGGTGAACTGTCCCAATTTGAGTTCATGGAACTCCTTTGCTTTATCATCAAAATAGCATTTGTTCAAATAGCGGTTTTTAAACTTGACTTGGAAATATTCCCAAGTCACTGTTTTTTCATCAATAACATGCACCATTTTTGTCTACTCCCACCACAAGGTAGCCTTACCTTGCAACTGGTAGATAGCTAATCTAGCCTTCAGATTTCTTTCATATTCATAGACCTGAAAATACTTAATCATATTCAACAGCCATGCCTCAGCATCTTCCTCCTTCTCTCCATCATAGGAGGGAGGTTTAATTTTTCGGAATTCACCCTGTAATTCCTTCCTCTGTTTAGACAAATGTCTATTAGTTTCATCTTCCTTAGAATCATCTGAGAACTTGCCTTTCTTTCTCTTTCCAGAACCTTCCTCTTCTTAGTTGTTCTGCAAGGTCAGTTCTCTTATTAGCTTTTCCTGCTCCTCACTAGCTAATGACAGCCTGTCATTCTGGCTTCTTAGCTCAACCATATCCTGTTGCAACTTGTGCAACATAGCCACCAAAGGAGCGTTCAGATCTGGCGTGTTATCTCCATCACCCAGATCAACATAAATTTCATCTCCTTCCGCCATTAATTTTTCAGTTCCAGTACCACTATACACTAAAAAAAACAACATCAGTAACAAAAGAATTTTTTTTTCCCAAAATAACTTACACAATGAGCACAACAATAGCCCATTTTTTCTAACATGAGCTCTGATACCATTTGTAACATGCCTCAATTTTTTTTTTCTTTGGGTTCACCCAATTTATATTTCTCATGAACACCTTACCTTAACGTATACAGTTACCTACGTATTTGTATTTTTCCCTAAGGAATGTTGATTTATATCTGAATCATTAACACTTATTAATTCGTTCCTCAAGTTGTCATGGTGACTTCATTTTTAATTATGATACCCATTTTTTTTTTTTTCCCACCTTTTCAAAATTATTCTAAACTATCTTAGTTAACTTCCCTTGTAATTTAAGTGGAAGATCTTATAACCCCAACAATTAACTTAACTCAAATTATTACATTGAACATGTTAATATATGGTTCATCCATACTACTATCATATGAAATCATTTTCTACTGAATTGCCTTTGATTATATGTCATAAGATCTGTGACCCTATCACGTCCGGTTTGTGTGAGATAGTACATACAATATCAAATTGATTTGTAATGTTTCCCACAATCTTTACACAGAGCACGATTTCACTCAATGTTTTGACCCCTTTCAGGGTTTCATCTCACGCTTGTCCTACATATTAAATGTCTCTTGTGTACTTCTCTACGATGATATTCGAGTGCTAGCCCATTGTTATACGTACATTAAGTCTTATGCCTTTCTTGAGAAGAGAAGCGGTACCTAGAAGTGATTTCACATTTATTTACCTGGCTTGAATTCATAACTTCTATCAACCCACCATTAAAGACCTCTGAGTGCCATTGATATAACCCTAAGTCCAAGGACACCTCTCATATATTTTTCCATCTGGATGGCGTGGATGCGTTAGGGTTTTACATTCTACTTAATTGAGAATTCCTCTTGTTACAAACTTCATTTTGTTCCTGCACATCTCGTGGCCAGGGTTTCTACTTGGTACTATCGATGGTATTTCCATCAAGACTTCTTGACACACACAGTCGCTTGGTTTGCATACATGAGCGAGATTCATAGGTAACACATTCTCCTTATCACGCCATGCCTTTTTGAGTTTATTCGTTCCATATATCATATACAGTTCTTATTATGATTACGATATAACTCTACAGGAGGAGTTTGAAATTTTGATTCTCTGTTCGTGTTTGTAATTAGCTTTGCCTTCTGAGAGCGTTGGTGTCGTAGAGGACTGCTCATAGTTGTTGAGTCATTTTTGCCATGCAGTGATAATGTGATCCACATTCAGGCTTTGATTTCTCCTGCGTTTGAATACAATGAGTAGAATGAATTTTTTTTTTAGAATCATTATCATTAGATACTCATGGTTTGTTTCCCCTTTCAGAATTGGGAGTTAACCAGAGAATGTTTTATGCCCTATTTCCCAAGGTAAATTAATATGTATATGGATGTTTATTAATTTCTAGTTGCACTTATATTGGCTTATCCTCACCCTTTTTAATTTTTCATTTTGGTTTCTTGTTATTGAAGGTGATTATATTAATTCCCGCCATCATAATCTTCACTCTTATCATGCTCTCATCACTTGTTCCAGTTTCACCCTAAGACGTTTGTCTTCGTTTGTGAACTTAGGTTGGTTCCTTCTCGTCACAGAGAATTTTGATTTTAGTTGTTCGATATTCCCATAAGTATGGGTCAGCTTTGGTTCTACGTTTTCCGTTTGAGATTTTTTAACAATTTTATTTGGCGCAGGTGTTATAAATCCCATTGCACCTCTGTAAATTTTGTAAACATATAATTGGACTGTCTAAAATCAATTTTCGGCCTTAGAATATGACCAAGCTTTTTCACTATGGAACACGTTCTAATATAGTCTGGTTGTCTTATACTATTTTCCCTTAAGACTAATGCTCAGGAATTTCAACGCTTGCGTGAGGCTTATCGAATTCGTTTGGGACACTGTGTATCTATTTCATAATATTATATACAGTTTCCCATGTCTGTCATATTCACCATACACTTATTGTTTATTTCTAGGTTTATTCAGTATTTCCACTTGATTGTTGTATATATATTAATTTATGGAAGTTTAATACACCAACATGGCTACATATGAACATAATTCTTGGGTCCCCTTTCTGTTATTTTTTTTTCTATGATGTATGTACATTGACATATGTTGTATTTTTATGTGATATCCAGACAAATAGTTACTGTACTAATAATCAGTTTTCTGCCTTAATGGTTATGTATAATACTCTGATAAGGACAATTTTCCTTTCAATGTATGATTAGAAAATTTAATAATATCCAGCTGAGTAATTTTTATTTCAATTCCTGGAATACAGAGGGTTACTATCAATAGTCCTTCTTTTCCTTATGAGTACATTAGGAATAATGAGCATAGGTTAATAAAACCCTTAATAAAATTTAACTGGGTACTTTGCAAGTATATACATGGCTTACATTCATTGCATCCCGATGGGGTTTATTTAAGATGTAGCGCATTATGTTATTTCAGATAGCAGAATTTTTGTGTCAGTAGTTTGTTTGACTATTATTCTTTTCTTGTCAAGTGGGCAGAATCTAAAAGAGACTTTTCTCCCATTAGTGACATATCAATGACACCCATATTTCTGTTATAAGAGTTTCTTCATTAGCATAGAATTTTAGCTCTATTTACCTATTTTGGTTGTCTATAATATATCCCACATGGTTTCATGATATGAGAATGTCTCTAGGTAGGATTTCATTCTCTGCCTTGTATTGTCCAAATGTACATATTCATATCAGTCTTGTAAATGATTTAACTTATAATTTATATTTGCTTACATCCTTCAATGCTGTGCAACTTTCTATCTAATGTATTTAATTCATGTAACAAGAATTATTTACTTCTCAATTGAAATTTTCCATTTTAGAAAAAAATGATTACAGTTTACCTACATGCACTTCAATAAGGTATCTCTGCAATCTTAGCACTATGCTTAATCACTATAAACTCTTATAATTTCATAGCTAGTTTTTCATCTTCTAATTCTATCTTCCTATTTCATACAGAATTTGATTTTTACTTCCACAGAAACAGATTAAAGTTACAACTTTAGTGATTTATGGGAGTAGTATCAATCTCCAGATTTAAACCATTAGCAGGTTTAGAACTTCTGGATGATTTCCCCCATAATTCCTACTCCTACAACTATACAGAATTGAGAGGATTAATTTCTTCTATAAAGTTCTATTAAATGTATGGAATATCTATTACATAATTTTTGAAGTACAATAACATCTACAGTGATTAACCATACTGCATAATAACAAGTAATTCTTAACCATTCATAAAAATTTTGAGCATACCACTTCTGCAAATGACCAATCCTCCCAACCTTAGATTTCTTTTATCCCCAGAACTCACCCCTGAGTTGATATCATCTCCTAGAACAGACCAACCCAAATTTGTTCTAGAGTAGCTTATTTAAGCTTCTGCTACCCAAAGCCTGTTTCTAATTCTGTGTCCAGAATTACAGGATGCTTTCATTCCTGTTTTCCTAGGCTTCGCTTATTTAGGGACTTTTAACGCTGCTTTCTACTTTTCCAGGTTTTTACCTCTTCCCAACTACTCTCCACCTCATTGGGGAAATCTAGATTTTTCCTGAAAAATCTAAATTAGAAATAAATTCTTTCAAGGATTTTTGAAAGATTTTTGGGGAAAGTCTTAGCCTATTTCCATACCTCATGGATTTGGCAAGTGATCTCAAAATTTTCATTTGGTCAATATGCACAGAAATAGTTTATTTATTTTTCATGATTAAATAATTAATTACATCCACACCATAACTATCCATTAGGGTCCACTCCCCTTTGCATTGAAGTTCAAATTTCTAACTTGAAAACATAAAAGAAGGGGTGTTACACATGCAAAGGAATATATATTCCAAAAGAGTCTCCAACGAACTACGTAGCTTCCTTCACGAGTCTTTTGAAAGGAAACCTCAATGCTACTGAGCATGTAAACATACATTTTCTTTTGTAAAATTATGCAATGAAGAATATAAATACATGTCTTCTTTTTCAAAGATTATACTAAACAATCATTTCCAATATATTTTAGCACCACATGCTATCTTTCCCACCTATAAATATTTATATTATTTCCAATTAAATTGATTACTTATGTTGCATGCCTATGCGTGATCTTCTTCCAAATGGAATTAACATCATAATCATGATAAAAATTAATCACTGGGTTTGTTCATCTAAAGAAATATAACTGAGTAGTTCCTCTATCCATGGATTTATTAAATAACCATTCTTTACTAACAACATGGTAATATGTTCATGGAATTATGAATTAAATAATATTCACAAACACCATGGTAATCTACCCATGGTTTTATGAAATAATTAATCTCTATCAACACCATGGTAAACTATTCATGGATTTATGAAACTATTCATGGATTTATTAATTCATTTCTATTTACAACATGGTTAATGAACATAAATCTGAGAAAACTTCTCTCTTCTTCTTCATCGCACATGAACATATTTCAAGAGTTACCCTCTTTAATCTATTCAAGAAAATACCTTGGATTTGTTCTCATTTCCTAAACTAAATGAGTACAAAATCCCTTTTAAAATAAAGATCATGCATCTTCTATTTTCTTGCTTATACCATATTATGTAAATATTTATATTAAAGAGCTACCCTCTTTAATATATTCAATAAAACCTCTTTTAAAATATAGAGCATGCATATTCTATTTTCTTTTTATACAATATTATATAAATATTGATATTAAAGAGTTATCCTCTTTGAATCTATTCAAGAAAATATATTTTAAAATATAAAACATGCATATTCTATTTTCTTGCTTATACCATGAATTTAGTATGCATCTCTTTCAATAACATAATAATTATTTATATGCAAACTAATATTTCAAGAAAAGAATAATAAGAATACTTACCTCTTAAAAACATATTGGTCAAACCAGAATTTAAAGGTACATTGTCTTCTTTTCACGGTATCCTTACTCTACTCCATACGCTACTGAATTGTAGGTAAGTATATAATGAACGATAGGTTCAAGGCAAGAACTACCTCCCTCTTGGCGATGCTTTTGAAAGGAGGCACACTGCCTTCACAACTAACGCTGCCACATTGGTACGAAAGCCATGTATAAGGGTTCAGAGGTCCTTCGACCAGATGAACACTCTGTTGCATATGAATTTCAATGGCGGAACCTTTAAATACCAGTTGAACCCCTATATTGTTGTATCAGGAGGAGGGAACCTCAATATTTTTTGACCTTCGCAACCCAATGGAGACCCACCCATCACCTTCCTCCATCATAGCACTCCGCGGTCATGATCAAGTGCATTCGCATTAATATGCTCCAAGCATTTCCAATTTGAAATTGTGTGGCAAAGAGTTGTGTCTAAATCAGTAATGTAGGTTCCGAGTTAATAAAGAATAACAGGTCGTTACCAAGAATTGGTTTTACATTAACTGAATCTTCATTTTCTTGGTTTGAACAGTTAAAGATAGCAACGTAATAATTATTTACCAGGAGTACGTGTGTTACAAAAATGTTATAAAATTAAATTAAAATAAAATATTTTAAAATATCTTGATTGTGAAATAAGTTATGGTTATTGGCCATGTGGTATTGATAAACCATGGTATTGACCCATGATATTATAACAAATCCTATTTACATGCTAATAATATCGACCATAAATTGGGGCTAATTTTCATGATTAAGAATCATGTCATATTGCTATAAAATATTTCCATTGTGAAAGAAGTGACATTGTATTGGCCGATGGCATGGTAAAAAAACCAATTGACATAACAAATTGACTTTAACTTTAACTTTTTATTATATATTGAGAAAACATTTAAATGTTCACAGGTTTTATATTACTTTTAACATTTTATTTATTACTTTTTTTGAGCATATAATTTGTTATGGTTTTTGGGTAAGTGATAATCATAAGCCTTGGTATTGTAACAAAGTGGAAGTTTATTTATAGCTTAAGAGTCTCCATGATAAAGTGGAAGTAACTTCAGGGTTAAGAATGTTGTTAGGGTTGAGCATTTCCATCACCTTAAATTTAGAAGAGCTATCGAGATTGAGAAAAGGCCTTGTTCGTTTTCATTGTTGGATCACATCTCTTTACTCTAAGTAGGGTTCCTTTTTCCTTTCTCTCGTGTTTTCCTCTTTTTTTATTTTCGCTGGGTTTACGTGCATTTATATATATATATATATATATTATTAGAGTCATGTAGTAGGTTTGATGTTTTTAGGTTTCTTAATTTATTTTGTTAATTTATAATTATATATTTTAAATAACATTTCTAATGTTGACCAAATTTTAGTCTATATTTGGTATTTTCTTCCTTTTTATTTAGTATTATTTTTATTTATACGTCCATTTATTTATTTATTTATTTTTTATATTTATTTATTTTTATTCTTTTTACTTCGTCTTTATTTATTATTTTATTATCTTATATTGTTTTTATGATGGTGTTTAATTATTTTTCTTTTATTTATTAGTTGGTTGTTTTTATTTTGAGTGTTGATCGTATTTCTGATTTTCAATGTCTAATTTTATGGATTTTATTTTATAAAATGTGTAATATTTATTTTAATATTTCTTTAACATTTATTTTTCCATGTATCTATGGTATTCAGTGTCGGTTCTAAAATTTCTATATGATTTACACTCTCAAATGTTGTTAGATTTTTTTTTAAATGTAGATATTTTATGTTATTTTTTTTAATTGAAGGTAATAATAATTGAAAATAAAGTTATATTTTAGCTAATTTTAATAAACTTTTTGCCATTTAACAAAGATAAATGTTTTGACGAGTATAATGGATGAATCATTATTTACATTTACCAACTAGTTAATATATATGATTGCATCGTATTAGTAATCATTAATATTATAACTTGTATTATAGCATTTTCCTTGCTTATTGTATAGTTAAAATTAATGTTTTTTCAAATTAATTTTCAAGCCTCCCTCACCATGAAAGTCTTTAAATCCCATTCCCTTTTTAACATCTTTTTTTTTACTATTTTGGATTTGTTGAGAAAGTCTTCAAATCCTATTCCCTCTTTAACATCTTTGTTTTACTATTTTGAATTTGTTCAGAAAGTCTTCAATTCCTCTTCCCTTTTTAACATCTTTGCTTTACTATTTTGAATTTGTTAAAACTTTGTTTCTTTCTTACTAGAAAGTACACCCTTCTTATGAAATTTAACGACTTATTCAGGCTTTAAATATTTGAAAATAAAATTTAACTATACAACAATTAACAAATTATTGTTACGAGAGAATTATCATAAGATTAATACATGACATAAAACTATATTAAAAAAATATAACATTAAATTAGTGTAATTAAAAATATATCACATTTTTTTTTAAATATAATTTATTTAAACAAAAATACAAAATTAGTATAATTAAAGACCTATCACACTTTTTTTTAAATATAATTTATTTAAATAAAAATTAAGCCTTAACTTTAATCCACCATAAGTTTACCTTAAAAGAAATATATTTACTTATATTAATTCACCGACGTAGTTATCCTTTCCTCAAACATATCTCAATTGTAATTGAAACGGATAGGCATGTGCATGAACTTTAATAAAAACGTTAGATAACCATAGATCATGAGCTTAATAACTTAACCAGATGGAAACGTTTTTGTATGTTCTTCAAATAAATTTGAATTTGAATTTTGAAAAACGGATTAGAAAATTGGGTGAACCGTTGGATGCCAAGAGGAATAATATGCGAGGGCAACCACCACCATCTGCAAAACGGTCCAATTGAAATTTAGTGGAGCAACGTCTAATTTTTAAGCTCAACGTGGGACATGTGTCACCGTTTTAGTGGAGTAAACAACTGAAAGCTTTAGTGAAACAACGTCTAATTTTTAAGCTGAACGTTGGACACGTGTCACCGTTTTAGTGGAGAAAACAACTTAAAGCCAAAGCCTGCTTTTTATCCACTAGTTCCATTCTGGAAAGATAAAAATGATCGAACCTGTCCCGAGGTTTTCTTGAGCTTTCCAATTATGTGAAATGCAGGCATGATGTTTGATCAGGTGTTTGATCTATGGGACTGCGGCTATTCTCACTGGTACGTTCTTCGCTTCTCTCTGGTACGTTTTCGCTTCTCTCTGGTATTTAGAAATCAGAGGATTCTTCTCTCGCACATGTTCTTGTGTTGTCTCGATGTATGTGTGTTGGGTTGTCTCGGTGTATGTGTGTTGGGCTATGTGTATAGTGTGTGTATACTACAGAGAGGAGATGGCATGCAATTGACAGATATTTAACAGCAAATTTTTGCAGAGAGGAGATGGCATGCATGGCATTGGCAGATTCTTAAGTTCTTTTGCACGATGGGGTAACCTGTTTATTTTATTTTGTTTTATCTTTCGTTTTTTAATTTCATTAATTCGAACAATGCTTGGATCTGTAGATGGTGTTTTAGTTCGATTTAAGGAACTGTTTGATCGATATTTAACGCGTAGGGTTCTGCAAGATCTGATTTCTTGAGTGCTTTTTTTCATGATTTTGCATTTTCTGGTACTTCTGGTTCTAAAAGCCAAGGTTATTATTAATTAGGGTGTTTTTAAATGTCTCTCTTATAGTTTTGTTAAGCCCTAGTTTTCTTTCAAAGAACAACAAATTTTTTTTTGAATTCATAATTTATTTCCTCAAAACTAAGTTTACATTGAGGTAGATATTGTTTCTTTATATTCAAAAACTTAAGCGTGCATCTTGGATTTTATTTTATTTTGTTTTTCTAAATGTGTGAAAATCGTAAACTACCTGCCATCGCTCAGAAAGCTCAAGTATAGTTTTTTTTTCTTCTCATTTATTTCTACGGTGAGAAAAACAAAGTCTAGTTTCTTTTTTTTAAATCCACCTTTACACTCAAATGGCTCTATATAATGTTTATTGAATTCATACAATATTATTTGATTTGTGAAGGTGTAGCAGATGCCCGAAGATGCAGCAGATGACAATGCCCCATTATTTATTTGCAGCTGCTGGTATTTACGGTCCTGGAAGCCAGGTCAGTATTAATTAAGTTAAGTTGTTTTTAAATGTTTTGTATATCTTTCTTTTAAACTTGCAGTTTGTATATTTATTTTTGAGCATTGATTATATATTAATTTGATTGATAATTTTCCTTTCGTCGGAACTAATTATATACTAATTTTGTTCATAATTTTTCTTTCCTTGAAACTAATTAAAACTGAAGCCTGCATAAATTTTCTTAATTAAATATGTGAAAATTTTAAACTACATGTTTTTGCTAAGAAACCTTAACTGTGCAACTTTACTTTGGAACCATTTATTACTACTCTGAAAAAAACAACATCTAGTTTCTTTTATTAAAGGTTAAATTATAGTATATTATGTTTAAAATGTGAATATTGCCATTTGTTTCATATAAATGCCTTCAATTTTGTTTGATGACTTGTTCTTTAAGTGGATAGAAATCTTTAGAAGCTAGTCACAAATACGATAGTGTTATTAATTTCTTTCTAAATATTAAGGTCAAGGTTTTTAGAGTCTACTCATCTTTACAATACATGTTACAATATATGTTAAAGTGGGTTTTTATAAGTATAGTGGTTTTTTAGAGTGTGATTGATTCTCTCTTTATCTTTTCATTACAAATTTTTAAATGACATTCGAGAGAGAGAGTGAGCTTGAGAGTGTGAGTGGGTGATAGTGAAAGAGAATGAGTTTCTAGTGAGAAAGACAGAGAGTGTGTGTGTGTGTCTAGAGAGAGAGAGGGAGGGAGGGAGAAGGGGAGGGAGAGAGATTGAGGGAGAGAGAGGGGGAGGGAGGGAGAGCGCAAGGGAGAGGGAGAGGGAGAGGGAGAGAGAGAGGGGGGGGAAGGGAGGAAGGGAGAGAGGAAGTGAGAGAGAGAGGGATATAGGGCGAGGGAGAGAGAGGGAGGGGTGAGAGAGAGGGAGAGAGGGGGGAGACAGATAGGGGGAGGGAGAGGGAGGGAGAGGGAGAGGAAGAGATGTGGAGGGAGGGAGAGGGAGAGGAAGAGTTATGAAGGGAGGGATAGAAGGGGGGGAGAGGGGGAGAGTGGGGAGAGAGCGGGGGAGAGAGAGAAAGAGTGAGAGGGAGAGGGAGAGAGAGAGATATGGATGGAGTGAGAAAGGGAGGGAGTGAGTGAGAGGGAGAGGGAGAGAGAGAGACAGAGAGATAGAGAGAAAGAGAGAAAGAGAGTAAGAGAGAGAGATAGAGAGAGAGAGAGAGACGGAAGGAGGGATGGATGGAGAGATAGAGTGGAGAGATAAAGAGAGGAAGGGAGGGAGGGGGAGGGAGGGATGCGGAGGGAGGGGGAAGGAGAGGGAGCGAGGGATGCAGAGGGAGAGAGAGGGAGATAGAGAGAGATATATAGAGAGAGAGAGGGAGAGTGAGGGATGGAGAGAGGGAGAGGGACAGAGAGATAGAGTGTAGAGAGAGAGAGAGGGGGGAGAGAGGGAGGGAGAGGGAGAGAGGGGGAGAGGGAGGGAGAGGGAGGGAGACAGGGAGAGAGGGAGAGGGTGAGAGGGACAGAGAGAGTGAGGGATGGATGGAGGAGGAGGGAGGGAGAGATAGGGAGAGGGCGATATGGAGAGGGATAGAGAGAGATAGGGTGAGATGGAGAGAGAGAGAGGGAGGGAGAGAGGGAGAGTGAGGGGGAGGAAGAGATAGAGAGAGAGAGTGGGATAGAGAGATAGAGGGATGAGGGAAAGTGCTAGAGAGAGCGGGACAGAGAGAGAGAGAGAGAGAGAGAGAGAGAGAGAGAGAGATATGGAGAGGGTGAGGGCAAGAGAGAGGGAGATATAGAAAGGGGCGAGAGGTCAGGTTGAGGGAGAGGAGGGATAGCGAGGGAGGGAGGGAGGGAGGGAGGGAGAGGGCAAGAGAGAAAGAGAGAGAGAGATAGAGGGAGAGAGGGAGAGAGAGAGAGAGAGAGAGATGGAGGGAGAGAGGGAGAGGGAGTGGGTGAGAGGGAGGGCAAGTGGGAAAGGGACAGGGTGAGAGGGAGAGGGAGAGCAAGGGAGAGGGTCAAGGGCGAGAGAGAGAGAGAGAGAGAGAGAGAGAGAGATAGGGAGAGGGAGAGGGATGGGGAGGGGGAACGAGAGGGAGAGGGAGGGACAGGGACAGGGACAGGGACAGGGAGGGGAAGGGTAAGAGACTGACAGAGAGAGAGAGAGGGAGAGTTCAGTTCTCTAAATGGTTGAAAAATACTTTGAGAGAGAGGGATTTATAAATCTATTTAATTTCTTGCACTATATGCACTGATTTCAGTGTAGATGATGATTTCTAATTCTAATTCATTTATTGCAATAGATGTACTGATTTTTGGTATAGATGGTGATTTCTAATCCTATTTGATTCATTGAAGTATATGCATTTATTTAACATAGATGCCAATTTCTAATCCCATTTGATTGTTTACATTAGATGCATTGATTTTAGTGTAGATGCTGATTTCTAATAGAAGTTAATTTCTTGCACTAGATGCATTGATTTTAGTGTAGATGATGAATTCTAATCTTATTTCATTGATTTTTGTAGATGCATTGATTTCATTGTAGATATTGATTTCTAATCTTATTTGATTGCTTGCATTATATGCATTGATTTCAGTGTAGATGATGATTTTGGATTTGATGTAACTCAATGTATGATGGTACATTAACTTAAAATGATTGGATTAACAGTGTGAATTAATATAAAAATGTGACATTGTTTCCCTCAACTAGAACCAACCTAGTGTTGGACATTAGGTTCAACATTCCCAGTGTGTTTCGCGACATGCACTAACTGCCTCTCGTGGATCCTAACTTTGGAAATTGTAGTGGAGACTAAAGCCTATAGGTTTTGGTTTAACGGAAATCATGATTCGATCAAGTGGTATTAGAGTGACAAGTCTCGAGTTCAAAACTCACCTGGTTCACATTGGAGTAATATGGATGTTTCAAATGAGTTGGTGTCTGACTTTGCCATAAATTTGGATGTTATGGAATTATTAATTCAATTGTGTTAATGATATTTATATTTTAAAATAAAAATTAATTAAATATATTTTTTATTAATTTTTCTAATTCAATATATAATATTTATGTTAGTTTATTATATATAATTTGTTAAAGCAATATATACTATTATACAACTTGAGGAGGCTTAATGATGGAGAGCATTATTTGTTTCTAAGAGGACATGACTTCAAATTGAGATGTATTCTTACAATTTCATTTGATTATTGAAAATTTACATACATTATATGCATGGATAAACATGAGTGGATTATGTTTGGGATGACTTAGTTTTGGATATATAATAACAGAAGAAAAATAGTAAAGTCATAGAGGCTCAAAAATCCATTCGTAGATATTCATAGAAAGGGTGGTATATTATGTAAGATATTGGAAGGGTTCATCATAGCCTTCTGTTAACCATATAATTCATTCTGAATCAACAAACACACCACCTATGTTGGTGCTAGCCTCATACTAAGAGGTTTTACCTCTGAGATTGTCTACAAATTTTTTTTTGTTGTAGTAAGTTTGCTACTTCTCCACATGGACTGAAAATAATGGATTTTCTGGTTTCTTTTGCTTATTTTTTTTATATATTACATTTCCTTGAATGGGAAGCTTGGTACATCGATCAATCAAGTATCCATTATCCAAATTTTCCTCGCAAGTTGGAGGAAGGTAGTGGAGGAAGCAGAGGAGGAAATAAAATTCCTAGAGCACCTAATGCTGCCCTGAGAGTAGATTGAATATGGACTAGATGGATATTTATGCCCAAAATTTTACTTTCCACAACACACAAGTCCCCTTCCTTATCACTTTAACGAAAAAATATTAGAGGAAATGTCAACCTAAAAGTGGAATCCTAAGGAAGAAAAATAAAACAATCTTATAATAATAAAATAATAGTTATGAATTTTGAAGGGAAAAGAAGAAAAGTAAAACTTTAATTGTATTTTTGGCTTATCGCGTTACAAATTTAGTCAAATTTCAAGTGTACGCATTCATCATATGCATACTTTTGAGAAGACCCACATTGATAAAAATGAAGATACACTAAAAAATGTGTTATGTTTTTTTAATGTATCTTAATTTTTTATCAATGTGGGTCTTCTCAAAAGTGTGCATAATGGGTACTCGTTGGAGGTTGAATTTAATTTTACATTGAATGAGTGCCTGCATTTGAAATTTGATTAAACCTTTAAAGAGGTAAGTAAAAAATACGATTAAAAAAATAGTTATTCTTACTTTCCCTCCAAAATATTTACTTGTACCTATTTTTAAATTTAAATTATTTTGTTTGGTTTACATATTATGACATGGAAATTACGTGAAAATTTCACTTTTATGCTAAATTTTCCTCTAATGAAGTTCCTAACTTCAAAGGGACCATTATTCTATGTATAATGTCTCAAGTAGTCTATGTATTTCAAATCTGTATCGATCCACCACCTTCCCCTCTACATTGAAATCCATCTGCAACATTAATGGACGAGTATCACAACTAAACCTTATCAATTAATGCTTTATATTGCGTTGGCATGGGAGACATGATGGAAATCATAATTTGATAGCGAACCCTAATCCACGGTTTTTACATGGAGTATTATATAAGCTTTCAAAATAAATTCTTCATTGTGATAGAATTTCTAATTTGTTTTATTATTATTATTATTATTATTATTATTATTATTATTATTATTTGTGAGGAATTAAGAGCATAAGTAAATTATTCTCTAAGTTACATTATAAGAAATTTGGAAGAAACATAATCCATGTACATTAGAAATTATCCTACAAAGCTGACTCCCACATAAAGGAATAGGAGAAAAGGGGATATTAAAATTTTGAAGAGGCTTGATCTGAGCTTGAAAATAACCTTAGTGCAATATAAACCATCAAATATATTGAAATTGAAAACTCAATTTCTGAAGATGCAAGAGTTCATAATCATGATTAAAGATAATTGGAAACCTACAATTACTATTTAAGAGAATTTTCATTTATCTAATTTTAAAAGAAAATTTGAAATAACAAAGAAAACATAGCTACCTAATGGGAAGGACATAAAAATAAAAAAATAGGATATGTTATTCAAAGAAGTGGAATGGCAGAATCCTTGAAAAAAATTACAATAGTAATGGGTATCGCAGTTTGAATGAGGATGAAAAATTGAGTGTAAAGCTTGCAGAATAAAAGGGATAAGAACATAATATTGGTGAAATAATAATGAATGCTTAATACTAGGGCCATATGAATAAAAGCAAGGTCATGAAAATACCAAGTTTTACTTAGACATGTAATAATAGGAATAGCATCAACTCATTTTGGAAAATTAACAAAAGAAATTATAGTCCAACAATATGTTTTCGAAGGAGTCAATTACTTCTAGGGACCCTAGGGTTGTTATAATTATGTAAGTAGTATAGCTATAAAACTCATTTCCTAGACTTGTAAATATGACAAAAAAAGTTGTAAAATCATAATTGCAACAAATATTATAGATATTTTAAAAAGATAATATTGCCACATGGCCTTCCTATATAATTATTTATAGGTTGTTTTGAGTTCTTATAAAAATACTTAAATTGTAGGAGATTATAAAACTAATTTTATAACATTGATTCCTGGAAACAAAACCCAAACAACCTTTGAAAAAAAAAGTCAATGTCCTTATACAATTTCATCTACACAATTATCTTGAATTTTATTGCGAAAAGAGTGAAAGGTGTTTTATCAAGGAAATTTATGGCCAATAGTTTGAGTTTTTATAGGGAATACAATTCCAAAAGAGAATGGGGATCACACAAGAAATTATTTACCCAATGAAGGTTATGGATTAAATATCAATGATGATTAAAGTTGACATCTATAAATCACATGATAAGGTAAGATTGATTTGCCTAAGACTTATTCTTGTACAATTCTATTTGTTATTTGGGTGAGGACCTATATTACTTCATTATATTTGGCTATCATAATCAATTAGTTGACACCTCGATGGCATAAACTAGGAAGGGGTATTAGATAAGTGTTCCCCTCACTGACTTTTCTATTTTTTTAGTTTCTAAACTAATAAATAGGTTAATAAAGGAGGCTTTAAAAAACGGTCATTTCAAAGTGATAAACAATGGAACAACATATAATATCACACACCTCCTTTTTTTGGATAACGTCCAGAAATTTTTTTGATGGAACAAGAAGAGTAATTAATAAAGTTGGAGGTATATTGGTGTTGTAGCATCTACAACCCCACTCCAAAAAAATTCGTACGCTTAAATTTTAGAGCGTACATTTTTTCTATAGGAAATATCATTTTCACTATCGTTAACTATTCTTTTTTATTTTATAGTGTTTTAATCACTTATATTTGCATGGAACACTTGTGTGATGATGATATAGTCTTGTCGATGATAGTTTAATTACTTTTTATGTAAATTAAACTCTCTCCCAAACACAAGGTAAATCTTTTCCTGATTTAGCACTATTTGCTCGTCTTCCCTCAAGGAACTACAGAATCCCATGCAACTAGAAGCTGCAAAACTCCTTAATAAACTGAGTTGCATAATACTATGACACAGGAATTAATTGAGAAATTTAAATGAATTATCCTCCTATGAGATTCAACACTACACAATCAACTAAGAAAGTGAACTCTGTAATACCTTATCACTGAAAATTGCACAGTATTTCCTACCAGTTGATTGCACAGTATTCAAAAACAAGCCAATTATGCATCCCTAGAAAATAGGGAGTGCACATTCCTCTTTGACCATGTGGCACAAGTTTCTATTTCCGATCTATGGACAACTTTCTCTTTCTCCTTGATTTTATTCATGCACATCATAAACCATAACCCTAATTCCATGGGGTTAAATATATATAATAGAGGTTTGTAGAGCTCATTTTCACATTTTACATTGGAGCGATAGCCATATCCATGAGTTCGAGGAGCTTCAGATTTGGTTTGCAACACTTTTCCAAGTAAGTTTCTAAAGTGTCACTTTTTTCTAAATTTTCCATCGCTTTTGTTTCTTTTGTGTGTGAAAGTGCCACTTTTCCTATTTCTTCTTTTATTTATTATATTTTATGCTATTATTACCTTTTATAAGTGTTGTTTCAGTCTATGGAGTTATTTTTACTAGTGTCACATCCCTTCCCAGTCTTTTCTCCTAACAACAGTTACGACTGATAGGTATTTTTATGCATGCATTTTATTTCCTTCATTTGTTCTTATCTGGTCAACACTAGTGATTGGTATAACTCATTGAAAATAAAGTCTACACTTATCTCTTCCTCATTCCCAAATTTGTATCTTTGCTCTCTCTTGGTATGAACTACAACATCCTTAAGGTTTGTTGCCTCCTCCCATTATGCATTGCGTGATCCAAATTTACATAGGAACAAAATGAACTACACATTCAAAATATAAACACAATGCTACAAAAAAAATGAACTTGAATTCATTAATGATAAATAATGGATAATTTTTACATGCAAAATAGAAATAACCTAGCTCGTGTGAGGGTAGCTTATCTCTCAGAAGAGATGTGATGGCTACATACCTCTAAATTTTTTTACAATGAGGCTCGAAGGAATTTTTACTATTATTAAATAAGGTATAACACTAAACATCTAGAAACCTAACCCTAGAATATGAAGCAAAAAAAGTTCGTGGGCCCCTTTAGTTCATATATCAACCTCCTGGGGTCATAAGTTTTGCATACAATCTTTGTCTAATGCTTATAATACCTTTTTAGAAATATATATCCAATGAATAGAAAATTTGGATAAAAACCCATGCTATTGGCTATAGTATTTCCCATTTAACAAAAAAAACATATTTTAGGGCCTCAAAATGGCTCTAGAAGTTGAGGACTCAAAAAAATGCCAAAAATAGTAAATTGTGCTACAATTGATGGAATAGAAAAAAAAAAATTGGGGGACTAATTGGAGTAGAAGGGTGGCCACCAATATACACCTAGATAATTCCTCCTACATTAAAAGGTAATGGTCCCCATTGCGTTGAGTG
The DNA here is from genome assembly GCA_034641835.2 of Pinus albicaulis. NCBI lineage: Eukaryota > Viridiplantae > Streptophyta > Pinopsida > Pinales > Pinaceae > Pinus > Pinus albicaulis. The sequence continues at coordinate 1,226,202,979 of CM076580.1, forward strand.
CCTCCATGAGATGGGGAAACTTCTATTGAATTTAGTCCCTAGTGAACCATTTTCCCTGGTGCATGAGCTAAAAAGTTTAAAAACTCGATATAGTTGGAGCATTTATTTGTGAGTTTTCTTGATCTATGTTTCCATGATCCGATCAATTCTTTTATGTTTAATGCATTCTAGGTTGAGCTATGGTGGTGTTAAATACTCAACGATTTCTTATGTGTCTAACAATGGTGGAAATTAGGGCCAAAGGTGGTCCACATTTAATATGAGGTGAAAGCCATGGAATCAAGGAATACTTAGATCGAAAGTGTTTTCTCTTGCAATATTGGGGATAGTGTAAGTCTTGTATCAAAGTGACCAAGGCTTTTGATGGGTTCCAAAAAGGCATTATATTTTCAGATTTAATGAAACTTTATCACCCACCTGAAACTTATGTGGCACCCAATGGTTATCATGCCATTTATTATACTTAGCATTGGATTTATCAAAGATGTCATTAACCTGCTATAAGTTGTGTTGAATGTGCTCAATAAATATGGTGACTTTATCAGCTTTAGATTGAACATGGTCAGAGTCTTCGTGTGTAGTTGCAAAAACAAATGCAACATCAAGGGGACATAATGGTTGAAATCCTAAGCCCACTTCAAATGGACTATGGTCAGTCGAGCTATGGAGAGATTTGTTACAGTTATGTTGCATAGAGGCAATACTCTCATCCCATTTTCATGGATGCTTAGAGTTGTACATGTGTAGTATGTGCATATTCATCCTTTTGATGACCTTTGTATTGCCGTGAGTGTGGGGCTAGAATGTAGTCGACTTGGTGAGCTTGGTGTCCAATAATTACCAAATGTTCATCCAAATTTTTCTTAGGACATTAATATCTTAATACGATATAATGGCCTATAAGATCCCAAAATACACCCACAATCATACAAAGATGTCTTTGGCAGTGGCTTTTGTTGTAATACTCTTATTGTGGGCAGCCAATATGGGCATCTTAGAAAAATTTTCAACTACAACAAATATATATTCATTTCCATGCCTGGTAGAAGGATCGCTAGAAATATAGTCCATGGAGAGGAATTCCAATGGCTAGCTAGGAGTATGAAGAGGGGTATATAGGCATTTCTTCTTAAATTTTGGTTTGGCCATGGCATAAACAGTGCAAGAGATGATGTATTTATCAACATCCTCTCAAATATTTGGTTAATAAAAATACCTATATAAAATGACCACATTTTAATCCGCACCAAAGTGTCCCATGACCCTACTTTAGTGTGCCTCCCAAATTAGCTTGGCACACTCGTTTGAAGGAACAAAATGTGGCCTAGGTAGCATAATAATGCATCTTGGAGGTGGAAGAGAACTTGCTTGCCATCCACTTACATCTAGTATGTGGTAGCCAACTCAAGTTAATTTTTATATATTTGTGGCCATCCAAAGTTATTGTTTCCATAAGAGTTGAGAAAAATGGTCAATGTTGCAACAGGGGTATGACTTAGGCAATTAGAAACTAGATTGGTGCTACCATTCTTGTATTTAATGTTCAAATGAAATTGTTACAGATATGTGTACCACTTATGATGGTGATCATTTTGAAACATCCCTTGTGTATGTACAAATTGAAGATGTTGGTGATTGTGTGGATGACCATCTCCTTCCCCACAATTTAATGTTTCCATTTTTGGAAAGTTTACATTATTGGATACATCTCTTTGTCATAGTTGGGATATTTTAAAATTGTATCATAAAATGTCTCATTTTTACAGACCACTAGATGCCCTAGTTGGGTCATAACTGCATCAATAACATAGTCAGAGGTGTTTGTCTCAATTTCAAATGGTTGTTGCAAGTCTGGAAGATTAAAGATGATGCTTCATGTTAGTATTAAAATTCTTAGTATGTGTACAAAAAAATATTCCCTTAAATTGATGGTTGAATAAAACCCTGACAATGAAATATGGTTGTATACACTTGTGATCTGCAATAAAAACTGAAGAAAACCCTACATCCATACATATCTTGAAAAAATAAACAAATAATAGTAAGAAATTAAAGTGTAATAGCCCAATGAAGGAATTAATCAATTGATAATTTTATTAAATCACCTAGTGAGGAGAAATTACAACATGGGTTTGTAGTTTCCCCTATGTGGGATGGATCCTTTTCTTTTCCTTGTGCTTAAGCTATGTGATTCTCTCTGAACTTGCAATGAGAAAGAAAACAAAAAGAAACTTGAACTAAAGTTGGAGCTCAAGTGTAATGAAATGATAATGGTGATGATGAAAATGGTCATGGTGAAGAATGGAGAGAAAACCCTCTCTTCATAAAAAAAATATTAGAATAGATTGAGAATTAGAAAAGAATAAAATATTGTTGACTATTTCAAAATCCAGACGTTGTGGATATTTTATTATATTTTTTGAGAGGGAAAAGGTATTTACAAGGTCAAATATCTTTATTTAGAAATTGGTTGAAGTAATTAACAATTAAAAATGATGTACTAATCACTTTGTGAGAATTAAAAAGGAAACAATTCTTAAATAATGGTTTAATAATGATCTCATAAGAAAAATAGAGGATAAATAGGAATAATAAACAAATAATGGTTTATTTATTTTTTCCAAGGTGATTAAGTCAAATGTGATAAGAAATAACTATCAAATAATGATTTAATAATTATTTCTTGAGAATGTTAAATAAATAATGACTTATTTAATTATTCTCATGGGGTTTTTAGATTTTAATGAGAAAATGATGCCCAATATGGGTTGGATTACTACTAGGTATACCTATTTCCTCTATAGAAAGGGTTCCATATTGCATCAAAAAAAAAAAAATTGCAACATATAATCAATCGGTAGGGTTTGAATCTAATAAAAAACCCCAAATCTGTATGTGCCCTTTTTATTTTAACAAAAGCTAAATTCTCAACAACACATTTAATTGCTAAAACTGAATGTGTTCTTAATGCCATTCATGCATGCTTAATTCAAACTAGAGATTGGCATTCCATTGTGAGAAACACATGAATGCTCCTTTCATACAACATATTAGACTTTCATCACCGTAAAAGCATTCTTTATGCCTTTATCAAAGACTTGTGCTCTATGGAACCTTTTCCATTGATCTTATCATAGAACTGGATCTCTCTTGGAATTGATGTGATAAATCAGGAGGTTGATGGAGCATGTTTCAATGTACAATGGAAAAACAAAATGTTCACGCAGAGTGATTCGTCACAGATCCGGAGGAAGTCTAGAAAAATCAAGATTTGGTCATAACCCTGTGTTTTCATTTGAGGCTACACATTCCCTGTGCATGTGTTTCACACACACCAGAGATGCTACGTAAACACCTTTGAGGTGCTACGCATAAAATTTTGGTGTTATGGTTTACTTCACACTCTACGGTTTCACCTATACGCTAACTCTCACGTTTGAAACTGACAAAGTGATCGATCTCAAGATCTGGACTGGAACTTTGACCCTTGACAACAAATTTTGACTACAATTGAGAACAAAATCTACATTCAAATTTGACTTAAGAAATTTATTTGAACCTTTTCTAATAAATAGATAAACCAAAGCTTGATCCTGAAGCTATAACCTTAACAGGTTCAAATCATCATTTTGTTTTCTCCTCAAAGGGATTTGATTCTCTGCAACTTACAAAAAAAATCACCACATATTCCTTTGTGTACAAGAGTGAGGCAGTCTAACTTGATCACTCTATAGCTTCTTTCACTTCCCAAAGTATTAACACAATGATTCACAGTATCAAATCTAAACTCGAACCAAATTCATAACAGAAAATCGTACTTGTCCTGTCACTACTGTGTATACTCTATTATAACAAGAATAAAACAAAATTGATCTATTCATCACATTAATGGATCATACACCCAATCACACCAGACTAATTTCAATCAGGAAATTCAATAAAACTAGTATTATTTTAAACCACAAAGGGGATCAATACAATTATCAATAATTTCACACTTCCCTCTCCTTTTGGTCTCATGGACATTCTCTTACTCACACTTCTCAGTCTCTTCCACTTACTATCTACTCCCTATACAATCCAACCATGAATGCCTTCAAGGCATATCATATTTATAATCAAAGTATTCTGAACTAATTTTAGATCATATCCTATAAAATCTCCTCACCAAACTCCTAAAATCCCTCACTTAATCTCAAAGAGATATTGCATCTCCATAAAATATGCATGGAAATTATAACACCTTAGACCTCAAATGTTCTCAAACATTCAACAATAATCACAAATTAATCATCATTTTAATAATTAAAACATTAGGGAATCTCTCCCTTCAGAAAATAAAAATTCCCCCTAGATTTCTTCAAAAAATCAATTTATGGAGTAGGATGCTCCTGCATCAGACTCCCAAGGAACAAAAGCTTCCATGATCTCCTAATCATGAATTTTAGTTTTTGAATTCATCCTGGTTTCCAAACTTTATGTTGTTTCTCACCACATGCTTTGTCATCTTATTGCTACCTTGTAGATGTAGGCATTCCTCTTGGATCCCAATTCTTAAATTTCCTTTGTGCAGTCATATTTCTCTTACTTGAATTAACAATCACCTTCTTGTTGTTTCTTGTGTTCCCTATTATCCACTTGCAAGATTTTATTTCCAATGTTGTATTCTTTATCTCTACCTACTACCAATTGCTGCCTCTTCAGACTAAATAATTTACTCCTTTAGAATATATCTGACACTCAACAAATTTCATTCTCCAAGTTTGAAAATATTTAAAACCTTGCTCAATGCACCTTTTATCAATTCTTTTATCTTGTGCTTCCACTATCACCATCATGGGTTGCTTCCAAGAGGTTATTTTTTAATCATGATGAATATCAGTACACTATTCATTGATAGAAGTTATAATATACCATTCCTATACTTTTCCCATTGTCCACACATCCAATTCTTTATCTGGAAGTCCTTCCTCTTCAAACCTGCTTAACTACTTGCTTGGTATGAAAACAAAAAAACAATCTTCTGTATGTTTATTTTCAATTGTGAAAATTTTCTCTTAAATTTCTTCATATTTCCAATTGATCTTTGCATTCACATCATATTTATCTACATTGTCAGATTATACACCATCAAATATTTTGTCTTCGCCTCCTTTTGGACTTGTGATTTTTTTTTTTTCAAATTTTTCCATGTCTCTTTCTCTATAGTACTCTTTGGCTTCAATAGTACCCTGCATAAGAGTTGTTAAAATTATTCTTTCTTTATCCAAACTTCCATCCTATTGGGAACACTACTCTTCATGCAAACCGTCCACTAAATTTTTCTCTAGACCCTAAAAAAAATTAAAAATGAAATATTTCATGATCATCATGGTCATCTGGAAATGATCATACAAAATTACATCTTCAAAATTATGATATTCCTTCTGGAACCAATTTAGAAAATTAAAATATGAATTATCTTCAAGCCTATCCCTTTGTCTTTGTCAATCTTCCAAACATTTATTCCATTCTCAAACCTATATTTACAATTCTTGTCATCCTAAAGTAATCCTTTCCATTTAGACATCAATGTTACAACCTTGTACTATGAGATAATTTCAAGATTTTTCTCCCACTTTCCTTCGTAAACTTCCAAATAATATGATTTTTTTAACCATTCTCCTTTCAGATGCTCCACGGAATGTTAATTTATTCCATCTTCTGTACCTACACATTCAAAATGTTTGCAGAAATTACATTCTTTCTGACATTTCCTGGGCTCATGCTCAATTTCCAACATACATTTCTCTTCTTTTTGGCTACAATTTTCTGTTACATGAGCTTCTTCTTGTACTTGTTATCCATATTCTATACCTCTCTGATCACAATCAGCAATCTGATTTCTATCCTAATTAATTCTTGGTTCTGCATAAACCTCTTCATGACCTTTCTAAGCATAGCCATATTATGTCCTTCCATGAGAAATTTCTACAAATTCTTCTCCATGACTGTCTTCATAAGTTAGTCACCTTCTTTTCCTGACTGCATGAGATAATAATATCTATTCTTCCTTGGATCCTTGGAAGCTTCCTAGTCTTTGAATATTTATAGTTTCTTGTCCATTGACAGAATTGTCTTGAGCGGCACTCTCCTTACTAGCTCTTCCTTTTCCATAATTGCACATCTGTAAGATATACATTGTCTCCTCCTTTTCCAGTTTCCAATAACTCTCCGTAGTACAAGAAATTTCTTCAGAAATATTTAGATAAACACTCAATAAAAAAATGTACAACCAACGAATTATACCTCCCATATTACTCCTCTTTTCACAAAATTGTAAAATTTTCATATGATTTCTTTCATAACCTTCTTCAAGGTTGTCTTCCTGACACAAGGTTGAACTTCCTTACTCTAAAACACTCCATTGAAACTGTCCAACTCCATAATTAGCTACCCCCTGTTGTCCTCTATGAGCATAGTCCTTCTTTTCTTTGACCATTGCTCCTTCCTTTGTTTTTGGCATTTTTTAAGCTCCATTTGGTTGATACTTAGTACCTAAAAGTTCATACGCATACAAAAAATTAGGTTGAAATACATTACAATTTCCTTCTTCACTTGATGTCATCAACATGTCCTATCTTTTTTACTCCAAGCACTCCATCATCCTATCACTCTCATCATCATACTTTCCTAGGATTGATCCTTCTTAGGGTTCATAAAAGTGAACTTCTTCTCTATGTTTACTTCTACTATTTTTATTTTCCTCCTTCATCCAAATATTCATCTTTTGCATCAAATTCTTGGAAAATAACCCCATAACAGACCACTTGACACCTTTCCTTACATTCACTCCATATTTCAGATCCTCTCTAATCTCTTTTTGTAGAAGTTGTTCAAAATGATTGATTTGTGCCCTTAATTCAACCATATAACTATCAACGTTTTCATCATATACTCTCCTTCTGCCATCTGTTCTCGCATATCCTTTCCTCTTTATATATATTTCTTCTAATCCTTTCCTTTGACTCTCTAGAGTCATTTTCACCTTTCCTTTTGTGAACTTTCCATGTCCACTTGGGAGCTATGCTAATTTTTTTATCTTGTAGCTAGTCTCAATTACTGCTACACAATCCCCTATCAAGATTCCCTCTTATTCTTGATCTCATGGGATCAATTGATTCTCTTTCCTCTAGAACCCTTTTGATCATTCCCATGCTCTTATTTGGCTTCTGCACTTCTTCTCCCTTTCTTCTTCTTCTTTGTATGGCTGCCACAATTCCCTTGTCTGCTGCTACCTGCATATACACATCAGTATTCATCAAAATTAAACACTCAACAAGACCTTATTTCAATGATCTTGTCTTTTTATCACTCTTCCCTTAGATGGAATGATCTCAATTTTTACTTTTCCTTAGTCTTTAGGTACCTTCTGCTAACTCTCCTCTGCAATTCACTATAGCCTTTTGCTATTCCACTGCTAGAAATTCACCTCTGCACAAAAAATTCGATATCGATACGTAAGTTTCACTTATACTGCCTCAAATAGCATTACAAGCTCTGTACCCAATTCAAATATCTCCCTCTTGAAACCAACTCCAAAAAGAGAAGAAAATAGATATCAACACCATATAAATGAGCCACTTCGAGGGGGCAACCTCCAATACATTACATGAATGAAAAATTCTTGGATGATACAAATGACCAAAACCTCCTTCTATATATACGAGTCCATGGGGCCACAAGATAATCCTAGTGGGGCCACAATGTAATCCTAGCCGACCTAATAATAATACTGTAAGGACACAATAATAACAATATGGGGGTTACAGGGGTACAAAAATAACAATAAGGGGGGCTACACTAACATAATAAGGGAATACACTATTAATATGGGACTTAAAATGCCCCTCTCCTTCAAACAAGTGTTGTCCTCAATGCTTGATTATTTCTTGATGCTTCTATATAAAATTTTCATCCTCCCATATGGAATATTCTATAGGAAAGTTCTTCCATTTGCTAAGATACACTAAAATTGATCGTACTTGTCGATTTCTTGTTTTTTTGATTGCTTCAAAAATTATTTCGATGTGATTTTTATCTTCCTATTGTTTCATTAGATTTTGCACCAACGTTAGGTTATCCTTTGAGAGTTGAAGAACTTGTTGTTGATGCTTGATGTGATATTCCACTAATTTAGCATCCATATTAGCTATTATTTGATCCTTCAAACTAGCCAAATTAGCCTTCATTTCTACTTTTAAACCATCTATGTCATCTTCAATTTCTCTTCGTAAGATCTAAATTTGTTGCAGCACTTGGTACCGTAATTTTGATATCTCATACTACAGTTCTTCCTCTTCATGTGTCATACTAGAGCCTTCTAAAGTCTTAATGGGTGTTGAATTATTTTTATGGGCCATTTTAGAATCCAATACTAATATATATTCTACAATATGCCCTTGGAATCAATTCATCTTGATTCTTGAAAAAATACTTATGCAATTCAGAAAAAAATTACACACCTTTTACTTCCTTTTGAAGAGCTTCATATTGAATTGAATTCTCTCTATAATTTTAGATCCTCAACATTTGAAATTCAGCCATGTCGTAGCCCTCTGAAGCTTCTTTCAAATTCCACATGTCTGATCTAATTTGGAGTCTTCAAGGCAAAGTTATGTCCAATCTCCCACAATGACCTAATTTTGGACTGGTTCAATAGAGAAAACTTGTAGGACTTGCCACATGTCATTTTTTAATCATTTGGCTCCAAAATTGATATACCAAAAGTTACAGTCCGATTACTTGTGAAAATTTTTTATAGCATTCCAATCCGATGCTCAGAGAGAGAGCTATGAAGATTTTCCCATGATCACCTCTTTGAGATGAAATTCAGAAGTCTCAAAAAGCCCTAACTTCCACAGCTCATATCTTCGAAAATATTGCGAACCGATATCTAAATTTTTGCGATGATGTACCTTAGGATTTTGGGTTCGTACTCTAAAAATTTCAGCTTCTGAACCTTCGTAGACGAAAAATTATTACGAAAATACCACGATGACCTATTTAGGTTAAATTCAGGAGCCTGCAAAATGACCTAACTTGCACAGATCATATCTCTAAAAATATTGCAAACCAAGCTCTGAAATGTTGCGATGATGTTCCTTAGGATTTTGGCTTTGCACTCTAAAAATTTCAGATTCTGAACCTTCGTAAAAAAAAATTATATTGAAAATGCCACGATGACCTGTTTGGAGCAACGAAACCCTAGAATCTCAAACCTCTAATCCCAAATGTTGTGAAACTAGCTCCAAAAAGAGAAGAAAATAGATATCAATGCCTTATAAATTAGCCACTTCAAGGGGGCAACCTCCAATACATTACATGAATGAACAATTCTTGGATGATACAAATGACCAAAACCTCCTTCTATATATAGGGGTCCATGGGGCCTCAATATAATCCTAGTGGGGCCACAATGTAATCCTAGCCGACCTAACAATAATAATGTAAGGGCACAATAATAACAATATGGGGGTTACAGGGGTACAACAATAAAAATAAGGGGGGCTACACTAACATAATAAGGGACTACAATATTAATATAGGGACTTAACATATTTCCACTGTCATGGTCTTATTTAAATCTGCAACATATAAAAATACTTGTTCCTCAATTTCAAAATGAGTTGAACTGAGCCTCTTTGATCATATTTTAGAGAAAAGCCTTCTCTGATACCAATGATGCCCAATATGGGCCCGATTACCTCTAGATATACATGTTTTCTCTATAGAAAGGGTTCCATATTTGATATAAAAAAATAAATTCTGTAACATATAATCAATCGACAGGGTTTGAATCTAATAAAAAACCCCATATCTGTATGGGCCATTTTTATTTTAATAAAAAATAAATCCCCAAAAACACATTTCATTGCTGAAACTAAAGATGTTCGTAATTCCATTTGAAAATGATTCATTCAAACTAGAGATTGGCCTTCCATTTCTAGAAACAAGTGAATTATCCATTCAAACAATAGATTATACTTTCATAACTAAAAAAAACATTATTCAGTGCACTCTGGAACCTTTTCCATCGACCTTATCATAGAATTAGAGCTCTCTTGGAATTCGTGTGATCGATCTGGAGGTTGATGGAGCATGTTTCAATGTACAACGGAAAAACACAGTGTTCACGTATATTTATTCTCCAAAGATCCAAAGGAAGTATAGAAAAATCAAGATTTGACCATAACCCTGCGTTTTCAGTTGAGTCTGCACATTCACTGCGCATGTGCTGGACACATACTAGAGATGCTATGAAAACACCTTCGAGTCACTGCACATACAATTTTGGCATTATGCTTTCCTTCACATGCTACAGTTTCACCTGTATGGTAACACTCACCTCAACAACTGACAGAATGGTTGATCTCTAGATCAGGGCTGGAACTTTGACTCTTGACAACAAATTCTGACTATAATTCACATCAAAATCTACGTTCAAATCCGACTTGAGAACATCATATTAACCTCATCTAGTAAATAGATAAGCCAAAACCTGATCCTGAAGCTAGAACCTTGACTGGTTCAAATCATCATTGTGTTTCCTCAAAGGGATTTGATGCTCCACAACTCAGAACAAAAATCAACACATATTCCTTTGTGTACAAGAGTAAGCCAATATGAGTTTATCATTGTATAGCTTCTTTCACTTCCCAAAGTATTAACACAAAGATTCATAGTATCTAATGTAAACTCGAATCCAATTCATAATATAAAAGAGTACTATTCTTGTCACTAATGTGTATACTCTATTATAACAATAACCAAACAAACTTGATCTATTCATCACATTAATGGATCATACACCCAATCATGCCAGACTAATTTCAATCAGGAAATTCAATAAAACTCTGATTATTTTACACCACAAAGGGAGGATCAATAAAATTAGCAATAATTTCACACTTAACTCTCCTTTTGCTCTCATGGACCTCCTTTTACTCACACTTCCCACTATCTACTTCCTATCCAATCTAACCACGAATGCCTTCAAGGCATATCATATTTACAATGAAAGGACTATGAACTAATTTTAGCTCATATCCTATAAAATATCCTCACCAAAATCCTACAATCCCTCACTCAATCTTCGAGAGATATTTCAGCTCCATAAAATATGCATGGAACTTATAACACCTAAGACCTCAAATTTTCTCACACATTTGAGAATAATCACAAATTAATCATATATTTAATAATTAAAACATTATGGAATCTCTCCCTTCATAAAATAAACATTCCCCTTAGATTTCTTCAAAAAATGAATCTATGGAGTAGGATGGTCCTACATCAGAAATACCTTAGGAAAATGGCTCACTAAATTATTTCTTATGTTGAAATTGAGTTTTCCATGGAAAAAATTATCCTACATGGTGTATTTTGATCCACCTAGTAAGAAATGGCTAGGTGAACATTTTTTGGGTGATAACACTTGAAATCAACAAACAACTTCTGTTGAGATGGATTAAAAAAAAAAATTCTTTCACTCTACCCAAAGAAACTTGACTCAAAGGCCAAGTGATATGAGATAATCGCAACACAAACCTTTGATAAAAGCTGTCAAGGTCCAAAAAGCTATGAAGGTCTATTAGAGTGACCAGGGTTGGCCAATCTCAAATGGCTTGGATCTTAGCCAAATCCATATGCATGCCTTTTTCATCAATGATGTAACCCAGATATTGTATCTCGCTCGTGCCAAAGGTGCATTTCTCTCTGCATAGTTTGTGCTATCATAGTTTTTGAAGGACCTACCAAATGTGTTGGAAGTTCTCTTCCCAGTTCTTGTTGAATATGAGGATGTGAACTAGTTATACAGCCACGAACGAGTTAGTAAAGGGCCACAACATGTCATCCATCAGCCTCATAAATTTTGTATGGGAACTTTTCAACCCGAAAGGCATGACCAATCTCTCAAAAATACCCTCCTTATATTTGAAGGAAATCTTCCACCCATCTGTGGATTCTATTAGAACCTGGTGATATCCAGACTTCAAATCAATATTATTGAAGTACATGCCCCCCTTGAGCTGGTTAAGAAGGTAATCAATCCATGGGATTGGGTACTTGTTCCTAAAATTGAATTTATTTAGTGCTTGATAGTTAATGCAGAGTCTCTAGGTCCCATCCATATTCTGTACAAGTAAAATCAGGCTCCCACAAGGTCAGGAACTTAGTCGGATTTTCCCTTTTTGCAGCAACTCCTAGAATTTTTGCTTTATTTCTTAATTTTCTAGAATGGGGTAGTGATTTATTGTCCCATTGGTTAGACATGCTATGGGGGTTATATTGATGGAATGCTTCACCTGAAAGTGGATATGTACCCATATGGGTGAGCAGATGATGTACCACTATTCTTCCATGATATTCTCCACCTGCTTTTGGTATGTGAGGTATCTCTCCCAGGGATCTTCCCCTTATTTCGAGAGTCAGTAAGAAAGAAAACACATTTACTAGTCTAGGAGATGATCTTGTTTCATTGCTTAGTAGAGCTCAAAGAAATGGTGGTAGGTGGGGCTAAATTTGGTATCCTTTATAGCTTATTTCCTAAAGTGATAATAATAGTGCGAGACCTAGACTCATACACAACATGAAGCTTCCCAAAGTATGGTTTGAATAATATTACATCACAAATATTGAGATGAGAATTACAATGTTACAAAATATTAACATTATATTTTGATCCATATATCTTGATAACCTCAATCTATTTGGTGTAGCATTGGAAAATCATTACAAAGTCACATAAACATTATTTTTTGATTCATATCTCTTGATAACTTCAATCAAATTGGTGTAGGATTGGAAAAAAATTACACAGTGAGATATGCATGAGTTATTTATTTGTTAAATTGACAAAATAAATCCATATTATTGGATTTTTAATATAGTAAATATATGTATATTAACATATAATATCAATATTAGTGATGAGGATTAAATCTCACAGAATTTTTTCTTATTGTTGCTTTGAATAGATTCTTTGCATGGAAAATAATGTATTTTCCTTCAAATTATACACACAAATCCTTCAATGAATTTCCAAGTTAAATATATATATATATATATATATATATATATATATATAATATTACAAAATTTCACATCTATATTAATTTTTTTTTTATGAATTAATAAAAATAATTTAAATATTTTTTGTTTGTCTAACAAATATTATATTGTTTTTCACATTTAATTTTGATGATTTTTATACCCTCATTTTCATATTATTTTTATTTATTGTTAAGTTATATATATATATATATATATTCTCTTAAGATTAAAAAACCTTGACAAGAATGATCTAGATTATCCACAGTGTTATAAGAAATCTATTGACATTTCAAATCGCAACAGGGATCCATCTTCAAGACTATTTTTGAATGAAACAACTAAAGTAGAATTTTAAGTAGTGTTAATTTTTTTTTAGTTTTTTTAATTGACTACATTGTTTATTTTATTAAAAGAAAATTGAATAATATCCTAAAAAAATAGATATGAAATCTTGTAGTACATTGTATTTGTAGCTAATGATGTGAATACCTAGATTTCAACGTACTATTTAATTATATGATATTTTTTGGATTATATTTTTTTTTATCTTGGAATACAGATTTCATAATTTAAATTTAACCATCCTATAACCATCTTAACCCTTTATCTATCAAGTGCTGAGAGGGATCAAATCTCTCGAGGTGCAAACATCTTTTTCGATTTCAAATCTTAATGAAAGGTTTTCTTCTAGGGAGATTTGATCGCTCGCGACACTTGATTGATCTAGGGTTAAGATGGATCTAGGTTGGCTTCTCTCTCTCTTTCTCTACTCTCCCTATCACTCTCCTCTCTCCAACAATATCTCTCCATCTTTCCCTTATCACTCCCCCTCTCTCTATACTTTTATCCCTCCATGTATTTCTTCTTCCCTCCCTTTCTCTCCCCTTCCAACTCCATATTTATCTCTCTATTGACTCATATCTCTCTTTTGTATTCTCTATTTCATTTTTTCCCACATCCCTCTAACTCTCACCCCCATCACTCCCTCTCTCTCTTCCCTCTAACTCTGTCACTACCTCCCCCCCCCCTCTCTCTTCCACTTCTCTCTTTGTATCTCTCCTTTCCTCTTCTCTTTCTTCCCTTCTATATCCCTCACTCTCTCCCCATCCGTCCCTTGTAACCGCCTCTCTTTCTCCACCTCTATCTCTCTCTATATGTTTTCTTTGCTCCCTCTCTCTCCCTCTCTCTCCCACCTCATTTTCACTCTCCCCCTCCCCCCCCTCTCTCTTAAATTTGATTCCACCATATTGTGTTTAAGAAACTATCTAAATTAAGAAAAAAAAAAAAACCATTTGGTTGTAAAATATTAAGCATATGTTTTTGGTAACCATGTCAAAGAAACTACAATAATGAAAAACTTAAAACAACCATGCACTATCTTTCCTATATTATTGTTAGTCAATTTGTTTGTTCTCATCACTTGGATTCTTAGTTAAAATGAATTTATGTTGCTTCTTAGTAATATTATTTATATAAAAGTATTCTCATTTTTAATTTTATTGAAACTTTGATTTAATTTCTATGGGAATATACAATAGAGAGTTTATATATATCTCAAAATTAATGATAACATTTTTCCTTTTAAAATTAATTAAGAAAATGTTATTAAATTAAATTAAAATATATTATTTTAAAATATCTTGATTGTGAAATAAGTTATGGTTATTGGCCATGTGGTATTGATAAACCATGGTATTGACCCATGATATTATAAAAAATCCTATTTACATGCTGATAATATTGACCATAAATTGGGGCTGAATTTCCATGATTTAGAATCATGTCATGTCGTTAAAAAATATTTCCATTGTGAGAGAAGTGACATTGTATTGACCCATGGCATGCTAACAAAACTTATTCAAAAGTTAATAATAAATTTTAAATATAAGAAATTGATTTTAAATTTAAATTTTTATTATTAATTGAGCCAACATTTAAATGTTTAGAGGTTTTATATTACTTTTAACATTTTATTTATTACTTTTAACTTTATTTATTACTTTTTTTAATAATTTAGTGGACATGTAAATGTTAAACATTTATTCTTGACATTTGTACCCATTATAAGGGGGTAGAGAACCTATCAAGCAATCATTGATAAATAATAAGTGGAAAATATTTAATAGTAATCAAGACAACGTTTAAGGTTTAATGTATTTTTTCTTTTAAATTTAATTAAAAAATGATGGTCGGATAATTAAATTAATATGAAAAAAATATATAAAACATCTTTGACCATATAATCTATTATGGTTCTGGGGTAAGTGGTAATCATAACCCTTGGTATTGTAACAAAGTGGAAGCTTATTTATAGGTTAAGAGTCTCCATGATAAAGTGGAAGTAACTTCAGTGTTAAGAATGTTGTTGGGGTTGAGAATTTCCATCACCCTAAATTTAGGAACGTTGTTGAGATTGAGAAAAGGTTTATGCTTGATATAGTTATATAAATACTTATTTATTGTTACAGTCATTTAGTAGGTTTGATGGTTTTTAGGTTTCTTCATTTGATAATTTATAATTTTAAATTTTAAATTATGTCTTATGTCGACCAAGTTTTAGTCTATAATTGGTTTTTTTTGTATTATTTTTATTTATACATCTATTTCTTTTATTTCTTTTATTTAGTCTTTATTTATTATTTTTTTATATTTTATTATTTTTATGATGATGTTTGATTTTTTTTATTTTTTTATTATTATTTTTTTTTAATGGTTGATGGTGTTTTTGATTTTCAATGTCTAATTTTATAAATTTTATTTTACAAAATGTGTAATATTTATTTTAATATTTCTTTAACATCTATTTTTCCATTTATTATAGGTATTCAATGTCTATTCTATAATTTCTTATGTGATTTAGAAGAAGATTTATTATACTATGATATGGATCACAAAATCTTACACTCTCAAATGTTCTTACATGTTTTTTTAGATGTGGATATGTTTATGTTATTTTTTTTAAATTGATGGTAATAATAATTGAAAATAAAGATAAATTTTAGCTAATTTTAATAACTTTTTTGAAATTTAGCAAAGATAAATGTTTTGATGAGTATAATGGATGTATCATTATTTACATTTACCAACAATTTAATATATATCACTTCACCGTATTAGTAATTATTAATATTATAACTTGTATTATAGCATTTTCCTTGCCTATTGCATAATAAAAATTAATGGTTTTTCAAATTAATTTTCAAACGCCCCTCACCATGAAAGTCTTCAAATCCTCTTCCCTTTTTAACATATTTCCTTTACTATTTTGAATTTGTTGAAAAATTCTTCAAATCCTCTTCTCTTTTTAACATCTTTTCTTTACTATTTTGAATTTGGTGGAACTTTGTTCTTTTCTTACTAGAATCCACACCCTCATTATGAAATTTGACAATTTATTCACGCTTTAAATATTTGAAAATAAAATTTACCCATATAAAAATTAACAAATTATTATTATGAGAGAATTATTATAAAATTAATACATCACATAAAGCTATATTAAAAAAAAAGGAGGTTAAATTACTATAATTAAAGATATATCACAGTTTTTAAATATAATTTATTTAAAAAAAATTCGAAATTAGTATAGTTAAAGATATGTCACACTTTTCTTTTTAACATTATATATATATATATATATATATATATATAGATATATATATATATATATATATATATTATTCTTAGTTAATTTGTTTGTTTTCATCACTTGGATGCTTGGATGCTTAGTTAAGATGAATTTATGTTGCTTCTTAGTAATATTATTTATATTATATATATTTCACATTTTTATATATAAAAGTATTCTCATTTTTTATTTTATTGAAAATTTGATTTAATTTCTATGAGGATATACGATAGAGGGTTTATATATATCTCAAAGGTAATGAATGTTGCAAAAGAAACGTCGTAAGCCAATAGCATAGGAAAGAGTACCCTATAAGAAATAAGAAGACAATAGTATAGGAAAGAGTAGCCTATAAGAAATAAGATGTTGCAGAGAACAAGTCATAGTGAAGGAATGAAAGGAAAACTTTGGTTCCATGAAAGCCAGTCGTGGTGGTTTCAAAGATATTGATGATAAGAGTTATCAACCAAAAAATTTTGTTATAGATTTTGAAATAGGAAATTTGGGCTGAAAACATATATGTAAACCAAGATAATATGTTCACATATATAAAAATTTTGTTATAGATATTGAAATAGGAAATTGAGGGTGAAAATATTTTGGTGATTAATAATCGAGCACGTAACTCAAATAAGATATTTTAAATACATTCAAGTACAATCTATCTAGCATAGATGTAAATAAAGAGAATTTGTATTAACAAAAACATAGTTTACTTCAAGTTCATCTACATATTTGAGCGCCAATTGCATGCTTATCAGAAATTGTATATAAAGAACAATAGTCTTGGTATACAGAAAGTGAATGTCATTTTAATATGGAGACATTTTTGGAAGGAGATATTGTTCTTCATGTTATGGTTTATTTTATTAACTCCAAACTTGGTTTATTCTTTCTCTATGCACATAAGAAAAAATACAAAGTAAATTCACAAATTTAAGTTATAATTTTATATTTCATAATTACAAATCTAGTTTCTTATTAAAATATTT
This sequence comes from Pinus albicaulis, assembly GCA_034641835.2. Classification (NCBI taxonomy): domain Eukaryota; kingdom Viridiplantae; phylum Streptophyta; class Pinopsida; order Pinales; family Pinaceae; genus Pinus; species Pinus albicaulis. The sequence goes on from CM076580.1 coordinate 1,226,220,694, forward strand.
TACACAACCTAGGTTATTCTAAATTGATCAAGAGTATAAAATTATTAGGGTGGTGTTCTATGTGCACTAAAATTCCCATGAGGTCCATCACAATGTATGGGGTTCATTGTAGCCTTGGATATATTTTGTGATTTTTTTTATTTTTTGCTTGTGGCTACAACTTAGTTTTGGTTTTCACCTACTTATCATGATTCAAAACTTTGTTATCATCTTAGATCCTTATAGCATTATATATATTATGTGAGCTAATGTGATGTTTTTTTTTGTCACAATGATTCAAAAATAAGTTATTATACCACAATATATAACTTCTTGGTGTCTATTTTGTTTATCTTATTAAATATATTTTACACATCCTAGGTTATTCTAAATTGATCAAGAGTATAGAATTATTCGGGTAGTGTTCTATGTGCACTAAAATTCCCATGAGGTCCATCACAATGTATGAGGTTCATTGCAACCTTGGATATATTCTATGAGTTGTTGTGTTTTTTTGCTTGTGGCTACAACTTAGTTTTGGTTTTCACCTAGTTATCATGATTCAAAACCTTGTTATAATCTTAGATCCTTATAGCATTATATATATTATGTGAGTTAATGTGATGTTTTGTTTGTCACAATGATTCAAAAATCTGTTATCATACCACAATATTGACTTTTTTGTTGTCGGTTTTGTTTATGAACCCCTTAAAAAAAACTAGAGGAACATTTGATTTTACAGTTTGATCTCCCCAACAAGGGCGGGGGTTTCAAAAATTGTAGAGTAAATTGAGTGGTTATTGTTATAAATTGCTGTATAAGATGGGAAATTTGGATGGTTTGTAGACAATATGGATGTCATAACATATATGTTTTTTGAATTTTTTAGTGTCTCTGGCCACCATGCATCTAATAGGATCCATTTCAACTAAGAACATCAATACATCATTGTGTGAATGATAACTTATGACATCCATAGCCATTTTATTTTATTATGGATCAAGTTATAAACTAATTACTTGTGAAATCCCTAGCCACTTTCTTTGATTGTGGATCAAGTTATAAACTATAATATACTCTCTCTTGACAAGACTCTACATTATATATTGGATGGAGGGAAAGGTTATGCTAAAAATTGTAAAAGAACCCCTTAAGGTTGTCTCAACTTACTTTATTGTTAATCACATAGTGTCAATTTTGTAAAACTATAATCTACCATAAGGACTAAGTGGGTTTTTTCTTTTGTAAGTTTTGTTTTGAATTGAAAATAAATAAATAAAAAATTATAAAAGCTAAAATTATGTAGTGAGAAACATTGTTTAAAATTTTAGAATAAAAATTTTAGTAAGTTTTACATCATATAATATGAAAACTGTTCATGATTATAAAGTAAAAAACATGTAAGATTTTTTAAGCTAAAATTAGGTAATTAATGATATGTATATAGTTTTTTTTGAACGGAAGGAGTATGTATGTAGTTACAAACTGTTATGTAGTTACAAACTATTACAATTAAGTAATTAAAGGTTAATTTAGTGTTATTTAAGAAATGAGAATTATGAACATTCATCATTATTGCTCAAGATAAATCATGTCTTGTGAAATAATTTGGAAATTTAGAAAGATCACATATTTTTAAAAAAATCATTATTAATTTAATTTTTAGATATTAAGAAATACTACTCATCAATAATAAAACAATTGTAACATAAATAATATATAACATAAAAAACCATGTATTTTTGGAATAGTAAAATAGTTGTAACGAAAATAATATAGAACAAGAAAAACTATGTATATTTGGATTTATAAAAATTTAGATACATTTTATTAAGTGAAAATTTACAAGAATAATGGTTATAAACATTAAAAAATAATTTTATTCAATAATTAGTTTAGATCTATATTATTGATGAAAGGGATCAATGAGGGTTGCATATCAAGACATTTGATCCCTCTTGGCTCTTGGTAGATCCAGAGTTAGGCCATTTTAATTGCTCCCTTTAAATAAACCACATTTCACATGAATAACATGAGTCAATACCATGGGTTGTTTTATATTTTACTAAATAATTTTATTAAATAATTAGTTTAGATCTATATTCTTGATGAGAGGGATCAATGACGTTTGCATATCAAGACATTTGATCCCTCTTGGCTCTTGGTAGATCTAGAGTTAGACCATCTTAATTCCCCCTTTAGATAGACCACATTCCACATTAACATACTTACGATAACCTCGCGGGGAAAAATGCATGGAGTTAGGACTTTTTCTTCAACATTTTACGAATGTGTAACCTTATAAATTTCTTTATATGTTCATTAACCATTTAAATACCCATTATCATCACTTAGAGAAATATTGAGCAAAAATCATAGTGAGTTACACAACCATTAATTGTTCTTGTTGTAGCATATTAACTTAAATTTCCTGCTATAATCTATGCATTGATCCCATGATCATTTTAATTTAATTAGTAGATCACCTAATTGATAATATCAACGTCATATCATGAAAGAAATTAACATCATCAAAATGACACAATTAACAATCACATAAATAGACACCGATATACCCTGGAAACCCCGTAGGGTGAAAACCAGCAAACGTTTAATTTTATTATTAAACGCTCGTGAGGGTTGTCACCCCTCACTCAATGGTTATAAGGGAGTCCATCCCTTGACCATTGTAATAAAATTTACATATAAAAATAATCTTAAACGAAACATAGCTAGCTATAAGTTATTACAATCATCATGATACCATTTACCCACGAATCATCAATCTCTGTCTTTGTATTCAGATTGTTTCCTTCAGGGGATCATTGTGCAATTGGAACTAATAAACCTGCATGGACTAACAACTCTTTATCTTCCACAATGTTAAACTTGAAATTTCCTTTTCTCAAGTCATCCTTCTTTCCTGCCATTTCTGTCGTCGGCACACTTGATATCATGATTAGATAAAATATTAATAAACCAATAATCAATCTCTATTTGTGACACTTCAACAAATATTTGTATGCATTTATAAAACATAACCACATTGACATTAGTTTCCTTATTTAACATCATTTCACATGCATTAGTAACAAATAAATAAATATCAAGCATCCTCTTTCCACCAAACACTAATAAAATCTTGCATGCACTTTCCTATTATTTCCAAAAGAAAGCTAACATACTATATAATAATACTGTGCATGCAAATGCCTAACAATATTTTCAAGATAACTATCCCAACAAGCAATTTCTATTTTTTCCTACTCGTATGTTTTCTTTTCAATATGGATTAATCCAATAGATGTTATACTTATGCATGTGAATACATGTTCTTTTGCAAAAACATATTTTCCACCCAAGATCTATTCATAATGGTTACTATGTATAACAATGCCAACACTATTTCAAACAAAGTTAACATACAAGTTATAGTTTTGTGCATGCAATAACATATCTTGTTCTTTCTGCATGTAAAACATATATTTCTTTCCAAAAGAAACCAAATAAATATTTCATGGAAAAATAAACACATTTCTTTTCCAAGGGTCAAACGCATACCACTTATCATTTCATACATGCAAAGTGACATTTCCCTCTCATCCAAAAGATATAACCAATAAATATGCATAATATTCTCCCAAGATAAATCTAATACCATATCTAATCCCTTTAGGTTTTCAAAATACATATTATTTTTCCCAAAAGAGGGCTAACACAATAAATATTATGTGATTTCATCTTCGTTTTCTCTAGAAATCTGATACTCAAAACTATATTTTTCCCATGCATACAAGCATATATGTTTCTCTAAATAATATTACATAATAAAGCATGTGATTACCCTTTTTCCTCTCCAACAATCTAATCCAATAATGCATACAAGGATAAATTTTTCACTTCTGTTCATTTTGAAGAGTTTTAACACAATAATTATCTCCTTGCATACAATTATGTAATGTTCCAAATGGAAAAAAATAGGCTCAGTAGGGAATATATTAAGATATTACACTATGGAATCACAAAAATATGGAATTACACCAATAGATCTAAGCCAGAGATAGACTGGTAGGGAATTTATTGGATGCATCACCTTCACAAGAAAGGGTGAAATCCAGAGGCTTCCTGGCCCGTTCCAGACACTGTCTATAGAAGAATGGTGAAACAAAAAAAGTTTGAGAATGACACAATCCTCTTAGATTTTTCTTCTCTTAGGAAACTTATATCTACAGATCTAAACAATGGATCCAAAAGAGAAGCAAAAACCAACCAAGGAAGAAGCGGGAAATTCCACTCTCAGGAAAATCTGTAATAGGCTCAAGGAGGACACTGTATAAGCAAGCCAGTGTGAAAATAACGTAGAAAAGGGCTGGGTTCTCTTATTTTAGGGCGTGTGGGACCTCCAAGCAGAATTTCAGAAAAAATAAATGAGTTTAGAGAGTTTAAACAGATCTCCCACAATCAACACTAGCTGAAAATCAGCTCAAGGAGAGAGCTGGTAAATAGAGAAACCCTCCTTCAGGAATTGCGCAGTTTCTGCTGGAAGACACTGGAAATAAGCCATTAGGCTCATGTTATAGTATGGCATCAATAAATTAGATCTATAATCAATTTCCTTTGTAGAAGCATTGGATTTACTTTAAGCAAGAGAAAGAATCCTTCAGAAATAATAGCATAAACAAATGGAAAAGCTACGGAAAGACTTGACAGCATTTTATATGAGGAGCTTAAGTTGTTGTAGGTTAATATTCATATCTACAAATGATAGATGGTAGAGCTTATCAGATCTCTGGAATCTGGAACTACTCGGCATTAAAGCAAAGAGACCAGGGTTTATCGAAATAATCCCTTAAAATAAGTGTAGATCTAGCTTTTAATACTTAAAATTTTTATTGCAAATAAATTCAATCATTATATAAATGTAGTCCATATACAACAAAGATATGTTCAAAGGATATGGTTATAAATACTCTTGATGCATGCTTGAGATACTCTCTTCCTCTTCCTTGTCTACTATCCTTATATTCTCCCATTTACTCTCTTCTATTTCTCTCAATAGGTTATAATA